>VZRW01006779.1:35211-109181 GCA_013398125.1 Aegotheles bennettii | reverse complement strand
TCTATCCCCGCTCTCCCCCGCTCCCCGCCTCTGCCTGCTGCCGGCTCCCCCCCGTCCACCCGCCGCTCCCCGCAGTCGGCTTTGTCCCGCACCCCGTGGCTCCACGCACCGGCAGCTCCACTTCCATCCGACCTCCTCCCCGAGAAGAGCTTTCTGGTGGCGGTGTAGGGGGGGGGCGGACGATTCTTTCTTCTAGTTTTGAGGATAAAGTTGGGGACCATCTCGAAAGCGGAGTGGTGGATGAACGTCTTTAAAATACATCAGTATAAACAACATTGAAAATATACAGGGGATTTAACTGCCAGGCTCTTTTAATTCTCTATGATTTCTTTTTATTACTGTATTCCTAAACATTTCTATCACTAACATTTTGCGCATTCTCAAATACTTTAATTACATGCTAATATTTATGTTACATGATCAGGAGTGCCAATCATTATCTTAAATGATCAGAGAGTATTTTTGGGGCCTCTATTTAAGTTCTTTGTCAATGTATTTGTCAACATGTTTATAGATTTTTTGGTATAGTGGAAGTACTGGAATGACACTGTAACACCACTCTTGTTGTAACTTGCTAGAAAATGTTTGGAATTTCTATTACTTTTTGTTGATCACCTCCTCCACAAGATCATATTTTATTATTTTATGTTAATTAATAGAATATCTAGGATTACAGCTGAATCACACCAGAGATATTAGTTCCTGTATCATATAACATATATATATAACAGGTTTTTGGTAACAGCAGCAATAAGTAGTTTATTTAGCAGAATTGCAGAGACCGTTGCAAGTTTTGCTGGGAAGTTAAGCACCTACGTATTAAAATAAAAAATGTTTCATCAACCAGAAATTGTGTGTGTGTGGGCATAATATTGGGAAGAACTTTTTGGGATTGCTAAGGATCTTGTGGGCAATTATAACATTCTATGTTTATTATCTATGGAGGCATGAGATCAGCACATCTAATCTGTTATTTTCAGTGGCTGTTCTGGCCAAATGGTTGTAATTCTTCTGTGTTGCTTGGTTTCCTCCTGTTTCTAGGTGGAATTACAGGAAGCTGGTTCATAGTCTCTGCTGTTGTATAAGGCTGTTTCCTATGTCAAAGTGCTTGACCCAACACCCACTGGAATTCACAGAACCGATAATGCAACGACTAGTGGCTGTGTGATCTTTTAAGTTTTTTAATTATTTTTTTTTTTTTTGTGAATGGAAAATTTAAATGCTGTAAAAATCTCAAAACATAACAGACTGCTCATCTTCATGTTTTTCAACTGAAGAGCATTTGAGTGCATCAGGATTTGTATAATCAAACTGAATTGCATCCGAGGAGTGGGTGTGTGGGACCTCCTGCAAGGTCTCTATAGCTAGAGACAGCTAGATTGCTAGAATAGCTTGAACTCAGTGCTTAGCATTTGCAATGTCAGTAGCCAGCAGAACTGAACAAAGACTTAGCATCCTGGAAGTACATTTTTTTCCTCACATTGATCCCAACTGAGATGAGCCAGCAAGTCAGTCTTCTTATGTAATTGTTTTTTGAAGGCAGTTCCATATTTTGCTCTCCAAAGATCTTCATTGTGCAGGAAGTGGCAGGACTGACTCTGGACCAGTACATCAGTTGCTACTTGCTGAAGTTTTGTCTTCTCTGGTGATGAAACCTGGGTTAGCTCCTTAGGATATACTGATTTGATCCATATCTGTATCACCATATATTATCTCACATCTGATGGTATTGAATTAATTGCAGTATGTACTGTAAATGAATGCCTGGAAAGCATTTAACCAGCAGGTGCATGGTTGCAGCCTATATAGACATAGCATATAAGGAAATTTGTCAGTACATATCGATAGGGGGCCTAAATTTCTGAGATTGCTCTAATCTGGAAAATCTTTTAAAGAGATGTTAAACTTTAGATATGTCTTCACAGATGTCTGACCTATAACATTCTTCATGTGCTTAACACTAAGAATATTCCTAAATGTTTTCCTGGATTGGACGATATCAAAGCACTGTTCTGGCATTCAGAAATCTGGTATTTTACTTTTATTATTTAAATCTGCTTGAAGATTCAGAGACTATGAACGAACAGTCTGTAAACTTGTAGCAAAAAAGAAACCTAAATGAAAGTATAGCTCTTTCGGTCTTCTCAATTCTTTTTTCCCCTGGTACAAAATAAAATAAATAAAAAAGAATTTCTTTGCTGAGCTTGTGTATCACCCATTAGAAGCCACAGGACTAAGAGAATTCAGATTGCAAAAAACACAGGCCTTTCACTCTGGGGTCACTAGTGGGCGCTGTTATAATAATGTAAGTCAGAGGGGGAAAGGATTTCATTCTTAAGATTTAAACACAGTTACACCTGCGGTAGTGGAAACCCTTAAGAAAAGTCAGATGAGTCAGATGTGCCCCATGTACAAACTCTCAGCCATGTACATTAGCAGAAAATCAGCCCTTTGTGAACTGCTGTTCGTAGTTTGATTTTTGATCAAGATTTAATTAATGTCATTAGATATTAAGGCTCTTTTTGGGTTTTTTTGGACTGTACAGACTATAACTATAAATGAACATGCATTTGAGGTTGAAATAAATAATTTTAAGGATTGTGTGATGTTTCATGGAATATTACAGATGCTCATTTTCTACTCAGTTAAACCTCAACATGAAGTAGCTGGAACTCTGCCCGAAAGGAACAGTTGAGAATTTCTCCTGACAGAGACTGGCATGAAGTTTTTACTACCAGAAAGAGCAGAACTTATATGAACATGTTGAGTGCTTCATCTGTGTTGCCAGTCATCTAGGTAGCCCTTAAATTTTTGTCTAGGATAAGACTGAGCAAAGGACAAATAAGGCAGAATTATGTCTCTTCCTTATTACTTCTGCAGTTGTTCCAAGTATACAGCTAGAGCACTAGAAGACTGAGACCAAAGTGCCTGTCACCTGTTGTTAAAGCATGGGACTTCAGGATTAATTTATAGCTAGATCCATAGCTAAAATAAGCTAGGAACCTTGATACACCAGTAATTAAGTGCCGGATTCCATTTTGCCTATGTTGCAGTAAATTAGGTATAACTCCCTTGACACTTAAGAAATTAAACACTGTGAAAAGTAAATTTGACCTAAGTGCTGTGAATATTGATTTGTTTGTCCATCAATTAAAACAAGTAAATGCAGATGAATTATTAATTGGGAAACAATTCCCATTACTTCATGCATGCATTCAAGAGTTCACTGTCTTTGATGCTGCTGTTACCTCTGTTCTCAGTCTGAAGGCTACAGCATGTCTAACTCCCTTTAGGGTTAACAATTTAAACAGGAGTTACATTTAAGCTTATGAAATTTTGCTCAATTTTATTTTAATACTAATCCTGTTTGTAATAATAAGTTTCCTGTAGTAGGAAAGAACGATAATAAAAATGTAGAGTAACTTGTATGTGATTGTTTTGGGACAGAAGAGCAGTAAAATTGTATATTTGAACAGTTCCCTTAGCCATCTCTTCAGGAAGAGGTTTTCCAGGAAATGTAATTAGTGTGCTTAGTCTACCAGATTTCTGTTCAGACAATATGGCCTAAAATGGGGTGTGCTACCTGATTACTCTCATGGCATCTTCACATGCCATAAGCACGTGTATCCAGTGCAAGGTTGACAAGCAATAAGCACAATTTGAAATACAGGAAATTCTATTTAAACATGAAAAAAACCTTTTTAACCATGATTGTGATCAAACAGGGGAATAGGTTGCCCAGACAGGTTGTGGAGTCTCTTTCCTCAGAGATATTAAAAACTTGACTGGGCATGAAGTTGAGAAACTTGATTTAGTTGAACTTGCCTTAAGCAGAGTGGATGTACAAGACAACTTCCTGAGGTGCCTTTCTACCTCAACCATTCTGTGATTTTTAGGTTTATAAGAGCAAGAGCAAGTCCTTAGAACCAGATCTCTATTATACAAATGCAAATCCATTGAAGTTTAGTGGGCTCACTTAACCATATAAATTTAAATTCCAGGTTGTTTCACTTCATCATGAAAGCCCACAAAAAATATTGACTTCAGATGCTTTCGATATGATTCCTAAGTTTAATACCATCAAATATAAGCAGTTTTCTTGGTATAATTAGTAACATCTTTGTAAGTCTCAAGTAAACTGACTTTCCATTTAGTACAGTGATATGTATGAAGGAAGTTCATTAATTCTGAAGCAACTGCAGTCTGCGACAGGCCCCATCTTTTCTCTTCTATGACATGGAGTGGAAGGGTTTGACTGCTTTCAGAACTTGATTTGGGCTATAGGGTCTCCCTAGCCATGAGAACTACTGTTATTATGGAACCAGAAATATAAAGGAGACCTTCAGATTGACTTCATTCTTTACCCTGTAATTTTATACTGATAGGTGGAACTGTAGACAGAGAAGAGCTGTTCTTTGGAGTGAACAGCTGTTCTTTGGAGTGAAGAAAATTAAAATGGCCTTGCTGTCCTCTGTCTTATATATTCAAATTGCACCAGGGGAAGTTCAGGCTGAATATTAGGAAAAATTTTTTTAGGGAAAGGGTAGTCAGACATTGGAACAGGCTGCCCAAAGAACTGGTGGAGTCACCGTCCCTGGAGGTATTCAAAAAACATTTGGATGTCGCCCTTGAGAACATGGTTTAGTGGTGGACTTGACAGTCCTGGGTTGATGGTTGATGGTTGGGCTTGATGACCTTGAAGGTCTTTTCCAACCAGAGTGATTTTATGATTCTATGATTCTGCTATTCTGTATGGAAATTGTTTAATCCATAGACATAAGATCAAGAACAGTATCACTAAACTTGATGAGAAACCTGGTCTATGTGTGTTGTTGAATGAAAATGATGGATGGGGATTGGATTACTTTTTTTGTGTCACAAGCTCACTCCAATCCTTTGAACTCTCTCTGTTTGTACATATTCAGCTACACAGGCATCTAGGTTATAAAAAGACATCTAATTGTATATTCAATTACAGTCTGAGGCGGAACTGGCATTTGTCTAGATGTAGTTGTGCTCTGTACATGTAATCTTAACTTGAGAAGCTCAGAAAAATAAGCATCCATGGTTTTAAATAATAGAGTTCTATTTATATTAAAACACTCATAAGTTAGTAAATAATTAGAGATTTTTTAAAAAGTGATAATACATTAAATTAATTGGAAGTATAGGAATTTAATAACTGTGATAATGTACAAAGATATCCCCTGTCATTCATCCTTTGAACTGTTTGCAAATTATACAGTACTGTCTTTAGAGTCAAGGAACAAACAATTGGAAGACGTAAGCAGTAGTGATATTCTGTAATTAGAGACTAATTAACCTGAATTGAACTGCTGTTATTCCTTAGTGGCAAAGGGTTGCAGTATTGATAAGCTAACTCTTCACAGACTAGAAAAAAAAAAAACTTATTGAAGTGTTATACTGTAGTCTAAACCTGATTTCATTAATAAGGCTTTCTATGACTAGAAATTAATATTAGATGAACCAGTTAATATTGCAATTAATATTACAAAACTATTCCTATTCAATGTTTCCTCTTTTTAAAGATTTGAATTTTGTTTGGAAATATTCACTAAAATTATTGCATAATTTCCTCTCTGTAAGTAGTTTATAATTTATAAATGTCTAGGTAAAATAATAATTAAACAAGGCTAACTTCAAGCAGAAAAAATGTTTTTAGGTTTGGCTGTCTCATCTTCAGAATCAGGAAGATTTTCACTGAATAACCTTACTCTGTGGAGTAAATTCAAGGTTAAAATACTGCTACATTTCCTATGACAGACAAAGGTTTCTTTCACTTTACAACATCTGAGCATTATTAATGATTGTTGATGAATTAAAAATGACTGGTAGGTCTGAAATATATGGAAAATTCTGCATCCATTTTTATTACATAAAAAAAAAATTGTCAGAGATCAGACTCTGTCTCAGAATCTTTCATTTGTTTTGTTAATAATGAAACTGGGCATGTGGTTCACTAACTAGCTCAGCATCTTCTTCAGTTTAAGAGTGTGCTTAACTTTCTGTACTATCAATGGATCCACTGGCAGGTGTAAAGCATGATACTTTAATGTGCTCAGGGATCAAGACCTCAGCAAACTACTGTTTAAGCACTATATTTAAAACCAGAAGCATCCTGCTGCAAATCCACTGCTAGGTACAGAACATTTTTAGGTAAATTTTTAAGTTCCATTAACCACAGCCCAAAATATAAATTCTTTGCTGATTTTTTTTTATTTTATTTTATTTTAGCCTATATGAACACTAAAGCCAAGTGCAGATTGCATTGCAAACTGCCAGCAAACATAGCAGACCAACTACTTTAGGTAACATAGCACCTACATAGTCTCTATGCTGACTACTTTCTATCAGTGAAGTCTGCATAGTTGTCCACAGTACTAGGATTTGTTGAATTGCTTATTGGTGATATTTGACTTAAGGATACAAAAAAAGATGAAAAGAATTTCACTGCTCTGCTGTTTTAGAATTGTTGTTCCTCTGTTGAAATATTCTTTTCTTAAAACAAATACCAATATATAAAAATGCAATCAGTTTTCTTAATCCTAACTTATTTTGAAAGTTAATTGTTGTGGCTCACAAAGAAAAAACAGGCTTACAGGTTTGAAGAATCAGATTCTGCATTCCTTAGAATATTTCAAAAACAGCTGTTTGTCAACAGTAATTTCCTAGTACTGTAATTGATAACATAGTATAGCCCTAGTTACATTAATGTGACAGGTGTACTTGTGATATAAAAAGTGTCTGAAAGTAACAGGAGTTTTTTTTCAAAGACACACATTAAACATGACAACGTCTTTCGTCTTTGGAATTAAATACTTGTCTGTCTTTTGGGCTCTTGAAAACAGTTCCCCAAAGAGTTTTTGAACAAGAGTGTCAGAGAAAAAGACACCAATTTATACCAACAGAAATACAAGCCTGAGATTGTAAAACACTGAAGTACAACAAAATTTTTCAGCTTGAAAAATAATAGAAGGAAGTGTATATACAGAGACAATGTATTAGTCATTGACAGCAGTAGGAATAAATGTAAATTTAGAACAGAAAGCTGACTTTATAATTAATTTTAAAGCTTTTTCTCTTATTTATTCATTTTTGAAGGTTATGAGGATTATGATCACATGTGCAGCTCTGCATAGATATCCGCTTGGAAATGATGGTGACTCCTTAGAGAATATACGCAAACTCCTGGTTAAACATCAGCATAGCTCTCCTTTTATCCAAAAGATTTGATAACTTTTTCACCAGCTCTCCAGTTTTGTTGCATCATGTTGTCTCTACCAGCCTAAAACATTTCCTAAAATGGTCCTTTTGCTGTTCCTTGCAATCCTGTTATTGAAGGAAGATGTCTGTGGGAACTTTGGGCTATTGGTTTCTGCACAGGCCAATGAAAGAAGGGTGGTTGCACACATGCCTGGTGATATTATCATTGGAGCTCTATTCTCTGTCCACCATCAACCAACTGTTGACAAGGTTCATGAGAGGAAATGTGGAGAGGTAAGAGAGCAGTATGGCATTCAGAGAGTGGAGGCAATGCTACATACCCTTGACAGAATTAATTTGGACCCCACACTGTTGCCAAATATAACGTTGGGATGTGAAATAAGGGACTCCTGCTGGCATTCTGCTGTGGCTCTGGAGCAGAGCATTGAGTTTATAAGGGACTCACTTATATCATCAGAAGAAGAGGAAGGGATGGTGCGATGTGTGGATGGATCTTCATCATCTTTTCACTCCAAGAAGCCCATTGTTGGTGTCATTGGACCTGGCTCTAGCTCGGTTGCTATCCAGGTCCAGAACTTGTTGCAGCTTTTCAATATACCTCAGATTGCTTATTCTGCCACAAGCATGGACCTAAGCGACAAAACTCTGTTCAAGTATTTTATGAGAGTTGTGCCATCTGATGCACAGCAAGCACGGGCTATGGTGGACATTGTCAAGCGCTATAACTGGACCTATGTTTCCGCTGTACATACTGAAGGTAAGAGGCTATTTTTTTCCATATAATAATGCCTTCAAACTACTTTACAGTGGTCAAATACATAGATGATGCTAGTTTGATATTGTTGGGTTTTTTTGCCAGTCTGTTGTCAACAGTATAAACTTTCAATTTACTTCATAATAATTTCACATTCCCTATGAGGCTGAAGTAGCATCATGTTGATAATGGCTGAAAACAGTTTGAAATACAGGATTGTGTGTTCTATAGTGCCACTTGTTGCTAAAAGTGCTTACACTGGAGTCTCATAATTGACTTTAATTTAATTTAGTTGACATTTATTTATTTCTCTTAATCTCCCCATCAGTGTATTTATGCAGAATAATCATTTTGTCTATATTAGAATCAATGGTTAATGAGAAAGTGTCTGGTTTTCCTAGTGCAGAAGTGAGCTAAATCATCATTTGAAACTGTAGCTGAGTCAGAATATGTTCCTGCTTAATGTCTGCGGCACAGAGGCACGAATACTAGAAACATGTAGTTCTGGCTAATATTGAATGCAGGTTGTCCCAACTCCTGGAGACCAGAACTATTTCTGCTATTTTTATAATACTCTACGAAGTATTGTAGCCACTTCTTGCTTTGCATCTGGACATTGGTTTAGGGACTGAGCAAGAAAAGTCTCCTTGAATCTTCTTCATATGCTTATGCTCCATCAGGTGCCCAGAAAAATCAGAACTGTATGCTAAATTTCTTTCCTCTTTGTATTCATTTGAGTCAGAGCTTAAGCTTTTTAGCCAGTGTCCTGAAGAGTATATAATTAAAGGGAAATGCTATGGAAAAACTTACTTAATTTCATTATTCCTTGTACTGGTAAAGTTGAGTGAGTTCATCTTTCTGTAAGTGCCTAGAATTTCATACTGCCTTAATAACAGTTTTCACCAATCCCTGTCTAATGACAGCACCATTTAATGAGTTTTCTGGAATTAGGTTCTGTGATGAATTTTAGGATCTCCCTGGGTTGCCTCTGCTAAAACAGAAATACTTGGACTGGAAGGCTCAGAATATGATCTGGAAATGAAAAATGTTATTAAGAGATTGAGTAGTGGTGACGGCATTTCTGAACAGCAGCAGATGCTACTGGCTTTATTACAACCAATAGAAAGCAGATTGTCCTTCCCACACACTGAGTATGCTTCTCTGGCAGCTTTCATACTACTCAAAGCCCTTTTTTGAGGGGTTGCTGGTCCAGTGTTAGTATGTAGAAATCTTCATCTTCCTACAGAAATGCAGAGAGCTCGTTCTGCAGTATTTAAAAAAAATAATTTAGAACTTACCTGCAGATTGCTGCAGTCATGTTTTCATCACAATAATAAAAACTGGAAAATAACTGCAGCCTCTTTTGTATGGGGATGCCTGAATATATTAGCAGTTTGATCTAACAATGTATAAATCACCCTATGTCACATCATGTAGTGAAGGTACTCTGTGCCATCTGATGCCTTTGGCATGGCTTGCTGTGCAGCCTTCGTTTCACAAATATGTATGAATAACATCATTGTCAAAGATAATGTCACTGATGTATCACACTAGCAGAAGATTTTATATCCTGATTGTTTTTGATGAGTGGTCCAATTTTTGCTATGGACAACTTTTACACCTCTGCTAATGAAGAAGGAATGTTTATATATTCAGAGTGGGAATTGTCAAGCTTATATCAAGGTCTGATTCTGCACAGAGTGAAAATACTTACTTCTACCACTTCCCGTGGACACTCTGTTTGGAGCAGATGGTAACATATGGCATGTTAACCTTATGGCAGAGGAACTTTGCACTGCACATTAGAAAGAAGAGAATAGGGACACGAGGGTTGAAGCTGGAGGTAGCTGTGATGGGCAAGACAAGAGTAGAAAATGATAGAGGAAGTTGGGTGTGAAGAAAGAGAAATGATGAATGTTGCATCTAGTACAACACGTGCCAACTTTTGCTAGTATTAAAGTGGACAAGGTAGTTGGTACATTGTTAATACCTAAGGCCACGTTATTATTCATAGCATGTTTACAGCAACATAACTCTGGACTTCAGTGAATGAACATTTAGCTTGGATTCTGGAAATCTTATGATCCTATCAACTATTTGCATGGTCTGGTCATGGTGATGAATATGCTCCCCAGTTAAATATCATCACAAAAACATTTTCTAACAACAGAACAGATGGTATTTATAATGAGATAGTCAAGTGCAAACCGATAAAGGTATTTCTTTGAAATGTGACAATGTCTGATGTTCTGGACACTTTCCAAGGAGTATGGCAGATGTTGTTCTTTCCAGGAACAGAAAGATTTTTTAGAAACTCCACAAAATGTTCCTATAGATGAATGTCAAAGTAAAGGAATTGAGTAAACAAGCAAAAGAGATATTATTTCTGTATTTTATTTTTATAATTAATTTTTATTTAATATAACATCTGTTTACTTGTAAAAATTCCAAATATGCCCCTAAAATCAGTGTCTTACATTCTTGGGTATTATTTTAAAATGGGAGAAAAATTGTTGAATCCCACTCTTTGTAATTTTTATCAACTTAAGACCTTGCCCACCCACTGAGAGAGGACCTTCTTTCAGTGTCTCCAGTAATTCTGTCCATCTACATTCATTACCTTTAACTAATCTTCATGCATTAGCCAGACTCTTCTGAAATATGATCTTTGGTTTCTGGGAAGGATTTCCAAGGGGAGGGAGAGTCCTCTCTTTCAAAGCTGGACTGGGAGAAAAGAAGAGGCAGAAAAAGCTTGGTTGTTTCATTGCTTTGGTAGTTACATCAGCAGGTAAAGTTATAGGTCTCTTTTTGATTTAGTACAAGAAAAGCCTGGGATAAGTCAGTAGCTTCATAATAAAAAGCTTCCTGTTTGAATCTTTCCTTCTGCACTTACTAATCATCTATGTCTGCAGTGGATTAATATTTTGGGAGGTTGATCTGAAGTTTTATTGTTAAACTCTTAGTCAAGATTTCCAGTTTTAAAATATGCAAAAAAAATGAGAGGTTCTCATAAGCTTTGCTCCTTTGACGTTTAGCATCATGGTTTAACCTAGGTGGTGCTTCCAGGTGTACAAATTACTAAGAGTAATTTTTTACCTAAGAATTGGAAGGTAGCAAACACTATTGTCAGCGGACCTCTTGAATTTTAAGGAAGAAGTTTCTGTAATACAATGAATAGGAAATAAGAGTGAAAAATGAAGGATATTTCTCATAAAGCAACAGTTATCTCCACTTACTGTAGTGTATTTTATATATGGCAATCAGAAATCTTTTCAAGCCTCAGATAGTTTTAGGTTGTAACTCCCTTTGTTCAGCTCTGTCAGGAATGGTATGTGCCACTGGCATTATTATCATACCTGACACTCCAACTCTTCCTGGCACTTAATGATTTGTGGGGCTCTGGTTTGAACCAATTGTGCTTTAAAAGAAAACTTTCTCAACCCCCCATCAGGTCACTTGTTAGAAAAGCTTCACCAGTTCTGGAATCCTGGTCACACCATGGCCACACAAACAGACATGTTAACACTGCATAGTGGGGATGCAGGAGTGATGGACAAAGAGGGAAAATGTGATGGGAAACTCTGCGCACTGAGGACCTATCACTTAAAGCCTGAAGCAAGTGCCTTCAGCTTTATGGATTGCTACAACATGCATGCATGGAGTACTGGAGACCATTTTATTTGAAGTTTGCATACTGGTCTAATTCTTTCAACTGTCCTTACAGGGTTTTTTTTACACCACTGTGATAGGAACAGAGCTTAAACAAATTTTCCTTAAACTCAAACCAATTTTCACTTCTTAAATCAACTTTACAGACTGGCAGCAGGTCAATAATGCAATCAGGAACTGTCTGTGCCTCTTTCTCAGGTAAAGTAGTTCATCAGCGAGAAGCCCTCCAGTTTAGCCCCTCAATTTCTCAGATCACTTTAGGAATCTTTTTTTAGCTTATGTAGCTGTTAGAATCATAGAATCATAGAATCATTAAGGTTGGAAGAGACCTTCAAGACCAACCAGTCCAACCGCTTACCTATATCACAACTAAACCATCCACTCCCAGAGAAACTAATGCATGGAAAAGGGAGTAGAGAGGAAAATTTGTGCCTGTGTCTGGATTTTGGGTGGTGGTGGTTGGCATGCAGATGAGCCGTGCAGCTCAAGTACCCCTGGAGCTTTGTCTTGGCCTTTTCTTGCTTAAGCACTCGGCACCACAACCAATCAGAAATGGTTGAGGAAAGCAGGGAGAAGCTGGCTGTCTGCCCCAAGAGACAAAGAACTGTCTGTTTACCTCATTTCCCATGTGAAAACACTCCCTAGTCTTTTTGAAAAATGAGAGAAAAATATGTGCAATTTTGTCATATCATTGTGGTTTGAAGGCCTCCTTGAAAGCCTATTTGAAGTCAGTACTCCCCCATTGACCAGACTAACATTTGGATCAGGCCTTCCTAATCAGAGTCTGTGCTTAAAATTTGCCTGGAGTCAAATGAATTAATAATTTGAAAGGCAATTTTCCTTGCCATTGGAAACCATTTATTTTGCCACCTGAATGCAGTGAAGAGGAGAGGTGATGTGTGCTGGAAAAACAGAACTGAATAGGAGTACAGTTGAAGCACAATAGGCCAAATTTATTGGGGATGGCAAGGGATACATTTCACTCCATTATGTAAAAGCTGTGGTTTACTTTTGAACACAGCCTTAAGAAGGAATTCACTTTGTTAACATTTTCCTTAGCTAGCTCTGCAGGTAGACATTGGATCAGACTCATCCTCAAAGTCCTCCTCTGTTCAATATCACTTTCCTCCATTTAAATTTATTGTGACTATAAAGAGCTGGTTCATGTTTATTTTTTATTTTCTTAGGATGTACCCAGGCAGAACAAAAGCAGAAATATATTTTTTTTTCTTGTAGATAAAGGTTATTTCACACATTTCCTTTCATATTTGTTCAAATGTGTCTGGTTACAAGATTATTTTTGCCTACATCCTTTGCTACCAAGTAAAGAGCAAAATGAAAATTAGTCACAGTCTGTGAGAATAGGATGAAGAAATGAACGAATGTAACATGTTGACCTTAAACCTGCTGCATGGAACAAATTGTACTTATATGACATTGTGGAAATTTTCTTTCAGACTAGATTTTTCTCCTTTAGATACCAAAACTATGTCATGGTCAGAAATATTATTTGCTTGGCACAAAATAATACGATTTAAAATTAGGTTAATTTTATTTTAAGCATAGGTGATATTTTTTCATGATTTATATGCAGGAAAAAACACATAGTAATAAGGTAACAAAAAAGGTCATTGCTAGACCATGAAAATATTTTCAATTTCAAAGAAAATTTATTTTTAAAAATCTGTTTCTGAAAGTTGAAGAATGCTCTGTCTAAAGACTGGAGAATGTTCTATTTCAGCAATGTTTCATTTCTGCCCTTAGAAAAAATAATTACTTATTTTTAATTTTTTAAATTATCCTTTTTTTTGAGAATTTAAACTGTTTCTAACGTAAATGTTGGGTGATCACAATTTGGGTGATCACAATTTGGTGATCACAATTTGACATGGTTTCAACCACATTCATTTTGTAGCAAAAATGAAAAGTGTCTCTCATCGGAAAGAAAATATGGGAAATAGAAAACCCAGTTTCAGTACTGTCCTGTTGAGGTGTTTGCTTGTTTTTATTGAATGCTGACATCTAAAACAAAGGTGGTGGGGTTTTTCTATTAATTGCTTACCTTTTTCTGAGCATTGCAATTGTGAAAAGAGATCAAATGCTATTAATTAGCTAGGAATACTGAGATAGAATACTGAAGTAGCATCAAGTTAATGTTTACTTGTTCTGTAGTGACTGATTAACTGGAGAGCACTTTAACATTGCTGCTCAGGCCAGACGTACCCACTGTGAAGTATCTTGACAGAAAAATACAAAAGGGAAGTGATTGTCCCACTGTACTCGGCACTGGTGTGGCTGCATCTCGAGTGCTGGGTTCAGTTTTGGGCCCCTCACTTCAAAAAAGACATCGAGGTGCTGGAGCGTGTCCAGAGAAGGGCAACAAAGCTGGTGAAGGGATTGGAAAACGTCTTATAGGGAACAACTGAGGGAGCTGGGGGTGTTCAGTCTGGAGCAGAGGAGGCTCAGGGGGGACCTCATTGCTCTCTACAACTCCCTGAAAGGAGGTTGGAGTGAGGTGGGGGTCGGTCTCTTCTGCTGTGCCCATAGTGAAAGGATGAGAGGAAACGGCTTTAAATTGCAGCAGGGGAGATTCAGATTGGACATTAGGAAAAATTTGTTCACTGTGAGGGTGATTGGGTATTGGAATGGGTTGCCCATGGAAGTGGTGGAATCACCATCCCTGGAAGTGTTCAAGATGCATCTGGATGTGGTGCTGGGTGATGTGGGTTAGTGGTGATGTAGGTAGGGGTTGGACTGGATGATCTTGAAGGTCTCTTCCAACCTCAATGATTCTATGATTCTATGAAAACAAGGAGTATACTCTGTCATATGATGAGGATGAAGGTTATTAAGGGAAATACCCTGAGACAACAAAAGTAAGGTGAACACGGAGGTGTACTGTTTTAAAGGTTTAAAAAAGTTTGAAAGGAATGACATAGGGTGGACTTATCTAAAAACAGGACATTTGGATCTTCAAAATGTCACTTTGCTTCTTTTGTTTAGAAGCTAAGTGTTTGAATGTTACTTTTTCCCTCACTTAGACTCTATAGCAACTCAATTAAAGGTGCAATGTCATGAAACTTGCTTTCATTGAGAAGACACAACGGGAGTTCAGCATCCTACAGTTTCATCTTAAATTTGTTTTTTGCCTTGGGCCTGGAAATGGCACAGCTCTTGTCCTCATTCTTAGAACGCACCTCTTCAATCAGGGAGTGTTCTGTCAAGTTGAAGAGATTTGGAAATTGTTCAGGAAACAAGGTTTTAATGCACAGTGCAAGATGGATTAGATCAATTTTATGAAGGATGTTCCTTCTAGTATAGGCTCTCAGATAACCATGGGTAACAACAGTGGTTCAATTTCCTATATTTCTTGTTGTATTTGTCTTTGAGATGAAAGAATACATGCTATAGACCTGGCTGGAAAAACAGATATTCCATACAATTAAAAAACCCCCGAACATTCATGAAGTAATTTTTATCACGAGTCATAACTGAAAGCCAAAATAACAACACTTTTTAGTGAATTAAAGCTATGAAGAAATTCAGAAGGCAGTCAAAATAAACTGCTTGTCTTGTGGTTATATTAAAATAGTTGATAAAGGGTAACTTTATAAGTCAAATGAGAACTTAATCCAAAAAGATGTCAACTTTTAAAATTTTTGCACAAATATTTATGTTCTCTGATAGTTTTGATAAAAGATGTTTTCCTAAAGGAAGGTCCTCCCTCATCCCATTTTATTTGGCATGTCTTCTCTACCACTAATCCTGTATACAAACATTTTTGATACATTGGCATCTCATTAATCCAATAGTTAAACAGGGGCTTATGAACCAGATCCCATTATTCATTATTTGTGATGATTTATGTTATTTCTGCATCTGTTGTATTACTTTTCTTTCTTATTCTTGAAACCATGAATTTTTTCCATGCATGCTACCTAGTGACAGGAAATTTAAGTCATCAATTTATGAAGTTATAATTTTTCCTAGATGTAAAGGTGAAAACTGCAGTTAGTAAACTTTGATATGAGAAAAAGTGCCCAACACATTATTTCATATTCCTTGATATAGATCTTTCTATAGAGATTCAGGGGAGATCAGGGCCCTGTTGAAATAGGAGCAAGGAAGAATAGGAGAGAGACAAAAGAAAGCTACCCAACATCACTGGGAGTACTAGGATGAGAACCCGCTTTTCGAGAGTGCTAGTTAGGACCCCAGGTATGAAAAGATTTTTACCAGTCACTAGAATTTAATTTCCTATCTAAACAAGGAAAAGGAAGATGCCCTGCACTTGTCAGTATCTTTATGCATCAAAACCCTAATGTAAGTAGCTTAGTAGAGGAGAAGTTAAATCGATGTTGTTTCCACATAAGAAAGTTCCTGTATAGTTAAGGAGCAGAACAGATATTTACATTGGTCATAGAATCATAGAATCTTTTAGGTTGGAAAAGATCTTGAAGATCATCTTGTCCAACTGTAAACTTAACACACTGCCAAGTCTAGGGACTAAATCATGTCCCTAAGTGCCACATCTACACAGCTTTTAAATAATTCCAGGGGTGGTGACTCCACAACTTCCCTAGGCAGCCTGTTCCAGTGCATGACAACCCTTTCAGTGAAGAAATTTTTCCTAATATCCAATCTAAACTTTCCCCAGAACAACTTGAGGCCATTTCCTCTTGTTCTATCTTTTGGTACTTGGGAAAAGAGACTGACCCTCACCTTGTTACAACCTCCTTACAGGTGGTTGTAGAGAGCAATAAGGTGTCCCTTCAGCCTCCTTTTCTCCAGGCTAAACAAAGCCAGTTCCCTCAGATGCTCTTCGTAAGACTTGTGCTCTACACACTTTACCAGCTTCATTGTCCTTCTCTGGACACATTCCAGCACTTCAATGTCCTTCTTGTAATGCTGGGCCAAAACTGAACACAGTATTCAAGGTGTGGCCTCACTAGTTCTGAGTGCAGGGGGACAATCACTTCCTTAGTCCTGCTGGTCACACTGTTTCTGATATAAGTCAGAATGCCATTTGCCTTCTTGGCCATCTGGGCACACTGCTGGCTCATGTTCAGCTGACTGTTGACAAATATTCCCAGGTCCTTTTTCCACCAGAGAGCTTTCCAACCACTCGTCCCCAGGCCTGTAGCATCACAAGAAGCTGTTGTGACCCAAGTGCAGGATCCAGCACTTAGCTTTGTTGAATCCACACATGAAAGACCAGTTCCCGTCTTTACATTAAGTAACTTGTAATTTCTCTGAAAGCTAAGACAGGTAAAAGACCTACATGACTCTTGAATCATATAAGTGACAGTGATCTTGGATATGAACAAAAAAATGTACACTTTAATTTAATTTGGAAGCCAACTGGACAGACTAAAAAATCACATCCATTTTACTAGAATCTGATTTCAGACTCCTCGTGATATAGAGACATACCATGCAGTAATGCAGAATATTATACACATACATTGTATGTGTATACATTAAAGAAGTGATTGGGAAGCTTATTAGTAGAACCTTTACCGTCTACCTTGGCAACTGAATTTTGAGACAATCCTATTCATAAATCATAGCCTTGTTTTTAAACTAATATAATTTAAGTCATCATTCTAAATATTCTGACTGGAAAAAAACAGTTAAGATTTCCTCTGTTTGAGGGGTTTGATTTTTTTTTTTTTTTCTGGAAGTGTCTGGCAGCATTTATGGCTGGCCAGATACATTATCCAGGTGAGTTATGTGGAAACCTCCATATAAAATCAATTACCTTGTCAAAGGCCAGACAAACAATGTGGAGGGAATGGCAATTGCTAGAAGTGCAATATGTACTAACCAAGTGTACTAGCCAAGTTGGAAAGATAATAACTGGGATGACTGGTAAACGAGCTCACTGAATGAATCCCAATGACAAAATCCAACCTAAGTGCTGAGAACAGTGGAAATATGAGGAAAATTATATGTTACTAAGTCTGTTGTGATCTAGTCAAATGCTTTTTCTTTATCCTGGCCTAGGATTTAATTTAATTTTTTTTTTTAACTTGTCTTCTTGTGATAGATTTCTTCTAACTTTCTAGATGATGTTACAGGCATCAGAAGAAAGATGAATAGAGGAACTGCTGAAGGAAAGGTGCAAAATTGTAATGAGAGGACTATGATCAGGAACTCGGATCTAGGAAATTATCTTACTTCAGTGCTAAGTTTTTTTGTGAGCAAATGGTTACAGCATGCAAACCAGTTGTCTGACTTTGCTATTTGGAAACGCATAGAGCTTGAGGCAAGTATATATAAACTACAGTTGATCTAGCATGGCCGTGTCACAGAACATGTTCACCTTTCCCTGATTTGAAATTACAGAAGTCTATCTTCCATATCTTAGTTTTGCTGTGTGAGGTAGGTAATAAAATGACAACTCGTCTTTGGTAGTTATTTAGGCTAAAACATATTGTTTATGAAAATCCACAGTGTCTTCACTTGAGCACTTCATCTAAAGTTGATTTCATCTTTGGGTAGTCTGTTCAAACTGTGAATTATCCTTCTTTCAAATGAAATGACTGACTGCGTTGCTCCAACCTATAGCCCTTATATTTTGATATGTTCTCAGAGTTTCTCTTCCCAGGCAGTGATCTAAACCAGCTTTTGTTCTCCCATCACTTTTGTAAAATGCTAAGTTATTCTTCTAGAACTTGTAAAAACTTTTCCAGGTTTGTCAAATCCTTTTTTAAGATCATATACCTTTTTTTTTTTTTTGCTCCTTTTTAATGGGATTGGTACTCCATTTACTTCAACTTGCAGTCAGGCAGGAGATTGTTTTGCATAGGTCAGCATACAAGCTGCTGTTTCTTACCTTATTAGCAAATCAATACAGTGGTGGCCTATAAATATCTAGTCTTAATTTTCCTCTTTTACAGTTATCTGGCTCTATCTTAGAATAATTCATCTTCTGCCCATCTGGCTTACCACCTCACCTTCCTCACTGTTTAGTGGGTTTTCTTTTTTCTTCCTACCATCTCTTTTTCTGGTTATATTCACTTCTTGATTCTCTCCTGTTAGTTTTAGCTTTATTTTTCCTCCTATCCTTGCCTAGTCAAAATAAGACTATCAAATAATTTCAGGTAGATAATTGTATGAATAATATAGGATGAGATGATTTTGAAATTTCTAAAACTTATGGTTTCTGCGATCAGGACTATGAACCAACTCAGATTGAGTCCTTGCTAAAATAAAAACCATCAAAGTTGCACACTATTTTTAAAGTTCTTTCACCTGGAGAACCCAGACTTAGTCCAGATGTCTTCTAAAGTTCAGGATTTGAAGTCCAGATTCTCATTTAGAAAACCTGATTCTACAATTCTACATTTATTTTGTCTTAAAGCCTTGTGTATCACAGTTGTTCTATTTGCAGATTTGACATTTAGTGAAAAACAGGACATATTTTCATTAACAAGGAAAGCCTTGAAGGTGAAAAAAAGATTAAATTCTTCCTCCATTTCACCTTAATCAGTTTCAACAATCTTCCTACCCAACTTAATTCTAGAATACATTGGAATAGGCTCTTGGCCAAAATATCTGTTGCACTTAAGGAGCCCAGAACCATGTGACATCCACCTTCTCTCTACCAGGTTGCCTCGGATATAGTCTCTGTAAGCAAGATGAGTGAGCTGTCAGCAAGGATGCTGAGATGTTCTTGAGAGTGTTCTCTGACTTGCAGAAATTATTGTAGATGGCTGTGATTTCAGAGCTGTGCTGAACAGGCAGCATAGATGCATACTGACAGCAAGCGAGTGAATATATTTAAGCATGGAAAAGGAGCAAAAGACAGAAGTTTGGAAAGGGCTCTTATACCTTCGGTTGATGCAGGAGGAACAGTGAGGTTCATCTCCTTTCCCATATCCAAGCTGGCTTTGAAGCTCAGAGAAGAATTTTTTCATAGGTTTCAAAAAAATCCAGGGAGGAAAATTAGTAAAAATATGCAGGTGCTGCTCATTTGGTTTTATGAATAGAACAGAACTTAAGGTTGTATTTGATAGGCAAGTAGTTCTTCCTTTTTTTTTTTTTTTCATCTGCACCACACAAAAATAGAGAATTCAAATCCTTTTCACATTAACAGAAGCTTCCAAAAAGATTAGGATATGTGCCCAAAATGGTAATATGAGAGAGTGTATATTATCTTTGCAATATAAGTTTCTCATATGTCTTCAGTCATGATTATATATATATATTTATATATGTTCTTTGTTTCTTTTCCTTCCAACAGTGCTGTGGGATGTGAAGTTACCTTGCTCTTTTTCATGCATATGCAAAATAGCAGGCAATTTTTCTGACCTATTTCTTTCCCTAAAGGGAAAGTATGAGACTAGATGAAATTTAAGGGATCTAAAAAATGTTGAAATTCAATCAGATGCTCTTTCTCTGACTTTCATCTTTCCCTTGAAAGCCCACTGTACAAGGTATTTGGATACCTGACTTCTTTTTTTGACATATCCATGCTTTCTGGAAAGAAAGGTATAGATAGATGCTCTGTGTCTTACTGGATATGGGGCTGAAAGTTTTGTTCACTCATACAGAATTTCTATGGAGGGATTTTTTAATATTTTTTCCCAAAATCCAAAGGCATTTATGCAAAAGCATAAATATCAGCATGTCCAAGAGCTCAAAATGAAGCATCTGGTACAGAATACATGCAGTGATCTCAGCCTTATGGATTTTGTACTACAGTGAGACTTATGCAGTGACTGGGACAGGTTAGGAATGTAGTTTCTTCCGGTGAATTATGTAAGATTCAACCAAGGAGTGTAAGCTTTATAGTTGTGACAACATCTTGCTATAGAGTTTTATTGAAAAAACAAAGGCTACTTGACCTCTGGACTTACCCATTTCTCTTTTCCTACCCCATTCCCTATTTGGCTGTTTCTTCAATTGTGTGACCATCCTGCCCCTCCCTCTCTCCCCGGCCACTTGCCTGCTAACAAGGACTGGCTGAGTCATCTAGGCTAACATAGTCCTTTTCCTTCCCTGCTCCCAAGCTGATTTTTTTACAGCTTTATGCATTATTCATGTGTGTTCAACCAACAGTTTATGCAGACAGATTCTGCTATGCGAGCAGGCTGTTCAGGCAGGGCTGGACAGTGCAGTGGGAGGAGTGACGTAAATGATGCTGACCTGGGAGGCAAAGTGCTGAGAAGTTTCTCAGTCACGCACAGTTGCTTATGACCATGTCAGGCCAATGCTGAAGCCTCTCCATCCACATGTGATGGCATGTGTGTCATACTAATCACGCTCTGAGAGGGAAAGCTATTGTGTCCTCAACTCTTGTGTTGTAAAACTGTCTTTGCTGTTTGGTTAGCTTATACCTCTGTGGTCTGGAAAAGTAGTACTATCTTTTCGAGTAGCCCCATTCAACAAGTCCCACTTACTCCTTCTCTGATCAGGAGTTGGAGTCAAATTAAATCACCAGAACTGGAAAATTTGGCCTGAGAATATTAGGTGTGGAGAGCAGGACAGTGCAGTGGCTATTTGAGCAGGGAGTTTGGGATGGTTTATGTGGAAGCAAGAGACCCAGTTCTGTGCTCTCCTGGACTACCCATGTGGCCCTGATGAAACTGTAGAGATAGTGATGATGTCTTATGAAGGAGCGACTGGTTCAGATACACCAAGGTTGCATGGGGATGTACCATTACATTATTTTGCTCAAGTTGATCAGTCCATTGGGAAGTACAGCATAGGACATGCCACTGTGAAGCTGAGGATTTCAGTTAGTGGCTCAGTATAACCAGCTAGATCAGAAGGTGTGCCTGCAGCCCCTTCTATAGCCTGCTGTGGACATGCCTCCAGCCATCTGCAAGGGAGCCTGCTTAATGATTTTATAATGGTTTGGCATTTTGTAGGCTGAGAATTGGCACACATGGGTGTCCTTGAAGCATTTGGTCCAAACACCCACATTTCAAATGTGTGATGAAAGTACTGTGAGGATCAATACTTTGTAGAGTAAGGGACACTCAGACACTACTGGTAATGCAGGGCAGAGAAGATCATGGACATGTAGTTTGTGTACCTGTTCTGTTACCGACCATGCACAGGTTTGTGCCCTTCAAGAAGGTGCTCTGAAACATTATTGAGAAAAAACACCTTGATTGACATACCTCCCCTAGGAAGACAGAAAGACAGAGGACATTACTTGAAGCCTGGAAAACTGAAAGCTTGAAGGCTGATTCCTATTTTTCTTTTACACACAAGCTTTTAACTGATTTTGTTTTTTTCTACTCTTGAACAGTTGGTAGAGTGGGTGTTATATACAACACCTCCGTGTGACAAATCTCAGCCTACAAAATACTGACACGTACATTTCATTAACCATATGGGACCTAATTATTCTGCCAGCTAAAATACAGGTGCAAGTCCCAAAGGATCTGTTTGCTATATGGCATAAGCCCTATAGAACCTCACAGTATACTTGTCTACACATATCAGGGAGTTCATTTAATGTTTGCAACACACATGGCTTCATCAAGATGTGTAGAACCTTAGCTTTCGTATATAACTCAAATAAGAGATGAGTTTTTATTCACAGGATGGAAGGTTTTGGGGGAGAAAGGGCAGTGTCAGTGTGTGTGTACTGATAAAGTAAAAAAATTGTTAAAGTCTTCCCAGAAAGCAGCATTTCAGCATTTTGTAGTCTTGTCCATAAAGAAAACTGGCTAAATGTAGCCAGAGTCATTAAAACAGTGGAGCATTGCCATCCTTTGTCTACAGACAATCTGGAACAAAGCGGCCCAGATTTGACAGTGCTCTCTGTGCCCTGTCTGTCTCGCTGGGATGTTGGTTCAGACAGAAGTTCTGCATAATGCCACTTGCAGCATTTCATCACAGATTATTTTATCAGGTGGGCTGTGGAAGGACAGGAATGAATTCTTGCAGATTGAATATGAATGCCAAGAGGACTCTTAGCAAGATGGGATGAAGCAGAATATCAAAGCTCTAGGTGAAGGAGAAAGATGAGTGTACAGGGTAGAGATAAACAAAGTGTAGGAATAGCAGTGGTTCTTAATATGAACTATTTCACTGATGCAATTTCTTGATCTGAGTAGTTAATATACCTAAGATCCTATTCAGAACATGTCATTTACAGGCCCTGAAATTCTTCACAAATTAAATATAATTTTACAACTAGGGAAGTAAAGGACTGAAAGCTGGCATGCTGCACTGAAGGTCAACCATGGCACCTATCTTGGTTCCCAGACATCTTATCTCCCTTGTAGTAGGTTATCTTTCATGGTTGATGGTCATAACCTGTTACTGTATGGGAGGTGCCATGCTGGGTCATTTCCCCATTGTTTGTGTAAATTCAGTAGGGAGCACAAGGCCTGAAACTGTTCTTCAGATGTGAGAATGCAACAAGATGCTCTCAAGAGACTAAATATTTCTGCAGATATAGCTAAATTTCAAACAAAAGCAAACTATGGAATACAGCAATAACTCAAAACTGTATTTGCATTTGTAAGCAGTTGATTTGTCCTAAATATGTCAAGTAGAAATGACTGAATTTTGATTTATAAAATGGCTCTTCAAATCAATCATGTTAATAACATTTCATAGGCTGATGGTTTCTCTCTGGCTAGATAAATATGTAATTTTGATATGATCATGGTAGAGGTGTTACTAGCTTTATTACATAAGCAAGAAATGAGTAATTACTTCATTTTGTAGAGGAGTTTGTAAAAAATATCATAACTAGAATTATGACAATATTTGAGAGGTTTTTCTGTGTGTTTGTTCTCTGCATTAGTGTGAAAAAATATTTTTATAACATCTTCATTTTTCTCTGGAGAAAATAGACAAACATTTTATAGAAAAGGGGAGGAGTTAGGTTTTCTTAATGAAAAATGTTTTTCAAAATGGGAAGAGTGGGTGCTTGTGCATTGTCATTTTCTGTTGGTGGAATTTGCTGTAGCCTTATCACCTACACTCCACACCTCTGGACAACCATGAGTTAGAGTTCATACGCCCAATGGCTGTTTTTGCTGTCCTTTAAAAATAGCGATGGTGATATGTACAGTGAAACTATTTTGTTAATTTTGTTTGTGTGTGAAAAGATGGTCTGTCTGCAAATATCAGCATTTTGCCTGGCATGCACCATTTCTTGAATAAATAAGAATGACTGCTTCGGATTTAAATATAATCTAAAAATTATTTGGGACAATATACTAAGTAATTGTATATCCTGGCGATCTGGTCATATTGTGAATGTCTTCTGTTTATGTGCTTTACTTGAAATATTTTAATCTATAAAACGTTGTAATATTCTAAAGTCCATAGTGACATTTTTGACTCAATATAGTTTTTTCAACAGAAATCTCCACACAGTTACCGAGTGACATTTTCTGATAGGAAGGATTTTGTAGTAAGTAAGGATATTTACTGCCTTTCTTCCAATCACACATTGCTTTAATGTTATGAATAGTTTACAAATTAATAAATGATTACTGATCAATTACAAATGACATATTAGTTAAGTGCCTAACCTTTCTTATAGAAAGTAAATACTGAAATGCTCTGTCCTGAAGTTGAGCAACCTCCTGAGTTATTAATGAATTCAGTATCAAGCAGAGATTCCTGATGTGTCTGTAGATACACCAGTTGTGGAAGAAGCACCCCCATCTTAAACTAGTTCCAGGTCTGAGCTCTGTAGCCTTGAGGCAGTGCTGTGCTTGTATGGCAACCTGTCAGGTACTTTGGCACTATTAAGTGTACATATGCATTGCCAAGTTGTTCAACAAGAACATGATGATTTTTCTCACAAGCCAAAACCTCTTTGTTTTTCTACCAGTCTATTTTTTTTATGTATCACTATGATTCTGTTGTCTATTTGCACTGAAAGCTTTTCCTGTTTCTTGTTAAGCATTTGAATAGCATCTAGGATCAAGGTATCATCACCTTAGTTAGTGCCCATATATGTCATTGCAAGTAATTTATGAAAAGAATTTCCAATCCCAAATAGCAGCACATGCAGTCTTGACTTACTTTACTGTTAAAACCTGAGTCTTTTTCTTTCATCAACTGTTTTATTTCTTTTGCCCAGAGAGTGCAAGGAATTGGACCACAAAGGATGACAGGTTCTGGTTCAGCTAGTGCTCTGAACCCTTTTGTTATTTCTATTCTATACAGTTCAACTGGCTAAGAAGAAGAAAATAAAAAATATCCTTTGCTGATAGACAACAGACTTCTGAATCCATGTTTGACAAGTTTTTAGTATTATCTGTTAGAGCAAGAAGAATGCTGATGAAGGAATTGCCTGCTTGCCTTAATTACATGTTTTGTCAAAGACTTACTGTGTGCGGTAATCAGTTTATTCATTTTCTTCCCTACCATACTTTTCTCTGAACAAAGCCCCTTGACTCTTCACTCTTGACTGAAGCAGAAACAAGTGTATTATTGTGAATTTTGTAAAACTTTCACCTTGGAATAAACTTGTTCTTGGAGATCACGGATGCCAGCAAAATGCTGGTTCTATGTATTTGTGATGTTGGTATGAAAAATGGTACTGCTGGTAGCTAAAAATTGTCTCTGAAAATTATAAGCACCCACATGGAACTTTGGACACTGATGTCAAGACCTTGTATTTCTCACATTTCTAACAGTAATTCTAGTCTTTTTGAAATAAATTAACATAAAGCTGTTTGCGGCAGGGAATGGAATCACCCTGGTCACGTGTACATCACTAAATAAAAAAGACCAGGGGCTGAGCTTAAGCACTGCACCTTCTAACTAGTAACTCACACTCTACTTCTCTTCTGGACCACTGCAATGATCCCTATACAAGGCAAGTCTGCTATAGCGAGAACCAGACCTAAGCAGTGGATGCAAAACAATCTGTGTTATTGTCCTTATCCTGTCCCTTATTCAGTTCTTCATTGTGCAGAAGTCCTTGTGTGAATATAGAGACAGCATCCTCGCTGTGAGGTTTAGTGTAGTAAATGTCATGTAATTCTGAATTTTCTGTTGCTACATCTGAAGAATCTTAATTTGCTAGTTCTTCAAAAGCTGGTACAATCTGATCATACCAGATCTGCCTATTTTGAATACTTCATGATTCATACTATCTCCAAATGTGCCTGGGAATGATTTGGGACAGTAGTATTCAGCCCAGGCAAAAATGATTCCAGGCACTATTATATCAATTTAATGTCATAGAGAATCATCTTTCAGCCCTAGGGAATGTTCTCTGGTGCTGTTTTAATATACTAATATAAATGTTACCTTTATTTCCTGATAAATATCTTTCTTAGCCTGCAGACATGTATTAAAATAAAGCAGTTATGAATGCAAGCACAAACACATAGATTTTTACTCCACATGAATCTTCAAGTAGTCTTTTCTTTTCCAAAGACCTCAATTTCTTTGTATCTCTCTACATTTTCTTGTAATATTTAATAGCTGAAAATGAATTATTATTAAATGTATTTTGTTTTATTGGAGTGAATAATGAGACACTAAAAATGGTGACTGTGAACTCACACAGTTTTAATTAAATGAATATATTTTGTATAAACATATTTTTTTATTAAAAGATATCTAATTTCTAAAGAACAGGTATTTGAGAAACTAAGAAAGTTAATGAATTAAAAAAATTAAACTACTCAGGATTAGACAGTCAAATATAAAGCAGAATGCGCACTACGGCAAAGGTAGCTTTCTTTTCCAAAGTTTTAATCCAGATAATGGTATCTATTGGAATAGGATCCACTGGGAATGGACTTTCCCATTGGGAATGGAGGGAAGAGCTCTACAACCCCTCAGAAAATTTATTTAGATTATGTATCCTGGATGTTCAAAATAGTAATAAAGTAAAAATTGTAAAAGTCAAGATGACCTAAATCCCACAAAATAAATAAAATCATATCACTAAAGTCTACTATTGCTGTGTGCAAAGTTATGAAGAACAAGAACAGATTGAGTCAACATTAAATGTAATTCAGTCTTGGCCCTAAGCCAAAACAAGCATTTCCTGGCATAGAATTGGTGGAAAAGATGTCTCTATTTAATTTTTCTTCAAGCTGCTAACTAAATTGTCCCATGGACCCTATCCACTCCATGGAGAGTCACTTTCAAGGTGTGATTCAACACTCCATTTTATTTAACATTTTCATTAGTGACTTTGGATTACTGCTTTCCTAACACAGATACTTTAAATAAGTATTTAAAATTACATGTTCTGAATAACATGAATATGAATATGAAGGCAAAGGAAAGTTGATTGGTAGGAAGGAAGGTATGGAAGTGGAAAGGACCACAACTGAAGTGGAAAAAAAACCTCTTCAGTAAAAATTAAATGGACTGTTGAATTAATTTGGTCCCAGAGGATTAAGACTAGTTATCTGTGTAATCATAAACTTGGCAGCAAGGTCTTTTTCACAGAGACTTTTAGACCACCTTTTGGAGTTCTTTAAAGAAAATATTTTTTCAGGAGTTGCAGTGTAATGCTGGAGAATAGCATACACAATGGATATGCTTTGATGCATGTTTGTGCGGGTGGAATGATCTCATGAGACCATGTCTCTGTAGTATGTTTGTTTTCAAACAAACTTTGAAGAAAAGGATATGGAAATAAATATAAAATCCCAGATATTTTTCATACTTTTTATGGGATTATTTATTTTATTTTCCCTAAAGAGAGAAAATGTGGTTTGGATTTCTTCTGTTCAGGTTTTTTAAGTGCTAATATGGTGCTACAGAGGAAGTAGAGCTAAAGTCTGGGTTTCCTAGTAGCTGGAAAAAGCTGCTATGAAACTGAGGTCAGCTGGAAACTGGGCGATATGGAAAAAGAAGGTATGGTATTGCATAAAGTTCTCCACAGAAGCCTTCAGTGATCAACACTGGGACTAGTTTCATGCAACACTTTTGTAAGAGATGCAAATATAATTAGTTTAATCCCTGGGATTTTCTGATGATGTAGACATATTAACCAGTAGAAAGGAGGAAAAGAACAATTGTACAAGAAGAATTAGATGGTTTCGGGCACTAGGCTAAAAGAAATTGCATCAGGCACTTAAAATCTTCCTTATCTTTAGCATCTAACCTAAATAGTCCAATCCAGGAGCATTGTCATCCTCAGCTTCATTTAAATCAATAAGAATTTCTGACACCTGGTAAATTTTAAAAACTCAAGTTTTTAAGTGGCTTCCAGAGTAGTTCTGAAGTACATTATGTTCTCTATTGACTAAGTGTGAAGCTCAGAGTGATGAAGTTCCTGTCTTGCCTGACATAAATACTCATTTTTCCCTACTGATTAATGTTCATCTCTGTGGTTCCCTGAGAGTCCAGCACTTAAGAAGAGAGGGTGTGAGACAAAAGAAGAACCAATATGATAAAGTAATTAAAAAAGCCAATGGGATCTTGAAGAGGTATTTTCAGGAAAAATAGAACAGTGTTTGTCCTGCTGTACAGAATTCTGTAAATCATCTTCTGATTATTGTAGATGGCTGGTCATCGATGTCAGGGAAAGAGAGAATCAAAGTGGGGACAGCTGTGAAGAAGTGTTATTAGTGTAATATGAAGAGCCTATCATGAAACATCAGCCCAAAAGACTTGTCTTTTTTCAGTTGAGCAAAATGAAACCCAAATAATATTATTAGTGTCTTTAAATACATCACATTGAATGGTAATTGTGGCTGAAAGAAAAACATTAATAAATAAGTGTATGTTGAGGATTTCCAACTCTCAGGTGAATGTGGCTCTAGAATAGTCTTACAGTACATAAACTTCTTGCCCAAAGAGCATCTGTTTTTTAGGCAAAATTTAATAAGTTTATGAAATGTTGTTCAGATGTCACGGTGTCACCTGGGTCAGCTGGAGCCACCTGGGGAGGCTGTTTATCAAGTTTACACTTACAGTGCATGCAACATTTTCAGCGGTATATGTATATGCATTTTGGAAAAAATGACTGAATTGAGTTGCATCTGAAAGCATATCCCTAGAATCTTTGACAATGAAAGCAAGGAGAAGAAAAAGCTTTAACATTGGAATGTTTAATCTTGATGAAGACAGTAAGATATAATGAATTTTCAGGTTAGATTAATTTCACTCCCCAGAAAACACATTGGCATTAATGATTGTGAAAATGAGCTGAGCTACGTGGCTGCAAATAGGGGAAGAGCAGTAATTTATAAACTGGATGCAAAACATCCTGATAAATGGACTAGAGGGTATACAGCCTGATGTTAAGATGTACACCATCATTCATATAAACCAATGGCTATGCCATGTTCAAATTAGATAAGGAGGCAAGAAAAATGGCCTGCTATTCAATAAAGTTACCTTAAGCAGAGGTAATTCCTGTGGCTTGTTCTTCCTTCTCCTGTCCCCTTCTCTGTTTGAACTCCAATGTGCAAGAAAAAAAGAAAGCAGGATTGAATGGAATATAGTTTTGTTTAAGGGGAATAGAGGGAATCTACAGGGCTTAATGGCTTTTGGTCTGCCTAGTATACTAATTACAAATTCAAGGAAAAAATCAATGGATCAATAAAATTTTCTCAATATAGGAATAGATTCCAATTGGTGACTGACAACACAAACAAACAAACAAACAAACCAAACACACACAAGATATATCCCAGTGTATTGCTAAATGGCCAGAGAGTAGATGTTTTGCAACAATCCTTTCATAAAATCCACACTGCTGACTGCATCAGAGACTGGAACCTCACTGCCCAAGATGAGTGCTTGTCTCAAAGCTGTGTTCTTGCTCTTCCCTGGGCTCACTTAATGTTTGAGTAATTATACAAAGTGAAAATCTTTGACTAGAGAGACTGAAGAAAATCCACACCATTGTATCTTGGAATTCCCACTGCTAGCATATCTGCAGTCTCTCCTTCAGCTCAAGCACAGAAATGGAAGCTCACTTCTCACATGGAACAATTATGCCTGGATCATGTGTGAGAAAGGACTGACTCTGCTGAAGTGAGCAGACCCAGGTAAAGGCCTTATGTGAGACCCTCAGGTAGAGGGAAGGGCTTTGATCTAGCTAAATCAGGCACCTTCATCATTGTTCAGGGCAGGAACTTTATAGTATTTTATGCTGTCTAGCTGGGGTAATGGTCAAAGCAGAATATTGATTTTGGAGGCTCTGGGTGGGCTCTTCTTTGCACTGCATAAGTCTAGATGGATGGCTAATTCTGGATAGCTGAATACCTGAATCCTTTTTTGTTCATTTGTTCTCTTATCTAGATGGGTCACAAGTGTTACCAAGGGGAACTACTCTTACATATTTGGGGTTTTTTTACCAAGAGGATGGTAAACCTTGCAACAAGTTCTCCAGAGAGGTTGCAAAGTCTTCATCCTTGGAGATATTCTAAACTTGACTAGAAAAAGTCCTGAGCAAGCTGATCCAAGTTGCCCCTCCTTGGAAAAAAAAATGTTGGACCAGGTGACATCCAGAAACTTTTTCAACTTCATTTTATTCTCTGGATTAATTGATATATGGGGGGAAAGAAATGAGACAGACCACATTGTCTTTTGACTCATTTTAATCTTATTCCTCTCTTCTCCTTACACAATATTTCAGATTTCATAATACTCTCTCAACAGCGTTAGGAGACAGACTGTGATCCCCCTTTCTGTACAATGGAGGGACATGGGATGGGGCAGTGGACATTAGATATTTCTAAATCATGCTGATGGACCAGTACTTCCGAATCCCAAACTCAGTCTGGTCAGCCCTTGTTTTGTTCAATAGGATATAACTATAACCAATAGAAAACAGAAGCAGGAGGAGTCCTGATCTCACTGGTGACACTGTGGGGTGGGAATGGCCCTAAACTGTGTCAGAGAGGAGCAGGGATGGAAGTCTCGTATCTTTCTCACTGACTCTGTCTGAATTAATTTGGGCAGAGTACGAACTTTCTGCAGCAGATCCAGAAAGCTCTCACAATGTACTCTGGGCAACTTGAGGTAGGTGGAGGAAAATGCAGTCTGTGTTCCCTGTTTCTTGCCAAGAAAGAGAACATGGTCCTTTAGAGCTGAGCATAAGCAGTGCTGAGTTATATAGGCCTGTGGTATCTTTCCTAGGTATCAAACAATAGTTTTAAAAGCTAAAAAGGACTTCAGGAAGGGAGGTAAGCATATTGGCTGTGGGATGATATGTGATGCCAATATGTTGCTATGTATTTTTTTAAAAAATAACCTTTGATTATCTTCTGTAACACTGGAAACTAAAGTTGAAGTAAAAACAAACCAAAAACACCTCTACTTTTAACCACTAATTTTAGATAGATTTTTGTTGTGAAAATCTGGCTTATGATGTGTGTTTACAGGCACTGTGATCAAATTTGTGCAGAGTGGGATTGCTCAACTTCGACTCTCTCAAGAAAACAAACTAGAGTTTTTATAGACATTGCAGCAACACAAAAGGTTTCCATATCAGGCCTACTGTATGTCCATTTGGAAGCGTGAACTGTATGAATGTGTACAGAACACTGGACAGAGCACTGGAACAGGCTGCCCAGGGAGGTTGTGGAGTCTCCTTCTCTGGAGAAACTCTGGATGCATTCCTGTGTGACCTGCTCTAGGTTGTCCTGCTCTGTCATGGGGGTTGGACTAGATGACCTTTCGATGTCCCTTCCAACCCCTAACATTCTGTGATTCTGTGATTCTGTGATTGATTTTGTGATTCTGTATACTTGTTCTTATGTGTGTGTAATTTAACTCTCTGGCTACGTGAAATGACTGTGTGGTCACTCGAGTTCCATCTTCTTAAATGAAAGGCAACATTATCAGTTGTTGTACCAGGAGCTGTATTGAAGATTTCTGCCACATTCATGTATGTTGTAAAGATTCAGTGCTGATGATTTGATTTTTTTCCCCCTGACAAATGCAATCAGACAGCAAGCAATATTTCACTATGTCAAGAGATCTAAAGTGGATTCTAGCTTGAATAACTACCATTCACAGAAAAGCAAAGATGTATTTGGATTTATCTATGATGTGTAGATTTAAATACTCCAGTAGCTGCATACTAATTGACTTTTATGAGTAAAAAGTGGGGCACATATTTTTTATGGGTCCCATATATTCACATGCTTAAATCGATAAATAAATATTCACATACCTATTATGTTAAAATATTAGAGTCTGTTCCAAAGCTCAGAGAAATTGCATGAGAGTATTTATTACATGCAAATGCAAATACGGATATATGCAAATATGTAAAGATATATATATATAAGGAAAAGAAGTGCAGAGGATGTAAAGGTGTATGATCCGTCTATTTTTCCTCTCCCTCATCTGCTTTTACTGTCCTGTTTTACAAATGTAAGGACAGAATTTCCTCTTTCCAAGGTTATCAATTAGTGTGTGAAGGGAAGCATAATGCCAAATTTCATCCCACCCATGAGCAGACCCTCTGCTCAAATGAACAATATAGAGGATATGCTAAATATTGTTTCCTGTGTATTGCAGAAGATGTGGTTTCTTTACCTGCTCACCCTGAGGCAGGCATGTGTGTTGTGAGTTTTCACATTGCTCCATAGATCTAAATGCCAGAAGAAACCTTTCTGCCCAGACACTCAGACCCTCTGCAATAACACAGGTCATAGAATTTTACCCAGTAAATCAAGCTGTGGAAGAAATCACCCTTTCCTCTAATGTAAGTGTTATCAAGCCCATGAACTTGTGACTAAACCAGTGTATATCTTATTGAAAGACATTTGGTCTAAATGTAGGGCCTCCAGGAGATGATTAATCATCTACATCTTTTAATTATGTTGCAACAGTTAATTACTCTTGCTGTTAAAAGTTGTCTTGCTTCCAATCTGAATGTGTCTGTCTCCATGGAGACATTTTTCTATGAAAAGAATAGGCCACCATGACCTCTTTCTTCATAGAGGTTTCTATTTGTTTTCTTTCCTTGTAGATTGTTTGTCTTAATCTCAGACTACAAACGTCCTGACTGATGGATGCTTCCTGAAATCTTGGTGTAAACACAGAGCTCCTCAAATCAATGCAAAAAGTGTGCTTTAGGTTTACATGAGTATGGGCAATATCATAATTCGAGTCTCACAGTAAACATGCTGCTCTTTATAGCTAGAAGAAATCCTTGTCTATAAAATGTGCTTCAATTTGTCTTCTCCTGAACCAGCTTATTGAAGGTTTCCAGTTTTGATTTCCATTCAACTTGGCTATCAGTCTCATGGAGCAGGAGGTGTTCTTGCCAATATCATAGGCTTCACCTTCAAAAAGACATACTAAAGGAGAAATTAATCTTTCTCAGGGAGAAGCTTGCCTTTTACTGATACCGATCTGATTTCATTATGCTGTGATGTCAGGGAGCAGTCAGTACTGATGGCTTTAGGAATCTGCTGAAAATAGATTGACCCCTTTATTTTATGAATTTATTTTCTCAGATGATTCTTTGCATCACTCTACTTAAGCTTTTGAAATTTGAGATTCTGAGCCAGAGACTACATAAGGCAGTCAATGACACACTCCTTCCTTCTCTTTCATAGTCAGCAACTCCCAGACACACACTCACACTCTGTTCAAGGCCAAATAAGTTACTTTATGTGATCCAGAATGTCAGAACTTAGACATGTCTGTCTCTGACTAAGTTTGACCAAAACAATCATATTTGGCTGTGCATAGTTTTCTTCTTGATAAAACCTGTTTAAAGTACCAGAATAATGAAAAATATAATCAGTGCTTTAAAAATGTGATTTTACTGACATGGGATACACTAAATAGCATTCATTAGTGACAAACATGTTCAGAACCAATATACTTCACATTTACTCTTACTCAAACATCATCTACTGTCCACATGAGGAGAAGACAATAAAATCAGCACCGCACTGTGCTGGAAAAGGTGTGGAGCTGTTTTGATTACTTATATTCTTCAGCTTTACTGTGAGGGTGGTGAGACACTGGCACAAGTTGTCCAGAGGTATGGATGTTCCCTCCCTGGCAGTGTTCAAGGCCAGGTTGGATGGGACTTGGAACAACCTGGTCTAGTGGGAGGTGTCCTTGCCCATGGCAAGGGGCTTGGAACTAGATAATCTTTAAGGTCCCTTCCAACCCAAACCATTCTATGATTCAGCTTTACCCCACTTAATTCCATGCTTTCTCTCAGTGGAGACCAGGCTTATTAACTCATATGTAACATTCAGGGAATGTGTGAATTGGAAAGGCAGGAGTTTCTAGGCTGACTTTTACTGCCTGTGCTCACATAACATCTTAATTCACAAACCATTTCAAAGACATTGAGTAAAATATTACTCCTTGTTAAGACTGAATAAGACATTCTGCAAATTGGTCAACTTTTAGCAATAGCAGTTAAAAAACAGCAGTCATAATGAGATGCCTAGAGAAACAGGAATAGCTGTGAGCATGTAAATAGCCTCACAGCATGTAAATGAAGGTCTGTTTGTCCCAGATTGTCATGTCTGATAGTATCTCACAGCTCGTGTTTCAAGGAATTCTGTTGTTGGATAATCTGTACTCTCATTGGTCTTCCTCTGGTTTCTAAGCTGTAGAAATCACCTTGATGCCAAGGTGTACTCAGCCACAGCATGCATTCAAAGACAGGGGTGGAAAGGTGCAGAGTGGTGCATGCCCTGAAAGAACTAGGGTGACCTCAAAGTCCTTTCTCTCTGTCAGTTCATCAGATATATCTCTATTTGATTTAATATCTTCAGATTTCTATAAAGTGTGATTATTCTGACTGTTAATTCTCCATACAGCTTTTCAGTCTTTAGCTTAAACTTGTGAAATTCTTGACCCTGGTGGCTAAAATAATAAATACTGTATGGAAGGTTTTTCAGGTCTTCCCTACCCTTGTATAAGGCTTCAGGAAAGTATGAACATATGGAAGTCAGGAGGACTTAATATAGTGAGCATTTCACAGGCTAGATTGTGTGAGGCATCTGCATTAGCAGCAGTGGAAGTGAATAGTGAACCTGAGGAGGAGGCTGGGCTCAGTGAACCTTTCCCTGATTCCCTGCTGAAAATAGGACTGGTGAACTCTAGGGCTCGGGGGAGCATTTGCAGGACAAGATGAAATCATCAGAGAGGTTTGGTGGTTTTTTTTGGTTGGTTGCCTGGTTTTGTTTTTTTTGCAGCATTGAGATTGTAATCGAAGTTGCTTTGTGAGCTCTGGAACTGTAAAGGTCTGATTTCCTATTTTTGCCCCTTAACTCCTCCATCTCACCTGGTTTGGTACTCAACCAAGTGTCAGCTTGATTGACAAATACACTACGTCTTCTGAAGAAAGCAAGCTACAAGTGTTAGGAAGTCTTGGTGGGAACAGAATAAAGGGTAAAAATATGTATCTTTTCAGAAAAAAAATCGAAATTTTGAACTTCAAAGATAGGTATTTTGAAAGCTTCAGATTGCAAAGCTAGATTTGATCTCTTCCACTATTTGAATTAATTTAATACTAATGTAGTCTTTAAGCCTTAATTGTGTTTCATTTTTATGGCCACCTAGGTATCTCTGGATACCTATAAGACAAATCTTTGTGTTCGTAATTTCTGCATGAAGTTGTACATTTTGTTATCAGATAAAGCAAAGTTACTCATGGGAGTAGGGCAGAAAGCATTTATGTTGTTTTTTCTATTTCAGAAAATGTGTGCTAACAAAAAAAAGTGTAATGCCAAAAGATTATTCTGTTTCTTAAACACATACAAACACACACATCATTGGGGAAATTATTGATACATAATTGTATTTCATTCAAGTACTTCAGAAATTATGAACATAAAACATATATTTTTTTCTTAACAAAATATTAAAACAATGTTATTGATGGCTTTTTATTTGCAAATAAAAAGTACTTGCCAAGCCCAGACTTACAGTGAGGGAGATTTCACCACTTTTCTTTGGGTCTGCCTATTCCAATATTTATTTGATCTCATGGTAAAGAATATTTATTTTTCTTGTGCACAAATGGAATTTCCCCTGAGGCAGCTTGTGCCACTTGTCCCTTGTTCCATCACATGGATTGCTCTGAGGAGAGCATTGCTGTCTTCTCTGTAATGATCTTTCAGGTGCTGGAAGACAGTAATTAAATCCTCCTGAGCTTTCTCTTCTCTAGACTGAATAAACCCAATTCTTTCAACCTTCTTTCACATGTCAAATTCTCTGACTTCCAACCATCCTGGTGGCCTTCCACTGGGTGTGCTCCAAATTTTCCTTTTTTTTTCGACTGGGGAAAACCAACACCGGGTACTGTCAACAAGTTGAAGACATCCACAGATCCCTTTTTTTCAACATGAAAATATCACTTGTTTTTGAATTCAGGGAGGGACAAGATTTATCCCCCTTTCCTCCCCTTTCTCCCTTTCCTCAATTCCTATCTTTTTCTGCTTGAATATTTTACGGTCTGTTTTGATTTGTATTTCCTAGCATACTCCATGGAAACTAGTTGCAGAAAATATTTACAAATCAGAAACAAAGAAAAATGTATTTTACTTTATTTCTACAAATTTATCTTTTGGACTATTCTTGTTTTGCTTAATAAAAATGAGTACATTTTCCATGAAACTTGTATCAATATCTATTGCACTGGTATTTGTCATATCTTTTCATCACAGCAAATATATATACATCTCAGGTATTTTCAAATTATGTAGGTAAGCAGTGGTATCATAATGGTCTGATCTTCAGTGGAGTGAGTTTAGTGAGAGCTGAAAGTGTTTGGCAACTTCTGGGGTAGAATCCGTAAGAATTAGTTGAACAAAATGTTCCCTGTCCTGGGTCATGGTCTATCTATTCCAGGATTTTTTCTATAATCATTGTTATTAAATGTAACGGAAGGTAAAAGAAATGAAGTTGTGAACAGAAGCAGTCTACCTGCCATATTGCATTTCACTTGTGGCTTGCAGTATCTCTTTTCAAAACACAGAACCTTATTGAATTATATCATTTTTTGGTGGTAGAAAAGTCTTGTCTCCCCTGGGCTATTCTTACCATGTCCTGATAGCAAATACTGGCATCAATGACTTTTCCCATGCAAGTCTCCTCCTGGGCTCACCTGCTTTTCTGTAAGTAGGAATCACACTTTCATGTCTTGACCTTTTTAAATAATTATCAATGAGTTCATTTTTGCAGAAGCAGAACAGATTAATTGCTTATTGTTTCTTTTTCCACTCAAATACTGTAACGACACAGACATGAAGAGCAGATTAATATCTTTACACTCGTATTGATCGTGAATTTCTCAGAATGCACTGATTGTACAATGTCATGCTGAGTCATCATTTCAACCATCAGTAAAGCACACTGGCTTGCACGTCTTTCATTGCATGTTCTGTTATACATTATGCTTTGTAACCCAACCGTATGCCAGAGCTCTCTATTTCCAGTGCCTACTCAGTCAGTGTAACAGGTCCTATGAGCCTCTAGTTCTCTCTACAAAGAACTTGGACACTCATTTCATCACAAAATGACTGGTTGTAGAGAGGAGAAAGAGTGAAAACTCTTATTTGTTTTAATGCTGTTACTGAAACCTAACATGGAGCTTTAAACTACATCTCTTCCACTTTTTCTGCCATTTTTTTCATCACACATCTGATGTATCTGGTGATGGGCAACATCTTTGCAGACAGGGTGAAGATGACAGAGGTCACCTCCACCTAACACCCGGTTTTCATGTTCCATTGTTTAAAAGCAACAGAAGTACAGGAGATGAGTAGTAATGGTGCTGATAAGTCACAATAGACACATCTATGCATTAGAGTGGATTAAAAGCCATATCTAAAGACCACAGGCTCCTTGGACTCCATCAGGCTTTGGGTTTGACCCCTGCCCCTGAATACTGTAACGGGCCACTCATTGTGATGTTGTGCTGAAGTCAGTGCAAACCTCATACAACATTCTTGAGAATTTTAAGAATTTCTCTTACAAAAGAAAAACCCTTCCCTTTGAAGGAAGAGTTGATTTAGCTTGTTGTGTGACCTGACTATGTGCTCTGTGAAACAACCATTTCTTTTTCTGTCTCTGGAGTACACTGCTTTTGATGTGTTCACTCATTATTTACTGAATCAGTGGAGTGATATTTGACAACATTTGGATGATGGCAAAGAGAGAATCACAAATATTAAAGATGATCTTTTAAAAGACTCTGTGAGCAAGACATGCACCCATAGGTTAGTGCTAAAAGGAACTGAGAGCTATCAACATCCTATGTCTCTGGGAATGAAGAAAGCAAAGCTCTCTTCTTTACATCAAATGCTCAACACTAGCCAAGACCTTGGGCACAGCAGGGTTTCCCCACCATTTCTGCACACACTTACTGGATCCTGCTGTATACACAAAGTTGATGTGTCTAGAAAAAGGTAATGTAAAAAAGAAAACCACTTAATTTTTCTGAGATTTCAGAAATTTGGGTTAGGCAGAAGTTTGCAAAAATTCAGACTCATTTAAAACAGTTATTCTTATTTCTTAAAATGGATTCTATGCATCTGTCCAGTTCTCAAGCACAGAAACCTGTGTTTGTTCAAAGAGACTCTGTACCTTGAAAACAGCATGATGGTTTACTTCTGACTGCAGTGTGGTATTCTATATCAGACTTCTGTCTTAAATAAGGTCAATAAAAAGATGCCCTCTACCAATACTTGACATGTGAATACAAGACTCCTGTCAGCACAGATGCTAGTCCCAGCTGCATAGCTCAGCTGTTCTTGCTGATGGCTGCCAAGTGGTGAAGTGGAACAACCTATAAATTAAGATCCTGCATATATGAATTAAGTATTTAATGTATTTAATCTGTCTTTACTCCTGCAGGCTTTCCCCAGGAGCCCCTGATCCCTAAAGCCCCAGAAGAAGTCAGGATAAAGGAGGAGTTTGCCTTGGTAGATGAGGATTGGGTTAGGGATCAGTTGAGTAATCTGGACATCCATAAATCGATGGGTCCGGATGGAATGCACCCAAGGGTGCTGAGGGAGCTGGCAGAGGTCATTGCTAAGCCACTCTCCATCATCTTTGGTAAGTCATGGGCAACAGGAGAGGTGCCTAAGGACTGGAGGAAAGCAAATGTCACTCCAGTCTACAAGAAGGGCAAGAAGGAGGACCCGGGTAACTATAGACCGGTCAGCCTCACTTCCATCCCTGGAAAGGTGATGGAACAACTTGTTCTTGGCACTATCTCTAGGCATATCAAGGATGAGGGGGTCATTAAGAGCAGTCAACATGGCTTTACCAAGGGTAAGTCATGTTTGACCAACCTTATAGCCTTCTATGAGGAAATAACTAGGTGGATAGATGATGGTAGAGCGGTAGATGTGGTTTATCTCGATTTCAGTAAAGCATTTGACACTGTCTCCCACAGCATCCTCGTAGATAAGCTGATAAAGTATGGGTTTGGTGATCAGGTAGTGAGGTGGATCAAGAACTGGTTAAAGGGAAGAAGTCAGAGAGTTGTAGTCAATGGGACAGAATCTAGTTGGAGGTCTGTGACTAGTGGAGTCCCTCAGGGGTCGGTACTGGGACCGGTGTTGTTCAATATCTTCATCAACGACCTGGATGAGGGTACAGAATGTATCCTCAGCAAGTTTGCTGATGACACTAAACTGGGAGGAGTGGCTGACACACCAGAAGGTTGTGCTGCCATTCAAAGAGACCTTGATAGGCTGGAGAGTTGGGCGGGGAGAAACTTAATGAAATTCAACAAGGGCAAGTGCAGAGTTTTGCATCTGGGGAAGAACAACACCATGCACCAGTACAGGCTGGGGGCTGACCTGCTGGAGAGCAGTGTAGGAGAAAGGGACCTGGGAGTCCTGGTGGACACGAAAATGACCATGAGCCAGCAATGTGCCCTTGTGGCCAAGAAGGCAAATGGCATCCTGGGGTGCATTAGAAAGGGGGTGGTTAGTAGGTCAAGAGAGGTTCTCCTCCCCCTCTATTCTGCCTTGGTGAGGCCACATCTGGAGTATTGTGTCCAGTTCTGGGCCCCACAGTTCAAGAAGGACATGGAACTGCTTGAGAGAGTCCAGCGCAGAGCCACTGAGATGATCAAGGGAATGGAACATCTACCTTATGAGGAAAGGCTGAGGAAGCTGGGTCTCTTTAGCTTGGAGAAAAGGAGGCTGAGGGGTGACCTCATCCATGTTTACAAATATGTAAAGGGTGAGGGTCAGGATGATGGAGCCAAGCTTTTGTCAGTAATGACTAATGATAGGACAAGGGGCAATGGTTTTAAACTGGAGCATAGGAGGTTCCATGTAAATATCAGGAAAAACTTTTTCACTGTGAGAGTGACAGAGCACTGGAACAGGCTGCCCAGAGAGGTTGTGGAGTCTCCTTCTCTGGAGACATTCAAAACCCGCCTGGATGCGTTCCTGTGTGATGTACTGTAGGTGACCCTGCTCTGGCAGGGGGGTTGGACTAGATGATCTTTCGAGGTCCCTTCCAACCCCTTAGATTCTGTGATTCTGTGATTCTGTGTATTGATGAATGGAGCCATCCCTATGAAGCTCCTGCTTTCTTCTAGATGACATATCTATTTACATTTAAACAGTGCTTAGAGTTTAGCTGAGGCTTTGACACTTTTTCAATTTAAGAAACTGTTCTAGTTGTTCTGGATTAGGCAATGTGGACTGTTTGAGATATCCTTTTGAGTAGTCATACCACCCAAGTCTTTGTCAGCCCCATCCCTGATTCAGTCCCTACTGCAGGCACTCCCCTGACTCCCAGCTGGGTATTGGAGGAACTGGTACCCGATTTCCACTGCAGGTGGAGAAAAATTGCCCGAGTTTGCTTCTAGGGCAGTACTGCCAGGTATCAATTCACAGTGCTGCAAGCTAAGACAAGAGAATCAATAAGATATTCCCCATTACTTGCTGCCATGCACTATCAATGCCAAATATCACCAGAATGATGGTAACATAATTCTGCTCTGCTTCAGCTTGCTGGCACCAGCTGATATAACATTAGCAGTGACTGTTTGATGTATCAGTCAGCCCTTGTTTCTTTTTTCCTTGTAAGTTTAGTGGTTAACTCTGCTTGTGTTTATGGATGCTCAGACTTTGCCCACCGAAGTACTACTATGACACTCAGCAGCCACTCAAATGCCTGATGCTGAACACATTTGTTAATCTGTGCAGTATAGGGCACTGCAGGGTATTTCCAGATAGAGGAAAATAGCTATATTTCATTGCAGGGCTGTTAGGAAAATTACTTCTCAGTTCAGGGAGCTTGGGAGAGCCTCTAATGTGTCCCTTACCCTGAGATTGCTATCCATGCATTTTACACATTTTTTTTAATGGATATAGTTCAGTTGCATAATTAGAATTTAAAATAGCAAAACAGGAGCTGAAAGACTGGAGAAGGGAAAGAAAAGACGTCTTAAAAGCCTGGAAAACTTCCCCTCACACAGGACCAGCTGAGATGAAGTCTTCAGCAGCAGGGAAACATGGTGAGTGCAACACTGCCATCTCTTGAATACCCTCTGCAAAATCTGGTTTTCCACCGATTTCTTTTCCTCGGTGGAGCCCAGTTAGGGCTGCAGGTCCACCACATGCATGCCCACACGCCGGGTGCTGCAGCCTCCTTCTCCAAGGCTAAATAACCCAGTTGAAGTCCAGACATGCTGAGAGTTGAAAACAAACAGCAAAAAGGCAGCCAGAAAATAGGAGGAAGTTGTCATTAGTATGGTTGCAGTGTTATGTGAAACAAGGTTTGTTTCTCAAATCCTTTTTCATAGGTTTGCAGTTTTAGAATATTCAAGGATAAGGAGACCATTAGATCATCTAATCTGGATGCCTGCCTATTACAGTATATTCAGGGTTTGGGTTTTTTTGTACTGGGCCTTGGAGATTGTTATTAACTGAAGAGGGACTTCTAGAAAGGTGTCAGAGGCTGAACAGAATAATGAACAGATTGAGAACCTCTTGGTGGTTTGAGTTACCCTCATTCTTCGAAATGCATGTGTAATCTCCAGTTGGACTGCGTTCAACTACATTTCACAGTTACTGACTCCTTAAGCCTTTCACTGCTGAAGTCACAAGTACCTGGTGTTTTTGCCTCTGTGAAAGTATCTCTCATTACAGGCATGCTTTTAATCTACTTTTTGCAAACTGAGGATGTGCTTCAGAGAAAAAAACAAAAAAACAACCAAACAAAACCCAACAAAAGAATGAACAACATATACAAACCTATCACACTATTGCAGACACCTCACTGAACAGGTTATGACATAGTTTTCACCGCACCATTTAAGGTTGATATTCTTCAAAAGGTACTTTCTGTCCTCTGTCACAGAATCACAGAATCACAGAATTCTAGGGTTGGAAGGGACCTCGAAGGATCATCTAGTCCAACCCCCCTGCCAGAGCAGGTTCACCTAGAGTACATCACACAGGAATGCATCCAGGCGGGTTTTGAATGTCTCCAGCCAAGGAGACTCCACAACCTCTCTGGGCAGCCTGTTCCAGTGCTCCGTCACTCGCACAGTGAAAAAGTTTTTCCTGATATTCACATGGAACCTCCTATGCTCCAGTTTGCATCCATTGCCCCTTGTCCTATCATTGGTTGTCACTGTAAAAAGCTTTGCTCCATCGTCCTGCCCCTCACCCTTTACATATTTGTNCTTCTTGAATTGTGGGGCCCAGAACTGGACACAATACTCCAGATGTGGCCTCACCAAGGCAGAATAGAGGGGGAGGAGTACCTCTCTCGACCTACTGACCACCCCCTTTCTAATGCACCCCAGGATGCCATTTGCCTTCTTGGCCACAAGGGCACATTGCTGGCTCTGATCATACTAAAATAATTACAATGATGATACTTAAAATTTTGTTATATGAGTTCAGCAATCCCTGGAAGGAATATCTTAATTTGATACGTCAAAGTGATTCCTCAGGCTTTCTGCAGACTCAGAAGCAGTCTCTGAAAATACTCTTTGAGTCTTTAACAGCTGGAAATTATTAAAACCTTAAAAATTAAGCAAAATTTAAAACCCCAGAGACTCTGGCAAATGACTGAAAAGCTTTCTGGAACACTTACTCTGATCTAGTCCATCACTTCCCTCACCAGGGCAGAGGTCTCACTTTGGGAAATACTGTGTTAGCTAATGTAAAACTAATACCACTAAATATCACTAATATCACTAAAGAACAAAATACATTCCTTAGTGAATTGAATTGCCACCCTTTAATTCTTGAATTCTTTTTGTCTCCTAAATCTTATAACTCATGATTTTTCACACCCTTACAATTTAGTTCACACAGCTTTAAAACTTCATCTGGTACAGCTTTATTCCTAATCTTTAATAATGAAATGCCAATTACTTTCTCCATTCTACACATCACAAAGGACTGCTGAGTGACATTTCCTTAACATCATCTAGTGAGAGAAAAACAAAATGTTTGCTTGCAGTTCAGACTTTTCTTGAGTACTCTGCAATGCTGTCATAATGGTTCTAGAATACAGACTAGATTATTTGTGTAGATTTATTTCATACTGCATCTCCCAAGCCATCAATTGCAGAATCATATAATCACAGAATGATTTGGGTTGGAAGGGTCCTGAAAGATCATCTAGTTCCAACTCCCCTGCCATAGGCAGGGACACCTCCTACTAGACCAGGTTGCTCCAAACCCCATCCAACCTGGCCTTGAACACTGTCAGGGAGGGGGCAGCCACAGCTTCTCTGGGCAACCTGGGCCAGTGTCTCACCCCCCTCACAGGAAAGAATTTCTTCCAATCTAAATATTTCTGTTTGAAACCATTTTTCTTCATTCTATCACTTCATGCCCTTGTAAAAAGTCCCTTTCCAGCTTTCCTGTAGGCCCTTCAGGTACTGGAAGGCCCTCTAAGATCTCCCTGGAACCTTCTCTACTCCAGGGTGAACAACCCCAACTCTCTCAGCCTATCTTCGTAGGAGAGGTGCTCCAGTCCCCTGATCATCTTTGTGGTCCTCCTCTGGACTCGATCCAACAGCTCCATGTCCTTCTTATGCTGGGAGTCCCAGAGCTGAACACAGTACTCTAGGTGGGATTTCAGAGAACCAAGTAGAATTACCAAATATGCAGTAGCCAACATTTTTGTTAGAAAACATACAAACAAGAAAAAACAAATAAAACAACAAAAGGAACACAACCAAAAATCACCTCCAGGTAGTCAATTTCTTAGGTAGTTACATAAAACACATAAACAAAAATACCTTCAAATATCACAAATGCAAATGCAAATTCCAACAGGATGCTTTCTAGGGAGTAAGCAGATTAAATAATCCTGGTTTTTGTTCTTTCTTTATCTGGATTTATATTTTCCATTCAAATATTTACATCTCCTTTTTGATTGATATATGTATTTTCTCTCCTGCTAGATGAATATAAGAGCAAAGAAACTTACAATTCCAGGCTCCTGGATAATTCTCTCTATGCTTTTCACCCCTCCAGTCACAGTAGCATGCTCATATTCATGCACTTAACAAATATGGTACCATATAACAAACTTGTAAAAGCTTGTGCTAATTTGTCTGAGCTGATGACAAATTCTAATATGACTCACAAATCTTCATTAATATCTTCACTCATCTTTTGCATCCATCCATTGTTAGAGTAAAAAGCAAATGGATTTAATAACACAGAAAATTTCATTATTTTTTTAAAATTAAAAGCAGAGTAAAAAAAAAAGAGAAAACTGTAAGCTGATTTTTGATAAGCAAAATCAAATTGTTCTTTGAGGAGTCTGCTCTCACAAAAGCGATTTGATAAGCGAGATAAGCTAGACAAAAGCTATACTATATATGGTATTGAAAAATAAGATGAGCAAGGGAGAATTGCTACTGTCTGATGTTCTGCACCAAAATTCTCTTTGTAATGTAGTTCTTGAACATGAAACTTGTGCTGGTATGCACAATTTGTGCATTATTCAGTAGTACTTCCTTACCTCCCTATAATACAGTTGAAAGGATGCTGAAGGTAGGATCTGCAGTTCTATTTCTTGGCAGGGTGAACAGTTGTTACTGTGTCAAATTGTGCATGTTCTGATGTTCAGCTTGAGGAAGTGTAGTTCAGCTGGTGTTGCTTGTCAGAATTCTTGGTAGTACCGCCTTGGTGTTGGGACTGATAGAGTAGTGTCACAACATTCATGTCTGTAGAGAAAGACTGCTGGAAGTAAGGACCAGATGTCAACATTGTAAATGTCAATTTATTTGCTTTATCATCTTAGCAGTAGCTCTCCTCTACTCCTAGAGAGCTAATGCCCATTTGTGTTGGTGTACAATAGGTATGCTTTTGAAGCACACCTTTCATTTTAATTTAATTCAAGAGGAACCTAGCTGTCATACTATCTGAGCATATCAAGATGTAAATCAGACCAGAATAAAAGGGGAAAATTGGGATATTTACTTCCAAAGTGCACTCTTAGTCTGAACTGAATGTAGATGCACCCATTATTTGCTGAGAAATATCTGCTACAGAATGAAAAAATACACAGTTGCTTTTGTACTTACGAGAGTTATTTGGACAGCAGAAAATGAGAGCCCTGGATTTCTTTTGTAAACTGTCAAGCCAATCTTGCCAGCAATATCTATTCAGATGGCTTTGGTAAACCAACTTGACAAGTTATGGGGAAGTGAGAGTGGTACAGAATAAATATCAGTGAATTTCTTGGCCTTATCCCCAGACTGATCTCCTTCTGAACTCTTCTTTTCATTTTTTTCCAAGGTTCAGCAGATGTTGAGCACAGCAGGACAGATGTGGGTGTGCAAGACAACTTGGCTGTCAGTAGTTATTCAACAAAATTCTCGGGGACGATGTGATTTATGATCTCTGATCAGTACAATCTGAGATTGCTGTGTGAGGCTTTATCACATGATGGAATAAATTTATGTGGCAGACTACAAAGTAAGCATTAAGTTCTGTTGCATATTCTACTTGCTTTCAGTTTCAATACGTAAAAGTTATATTAATAAAACAGTATTTTAAAGAAGTCCCTGAGTGTTATCAAGGAAGGAACACCTGCAACCTCTCTGGGCTACCTGTTCCAGTGTTTTGCCACCCTCAATGTAAAAAATGTCTTCCTTATATCTGGTCTGAATATACACTCTTGTGGTTTAAAACCATTACCTCTTGTCTTATCTTTACAGGCCCTCCTAAAAAGTCTGTTCTCATCTTTCTTATAGGCTCCCTTTAAATACTGAAAGGCTGCAATAAGGTCTCCCTGGAGCCTTCTCTTTTCCATGTTAAACAACCCAATTCAGCAGTTCCTCACAGGAGAGGTGTTCCAACCCTCTGATCAATTCTTTTATGTCACATACATGACATTTGAATTCACAAAGACAGACACAGACCTAAGGATGAGGACCTGCTTGTCTTTTGCCACATTATATTGCATAAAAACTCATGTGCTTCACCAGAAAGAAAGTACACGTGGGCTACAGCCCCCTCAAAATACTTGTTATTACCCTAGTACAACCATTCTTTTTCTGTTCTCTGCAGATATACAACTACTTGATATTAGTCAAATGCTCCTGTGTAGGTTATCCTCATTTGGCAGAATATTTGCTAAACATTTGACATGTCAAAGAGAATGGAAAAATATACTCTCCTGAGATTTCTTTTGGTAGTTTTGCCAAGAGGGGATTCAGTAAATGCAGGCAATCTCCATCGTTTGGCCACAGGTCATATCTTGAGGCCTTTCCAATTTTCTTTATTAAGTCCCTACTCTGAAACTCTCATTAATTTAAAGAGAACCTGTCGAAGACAGTGAAAAAAATATGAAGTGTCTGGTGAGATATCGTTTAAGTATGGTGCTTATAACCTGTTTCTGTCCTCCTTACACGTGCCAATTATTTTATACTGCTTCATGCAAAAGGTGCCCTGCGTTATCTTGCCTCTGCATGCCCTGTTCTTACAGCTCTGGCTTGTACACAATGAAAGGAAAAATTAAAATGTAGATCTTAATATGATAGGGTGAAAAAAGTAATTTCAGTGCTGGAAAACTGAATTGTTCCTGAACATAATCTGTGATATTGAAGTTTCCAAAGTAACAGAGGAAAGCCATTACATAAATAAATGACTATAAGCATTGCTTTTAATGGAGAGTTGAACCATTATTTTAATTAGGTTCAGGAGATTAATTGGGCCAAGTTTATTACAAGTCATGAGTGATTCTGGGATGGCTGAGAGAGGGGAGTAAAGCTGGAAATTAGCTGTGAGAAAAGAGTAGAAAAAACAAGCACATTCTTTGCCCCAAAACATAAAAAAAAAATATGATTTCTTGGATTCCCTGGTACCAAAACTTTGAAAACATTGATCAGTAGCAGTGGGAGCTTATGTACTTTTTTTGAAAGCTCCATTAAAGAATCCTCACTTTGGAGCATTAAATCCTGGAACACTTCTCAGACTGAAACTGATGAAACAGGAGAGATTCACCAGGCAAGGTATATGTCTACAGCATTAGTGTCTTTCTTCGAGAAGTTTATGACTGGATCTCTACTATGAATAGAGAAACATAGGCATTTTCAGAATAAGATTTATTTTATCCTAAATTAGACATCTGAATGACATCAATTAATCTAGCACCAGAAACATCTATTTTTCCCCCTCTGACCTTAAAGGAAGATTGGAGTGACAATAGTGGCTATAGTCATATCACAGTTATGGAAAGCTAGGTCATTGTGTATGTGTATTTCAATAATCCAGTTGACTTCTTGAGGCAAAAGGTAAACAATGGCAGGAAAGTTGTCATTCCCATGCCTGTTCCTCCTCATTGAAGAGATTTGTTTAAGTCTGACACTCATTTTGAGTTGCAAGTTCAACTTTCCTTTTTTGTTAATCTTACTTGCCTCTCCTGGCTCCACAATGAAGCCTCACAAGTGTCAAACAGAAGGGAAAAATCACTTCCTTTGATGGGTATGCTTTTATTCATGCAGCCCAGAATGTGTTTAGTTTCCATCGCTGCAAGAGCACACTTGATGTTTAAGTCCTTGTTCATCTGGACCCTCAGGTCTTTTTCCTGCAGAGCTACCATGTAGATGGTCAGTCCCCAGCATGTATTGAAACGTATGATATCTGATCATCCACCCTGTTAAACCATCAGCAAACTCCTTGATCTGGTCAAATGAACACTTTTAAAGAAAGTCCAGGGCACAGCTGAGTAGTCAGGATAAGCAGTCAGACTACAGGCACCCTGTTTTGGAAGGTAAAATACTGGGACAAAGGCTGCTCTGTGAGTTTCCCCAGTGAGAAAGGACGACCCAGGGCACAGCTAATTCCAGTATCAACATGAGGCCGGGTTACCTTCCAGCCCTGGGAGTCTGTGGCCCTGGCCTTATTTTCCTCACTTTACCCTCTGTCATGTTCTTCCCTTCTCCTTCCACATTACAGCTGATCCTCGTTAACTAATGACTTATTGATGGCTTTGCCCTTGAGCCTTCTTTATAGAACAAATGGAAGTTAGTAACAGGTGTTGACACCAATCTCATCTGTAGTATAGTGATTCAGGATAAGAAACAAGAGATGCCAGTTTTAAGAGCAGTTATGTTTCTGTCTCCAAGTAGCACTTATATTCAGCCACAATGGATGCTTCAGAAGTAAATAAAGCAGTTAAAGTGAAAGCTGCTTGACACTAATTTTGTTTAGGATTTTCAAGGGAATGCAAAGGAGTCAAGTGCCCAATTCCCATTGAATTTCAAAGATGCTGATTTCCCTGATTGTTCATATCCCTGTATAAACTTCCAGCCTCTGTCTGTATTTTGCATATTTTCCTATATCAAATGTCATTCCATTTCTGCTTTTATTCTTGACCCACAAGGGAAAGATTCAATTTTGATTCTATTCAAAATAGCTCAATTTCCATCTTTCAGTTCCAGAAAGATTTGCAATTCTTTTGTTTTCTTTATATTTTTCAGCTAGACTAATTCAAGTAGAATGTGTTGCAGAGGTAGAAACATGCAACAGTTATGACACTGAGAATCTCAGAGTCAGAGAAACTTACCTAGATTACAGTCTGTCATCAAAATTTTCTAAGATTATGCACATTTTTTTTTGACTGAATTATAACAAGATGAGAAAATCTGCTTTATTGACTTATTTTCTCTGTGTGCACTTTTCAGTTTATAGTTACTCTTAATTCTTATGCACGCAGAATTTTCATTAAAGACACTACTTTTATCATTTTTAAATGATAAATGATAATTTTATCATTTTTAGATGATGATTTCTTGTAATACTGGCTGCATTTCCTGCAGGTGCATTGTCAATTTACTCATCAATTTCTAATTTATATGAAGAAACAATTTTTCCCCCTAATTTTGCCCCTAGAAGACATCTTGTTCTCCTGTGTGTAGCATTTAGACTTACAGCATAGGGAATGACTGAGAATTAAGATAGAATCATAGAATTGTCTTAGCTGGTAAAAACCTTCAAGAATATTGAGTGCAACCATAACAGAACTTTACTGAGTCCGGTGTTGAACCATGGCCCTAAGCACCACATCTACATGTCTTTTAAACACTGCCAGGGATTGTGACTCAACCGTTTCCCTGGACATTATATTCCAGTGCCTGATAACCCCTTCAGTGAAGAAGTTTCTTCTAATATCCAATTTAAACCTCACTTAGTGCAATTTGAGGCCATTTGCTCTGGTTCTACCACTTGTTACTTGAGAGAAGAGACTGACCCTCACCTCGCTACAACCTCCTTTCAGTTGTAGAGACATGACAAGGTCTCCCCTCAGCGTCCTTTTCTACAGACTAAACAACCCCAGTTCCCTCAGTCACTCCTCACAAGACTTGTTCTCTAAACCCTTCACCAGCTTCATTGTCCTTCTCTGGACCCACTTCAGCACCTCAAGATCCTTCTTGTCATGAGGGGCCCAAAATGGAACACAAGGATTCGAGGTGTGGAATCAGCAGTGCTGAGTACAAGGGGAATGATATATATGTGCAGTATATGTGAATGTATATCTGATGTATATGTGCAGTAGAGATCATATTGAAATCTTGCAGGAAATGAGCTATAAGGACAGTCTTTTCTCAGCCTTGCTACTTCCAGTCCCATCCATCAGCTTGGCTCTCTCTTACAGAAGGAATTAGGTAACGATTTTAATTCTCTGGTTGGGCTTGGACATCTGTCTTTGTAAGGATGACATGTCAATCTGATCTTTTCAACAACACATTGATTTTATCTTATGAATGCATTTTCTCTAGTGTTTCAAACACTTGATGGTAAATAATTACCTTGTAAAAAGTGATTTATTATGCTTGAGTCCACTACACTAAGATACAAAGTTTATTATGCATTACTAATATTCTTTCTCAGATCCTTTTTAGTGCATTATAGATAAAAACTCTATGGCTCAAAGACAGCTGGATCCAACACACATCCACACACCCTCTCCCTCTCTCTGGCTATATCTATCTGCTAAATAAAACAACACAGGAACAAGAGGTCCATTGCATGATATTGCTTACACCTTTACAACTAAACTCTTATTATACAGGAAGCCACATACAGCTGTGTACTGGGAATAGTATTTGGCCATGCTAGTCCCTGAGCTGTAGCCACACCTAGTTTAGTGCAGTATTAGTTGACCTGGACAAAATTTGATAGGAGGGATGATGATGTTTAAATGGCATGGATGAATGCTGGTGTTCATACCCGACTCCTGTGCAGTTAGATAATATGTATTTAACCTCAGTCCTCTTCCAGAAGTGATGAACCTTTTGGTTTTTTATCTCTTGACTGTAATCACACATTTTTTTCTGTTCCTATAATGGAGTTAGAGCACTGCAGCTCTTAGTTCATGCAATAGCATATAGCTCTGGGTAAGATGCAGTGCCAAGTTACTAACTTCTGTGAAACTTACCTGAGCTTATTCTTAGAATGTCAGCCTATCCTTTTATGAATGGATTTTTTAGCTCTGCTCCATGAGCTCAGTCGTATTTGTGTTGTGCTTGGCTCAAAGCTGTCCTGTATTGTTGCTATCATTTGGTAATTCTGGGTTTGGTACCTGCAGTTCTTTCCTTTCCAAATAATTTTGATGAAGATCTAAGGATCAAAGAGCCTTCTTAAGATTAAAAAATGTTCTCAGTCAAAATGCAGCACTAAGGGTGAAAAAGTAGCACGTAATCCCAAGCACCTGGCCATCCAAAACCTGGCCAAGCAAACAGATTTTTTAGCTAGGCTCAAATGTCCAATATATCCGCCTGAAATGCTCCTCAGTTTTAGGCCAGACATTTATTTTTATTATTTTTTTTGTTTATTTTTCTAATTATGAGGCAATTTGACAAGCTGGTTTGAAGGTCAAGTCAGTCTCCTAAGAGCCTTTGATTCTGTAGTCTTGAAACATCTTACCTTCTCAGCAGTTCTCCTAGATCGTGACTTTATCTTCCAACTTGTCCAACTTGTCCCCTCAACAACCCTCTTGATTTAACTTCAGATAGTTAGTAAATAACCCACTGTGTAATGCCGCATGTTCACATAGTTAATATCACCAAAAGGGACAAGATACCTGGTAAAACTATATAAAGCTACCCCCTTACAGATTTGAGACAAACTGCCCATGAGCTTTTGGATTTGTGGCACTGCATTGCTCTTTATCCCTTCCCACAACAGCCTGTCCAGTACAGCCATCGAGAAAATGTAGATTTATGTTCTCATAACATTCATCTATAACCTTCATATAGGGCAGTATCTTCACTGGGAAGGTTAATTACTCTTTTTTCAGGCCACATGTGCACTAAATCTCTGCTAAAACCACAAAGCCTTGTGTTTTAGAAACCAGCCCATGCTTACATGTTTCAATTTGGTTTGCATGAGTTAAAAAATCACTTATTACCTATCCCACTGTTAACATGAAGTCTGACATTGATTTCAAGAAAGAAGAATAAGATATTTGTATTTTAGTGTACAGACTAGAGGTCTGTGTTGTGGATTTTTATCATAGATTTCTTTATGCTGGCAGGTAAAAAAGTAGTATAAAGAATTCACTATCCTCCTTTCCACTGGCAGATGAAGTTGTAGACATGGAGAAAAATATATCTACTTATAAGATTTTATTGAGAAAAAAATATATGAGAATATGGTCTAATAGTTTGAATACTAACTTGGAAATTATCTTAACATGTTGATATGTAGACCCATTACTGTTCTTGTGAACTCAAAATTTCCCAGTATTAAAGACCATTGTAACACTGCTACAGGTAGCAAGACATCGTGATATTATGCAAGTGGACCTTGCATAAATATCTTAGACAAAACAAATGAAGGAAGTCCTTTCATCTTTGATCACTGTCAGATTTCTGTTAATAAAGTTATTGATATGCAACTCTCATGTGTTCTATAAATCATTCTCTACTTAAGTGAAGAATGTTGTAAAGAAATTTAAATATCTGAGAAGGAGTTGATAGGTTGCTAGGGATCATTCACTGTCAAAAGGCAACATGTTTGAATCTACCAGGAGGAGCATATGTCCTTATGCTGGCAATGAACCAAAACAGACACTAATTAGTACTTATAGCCTTTAATTTATATGTATACTTACTAAACAATTAATATACTAAATTACTAATATAAACTCTGATAAGACCAGTTACCTAAATCTCTTCAGTCACAAGAGAGATGTACTTTCAAAAAAGGGTATAAATGCTTATTGTCACCAGGAGGCAAAGAAATTACACATCATTAACACTGTTTAATTTTTTCCTTTGTAGCTTTTTACAGTATGCAATCATTTTTAGTCTATAATTTCCACCTTGTCCTTAATCATAGTAATATTTAATCACATTTGCAAGACCAGGGGAAAAAAATGGCTATGTAAAATGTGAACACTGAGTTAAATAGGAAAAAATACCTACAGGAAAACAGAGGCAATTTATTTTTATCCAGTCAGAAAATGCTTTGATGTCAAAAACTTTTAATGTTATAATGCTTAGTATAGGCAATTAATTGAAAAGCAGGTTTCTGTTTAGTGTAAACATGTTCAGGATCTTGAAAGCTGTTGGTCATTGGCATGCTTGTTTTGCTTTGATGTTGCAACACAGGCTCTGAGGTAAAAGATCTGGCTGCTTTTTACCCATAGAGTCAGATTTTTAGAAAGGAAAACTCAAATTCTGTCTAATCTGTAAAGCACAGCACCTTGGATAGCAGTGACTGGCTTGTGGAAATTATTTTCTGCCAGAATGTAACAAAGTTATATCAGTCCAATTTGTGGTTAATATGAGAAAAGACTTATTCGAAGACTTCAGGTTGTATTGGGTTTGTTGCTTTATGTTTGTTGAAGCTGCTAATTACCTTCAGTGTTAAGAGCATACAACTTGTTTTTAATTTAAATTTTGGAAAAAACACTGAGACATTAGAACTTGCCAGACACATGACAGCTAAATGGACACAACCTCTAACATCATGGTTTCACCTTGGTACATAATTTTGAACTACTGAAGTCACTTCTTCCTGATAGCTTTTGTAACCCAATATACAAGTTTTGCACTGGTGTATTCTAGATAACTTAAATGTTTCAATCAGAATTCTTAAAAATGCCTATGCTTACAAAACCTTTTTGGTTTCCAGATCTTTTTAGTTCTATCATTGACTGAGAGATAGGAATTATCTTTATATGCAAGGAATTTTCCATTGATGAGATAAGGGATAAAGATAGTACTAATTGGTTGCATAATATTAAAATATCTGACATCTATATGAAGGCTCAGGCTACCAATTAAGATAAATTGTGAAAACAGTCATACAGACTATAATTTCCATGTAGGCTTTAAAAGCAAGAAAATTATCTTGGTGAAGGAGAAATATATGATAATAAATTCATCAGAGAATCTGATTCTGTTCTGATAGCTCCAAATAATTTACTAGTGGCATATTGTTTTGGGTTCTCAGACTTCCTTCTATCCGCAACATTGCATTTCTATGTTTTCTACACAGAAAGTGACAGGCACATCTAGAGGGTAATTCCAAACACTTATCATGAGCAATAATTCAGTCAAAACTCTGGTTAACCTGTTAAAAATCTATCACTCTCCCAGCCTCTGTTTATAAACTCCAATCAGAGACATATGAATCGTTTATACCTTACTTTTAGTTACACTCACTCATGAGTGAAAGGTACTCATTGCCCTCAGACTGGTTGTTAGGAAGTGTGTCAATTGTGATTATTATTGCCCTCGTGTATAAAAAAATGCTGAAAAAATAAGCAATATTTCACAAAGCAGGATCATGAAAATCCACATTTGGCTAAGTCTAGTCCCCTGCTTTTTTCTGGACTCTGTGTTGCTTTCTTACCACAGATTTATCTCACCTGCTTTCCAGTTTCTCTGGGAATAGAGCTTCAATTACCTCCCTTGGAAATCTATTCCATTGACAAGCTGTTATCACTAGGATACATTTTGATGCTTATACAGCTGTCAACCCTCCCTAAGACTCGTGTATCACCAATATGTTGTAATGACTGCTGACAAGACAAAGTTATACAAACCCCACTGGGATTAGGGAGCTACGTTACTAGGTGTTGTTAGGGTAAGAGAAAATCATATGTGACTAGTTAAGCCTCACCTTGTTTAATGTAGATCTCACACTATTCTAAGAACACTTAACAAATGCCCCCTGGCTTACACATATCTACTCTTCTAACTGATATACATTCATGCAGCTATTTCATCTGGAAGTCTCCAAGTAGTTCAGAAATTAAGCCTGACTGCATGCCTGTAAGACAGATAGAAATGATACTGTTTTTAATGTTCAGATAATGTTTCACACTGGTAAGGGAACAATTTCACTAAGCTAAAAGAGACTTCAAGTAAGGGTGATTTCATTGGGCTAGTGAGGTTTCAGAGCTCGCTGTCTCTGCTCTTGTCTCTCACCACAGGAAGATACTGTGAGGGTAGATGCAGTGTCCCTCCTCCTTCCCTTCTAGAAGCTATGGTGCTGGGATTCAGTTTCAGACATGTGTGCCCTGTGCCTCATTAGGCCAGCTTGTGGCTCTGGGCCTGTCTTCTCCCTGCTGCTGTTCCTTGTCTGCTGAGTGAGGCTAGATATTCCTAGACTCCTCCCATATTAATTCCTGTATCTAAGGTTCTTCTAGCCCTCTCCTCCCCAGTATCATGTAGCCCTTTTAATACCCAGTATCTCCAACCTCTAGCCTCTGTACCATCCCAATCCCTCATTTCCATTACATCCAATCTCACTCAAGCACTGTTCCAATATCTCAGTCCCCATTTAACATCTTCCATGTCCTCCACATCTTGGTAGTGTCACCCCAGACTTCTCACCTTAGTACTCACTGTCCTCAGATCATACTATTCTATCATCTTTAGCCATTCACCACACTCCATAGCCCAGTTACATTCCTACCCAATGATTCCTTCCATCTCAACATTTTTCCACACAGCAACAGCTATCAGACCATCACAACTTTGTAGCCCCTTTAACTGTAACCTTCATCCAGCTGTAGTAACACTCCAGTCACTCAACTCCACTGTAATAGTTATGAGACTATCTTGGTCAACACAAAGTCATCCCTAATGACTGTACCTACTCTCTCTTTCTCTGTCACCTTCACTGTCACAACTTAACTCCTAGCACGATCTCTGTCACTTTCTCCAGGTTTTTCCACTCTCAGAAAGGCACATGGAGTACTGTCTCAATAGTAATTTACACAGGAATCGCAATTATTGTCTATCTGTTATCTAAAGCTCGTTGACTGCTGCATAGCAAATATGTGACACTTTAAAAATACGTGCTACAGCTCTCTGTTTTGAGAGGTGAAGAAAATTGCTGATTTTCTCAGCTACATGCCATTCAAAAAGACAAGCTGAACAATTTAATGGTTATTACACAGAAAAATTAGTTTCCTGGATCACAATTTGCCAGAGCTGGAAAACTGATAGTAGAACATTTGTGGGTTTTTTTAAAAGGTAAACCAATGTTTTGTGTTCAGCTGAAAGCTGAGGCAGAATCTCTTGCCATCATGGTAACGTGCCACTTTTTCAGCATGTTCCTTCTAAACACTGTCTTTTGCTGCTGAAGGTTAAAGGCTACAGGGGATGGAGAGATGTTTCATCTTAACCAGTATATCTGAATGACTACACATTTCAAAATGTTAAAAGATATTTCAAAATGGACATTCAGTTCAAACCTTCTTGATATTTGAAGATACACCTATTAGATATTTAGATCTGCATCATTGAATTATCAATTATCAATTAAATTATTACTGTCTGTCCATACACTTGAGAGAGGGGCCAAAATGAGCTGAGAAGCTGGATACTATCTTTATTTAGAGAAGTATGTTCATGTCTCTAAGCAAACTACCGGGGGAAACAGACTTTTCGAACTAGATTGCTAGGCCCTGATTGCAAGAAATGCTTGACTAAAGAGTGAATTGAATTTAAATGAGGGGGTTTTGGTCCATAATTGAGGAGCTGTACAGTGAGCTTGTTTCTTACACTGAAAGTACTTTATGTGACAGCCTGTGGGTGGTCCATGGTGTACTGATTAAATTTATGCAGAAATTTTAATGTGGAACAGAAAGAAGAAGCTGTCATTGTGTTTTGCCATAAAAGATTGTATTAGTGGAAGAAGCAGTGCTCTCATACGTTGGCAATATAGGCAAATTCTTCAGCCAAACTCCCTGTGAACTCAGTGGCAACTTTGCTAAGTGACAGCTGAGAAATGCAGTTGCATGCTGTCTTGCTGACTAACACGTACTTATAAAATAAGGAAATCAATCACTGTGGCAACTTTTGTTTTATCCCTTGAGGGTTCATTTTTGTACAAGGACAAAACCACCATAGAAATCATGCTTCTCTTGATGTATCTGTGCACTTCCATTTGTCCCATCCTTGATCACATGAGGAGAATGAACTGCGTGATTGTTGGGCCAAGCATTTTTTCTGGGGGCATCACAAATGAACTACTCACAACCAATAGGTCCCATGATATGCTTTAAAGTCTATGAGTGCTTATTCCTGTTTTTGTTGAAATCTATGGTGAGCATCCTTTTGATCTCAGTAATGCAATGAAAGCCCTAAGCACTGTACACAAGCCATGTCATACGGAAAGCTGGAAACCTGAAGAACATGAAGGAGCAAAAGAAGAAGGGAGTTATTTTAGCTTCAAAACCCAAAGTCTTTCACTAAACCTTAATAAAACTTCCTTGTATTACAGATTTGCTACATGGGTGGAAGTAATACATTATTTTATTTGGTCCGTGTTTTTGAATCATCGATACTGCTAATCTGAATCTGCTACCATAATCCTTGCACTTCACTACCTGCTTCCCAGAATTTCTTTCTACTTGGGATTTTGTATACCTGGAGGTATCTGCCAACTAGCTAACTTTCATCTGCCTGACTTTCTGCTGGCCTTCCTCTTGGCCCACTCATCTTCTCTGTCTGTCTCCACAGTAAAACACGAGGAGAACAGAGACACAAGATTTTATAGTGAGGCTTTATGTACAGTTCCCTTTCACTGGAGTTAGGGAGGCTGCCAGATGTACATGGCAGCAGCCCTTTACAGGCACAGCTTGTGTGTCTGAAAGGTACTTCCATGCTGATTTTCTTCTATGGCTGAAAGGGTGATTTAGAAGAGAGTGAAGAAACATATTGAGGATGGAATTCAGCTGCATAAACAGACTTCTGGTTGCTATTGAGGCATCCTAGGGCATGCAATGAACCTTCATGGGGCACACAGATATATTGCAAGAGCTACAGGGGACCCACTTTGCTCTAAATCATTAATGACCAAGCTGAATATTGTCTTCAGCTTAGCATTGTGTTATGGGCAAAAAGGAACATAGCTGATAAGCAGAGCCCCAAACTCAATATTGCTTTAATTAAAGTGTTAGATGATCTTCATGGAGAAGAAAAAATCATAGAATCATAGAATCATCAAGATTGGAAGAGACCTTCAAGATCATCTAGTCCAACCACCTACCTACATCACCACTAACCCACATCACTCAGCGCCACAACCAGACACACCTTGAATACATCCAGGGACGGTGACTCCACCACCTCCCTGGGCAACCCATTCCAATACCCAATCACCCTTACAGTGAAAAAAATTTTCCTGCTGTCCAATCTGAATCTCCCCTGCTGCAATTTAAAGCCGTTTCCTCTCGTCCTTTCACTATGGGCATGGCAGAAGAGACCAACCCCCACCTCACCCCAACCTCCTTTCAGGGAGCTGTAGAGAGCAATGAGGTGCCCCCTGAGCCTCCTCTGATCCAGATTGAACAACCCCAGCTCCCTCAGCCATTCTTCTTAAGACATGTTTTCCAGTCCCTTCACCATCTTTGTTGCCCTTCTCTATGGCTACATTGTGATTGTCCACAAGTCTCAGAAAAGAAATTTTGCAGATGACAGCCCATGCTGATGGACAGACTTACACCTGACTGGTTGACAAATGTCTTTGCTGAAGTTGGAAGTTAGTTGGAGAGAATGGCAAAACTGTTGGAGTTTGTGAATAAGGAAAAGTGGATGTGCAAGGAGGTCCGTTAGAGGTTGGGTCAGAAGAGACAGCTCTAGTTGAATGTTGAAATAAAAACATGGTGAGTCCTCCACTGTCTTTTCTGACTTCCACTTTGGAAATACTACCAAAAATCTTCACACAATCTTATTATTTTTTTACCTTATCTTGAAGACAACTTTACTTTAAATTAAAATTATATTTAATAAATCTTTATTTGCCAAAAGCCACAGTCAAAAAAGTCTGTTGCGTATTTGAGGTTTGAAAAGATCTAAATGAAAAAAAGCAGTACTGAATTAGATAAAGAGATAAGTTTATTTTCTAGCAATATAGAAACAAAGCCTTCTATTTTAAAACTGACAGCATTTTGCTTCTTTAATTTAAAATCTGCTCAGGAAAACAGAATTGTCTTCAGTAATACTGCCATCTCCATTTTCAGGGACTGGTATAAAACTTCTTTAAACACTTCAAATTAGGTGCTGATTAGTATGAAATGTCCACTGGCTGTATTGAAAGTGAATAACACTGTAAGGAGAATTTTAGATACTTAATTTCTGTGGTAACAAGCATTGGAACATTGTTTTGACTTGGGATACAAAACCTTGATAGTTGACTTGGTTAAATATTACTAATAACTTTGTACTTTAGAAAAAAAGACATCATATTTGCAGACTTCGAAATACTTCTGTTCTGGAAGAAAAGTAGCGGAATTATTTTTCAGACACACTATAATTTACTTCTTCTTCAAGGCAAAACAGCATACGGATAGCTGTCCCAGGAAAATGGAAATGTTGAACCTGTCTAGTGTCACTATTGTAGACCTTCTTCAGACCTAATAGTTTACCAATGATTTGTATCTAATAACATATGAATATATAAGCAATATATTGGTGAAGTTCTAAAGGTTTCACATAATCACCCTGAAAGCAGAGGACAGTTTAAGGTGAAGCTTCTTTCCTTAGACTCTTGTATCATTGTGGAAATGAGGTTATTTTATCAGTGGACATCCGCCTGTCTTTGTCTCCTCATTGTACTTCTCCATCAATCTTTGAAAGTTCAAGCCTTGACAGGCAAAAAATTGTTGCATCTGATTTTCTTGATCTCTGCATGACATTCTACTGCCTTCAATCAATCACTGATAAACATAAAATCTACTAGTATCTATGATAGTTAAAAAAAATGAGTGCCCTTACCAGCCCTATGTACAACCCTACTGCATACCTTGGAATTGTAATAGATTTAGGGACCTCTGCACTAAGGAGCTATATATTAAAGTGATAGTTGTGTGCCCTTTTCCTCCCCCACAGGCAATCCAAACCTTTCAGCCCAGATACTCTTGTCAGCCTCCTTCAAATGATATGACACTGATTTATCAGAATTCATATATTTGCTAGTTAGTTTGTGAGCCTTTCAGGTACACTTTGGCTGTGCTTTCTAGTTTTTCTCCACATCTACTGGATTAAGAACTTTTATGACCAAGGGAAACTGTATTTCTCCCTATAAGTCACCTGAATTCAGGACATGGGACTTTAAAAAAAAAAACAGTTATGATTTGCACTACATTGTGAGAGCTGCTAGCACTGTGATCCAGACAGATTTTTATTTCTACCCTGTTAGCCCCACATCTGTAACAGTGGTAAACAGGGACAAATATGCTAATCCAATGTTAGAATTAGATTGAAAGAAAACATACTGTTGATATTAGCCTCAAGGCTGTAGAAAGGAATAGGTTTATGCAAGGAATTCTGTCAAGACATAGTTTATTAAGAATGTGATTAGTATCAGTGATAATAAGAGTAGTGTGAAAAAATGCTATTTATGCTGCCAAGTTTATCTACACCTATTTAAAAGTGTTATTGCAGTAAGTGACTTTGAAACAGACACAGAATTTAATGCCCAGATTTGGCTTTCCTTGGAAGTAAATAAGAATTGGTTTGAGATGGGAAAGCACCTTCCAAACACAAAGCAGAGAGGAAAAATTCATGAGTGGTATTCATCCTGTTCTGCCTTCTGAAGAAACACCTAAAAACCAGAAAGATTCTCTCTCTTAGTATAAGATGATAAAGGCCTCTCAATAAAACCTAACATCCAAATATTGCTTATATTTTTTTGTCTTTTTAAAAGGAGTTTGAAATTGTTTAAAAGGCTTTTTTATCAATGTTGTATCACAACCCCAATGTTTAGCTGATCCAAATAAATGGTATCCCTGAGAATGCTCAACAAATCTGAATAGTTATCATGTTAAGAAGTAGTGAATACAATTCCCTATGTCTGATTAGAATAATTTTTAAGATACAAATTTGCACAATTAATTTATTAGAAATTATTATGTCTTTTTTGGAGTATGCACATATTAACTAGCCCTGCTTTAATCTGTATGCTGCTTAAAACAAGCTTTATTAATAACATTCAAAAGCTGAAATAGGAGGAAGTAAAGTCATGTTATAGGAATTCAATATTTTCCACAGATAAGAGTAGAACTCATAAATTTGGTCACTGCTAACAGTTTCTAATACTATAGAAATCAGACACCATTTCACAAGAGCTTCTGTCCTCAATCACTGAGTGAATGAGTACAGTCTCAAGAAGATTTCAGCAGAAGTGTAATTTGAATAGACAAATGTTATAGGATTTGTTTTTTTTAAGCTGCAGACTTCTTGCTTCTTTTGGACTGAGATCCTAACTATGCTTTTCAGCAGAAAAGTAAGTCCTGAATCTAATTCCAAAAGCCTGTGCCCTTCTACGTGTGAGAGCAAGTCTGGATGTTTCCTTAGGCCTTTAAATAGGTTATGAGCTCTTTTGTTATCCCTATCCGTATAACTCATGTGTTCTCACTATCATTCTGTACATACGGACTGTGTTGCAGTTTTCAGCACTTTCTTTGTGATCTTTGTCTTTGAGGAAGACAAGCACTTCAGTACAATGAACTAGCTTGTTTGCTATAAAAGGATAATGCAGTATTCTTTGAATGTCAGACTGTGTATACTTACAAAAGCAAATCCTGTGTTGTATCTAGAAATTCTAACCAGGTGACGATCTCATCACATCATATTTATTGTAAGAAGTCATGTTCCTCTCGTAACGCTTGATTATAGTGAGAATGTTTCCTGGCCCATGCCATCTGGTGAACCATACCTGCCTGGAACACTGTTGCCTAACCTGAGAAAAACCATGTGAGGGAATGTGGTTATAGTTAAATGATTAAGTCAACAGCAGAACCATGTTTGAGTCCATGCCTTAATCCTATTTTGCTTACTGGTGTAGAGGAGCTGAACTGAAAGGTGCTGAAGGAGAGAAAACATTGATTAGATGCAGAAATTTCAGTTGTAGAAATGAATGTGAATGAAGAATTTGAAGAAACACGAAGCATATTTTCTGCAGAAAAGTTTCTAGACATGAAGCCCCACACAGAACAACAAAGCTCTTGAAGAACCAGAAAGCAGGAAATAAAAAAATCTGATTTCACACATGAAGATTGTGGAATTTCCATCCCTGATGATATTTAAAGGTTGACCAAATAAGGCCCTGTCAATCCAAGTCTCAGGTCTGACTGGGACATTCAACCATGTGATTTCCAGTTGTCTCTTCCACCCTCAGTTGTCCTCTGATTCTGGTATTACTGGTAGAACAAAGCTGAGGCTTCTCCTACTGCTCTTTTACTTGGCTTCAAAGTCTAAAGACATGGATGGGACACTTGTAGATGTACTCCAAATCCCATCCCTCCAACACCACAGGTACAGTGCAGAGGACTGTGACTGTGATGACCTTGTGGCAAATGAAACAATCAGCTTGGTCTTACCTTATAACTCATAAAACAATGCAGTTTCTGCAGTGGCGGCAACTACTGATGGTACATCACGTGTGGAAAAATGCATGTGCATAGTTTCTCTTTGAAAAGCTGAGTCACACTGTGAAGGTGGCTTTTATGACTATGCAGGTTGTTAATTTTTCTGCCTTGATTAAGGCCTTGTGCTTTCTGCATCCTGCTGATGTATGCTGCTCTGATCTGCCCTCCAGTGTGTCTGCCCTTTGCTGTACTTACACAGTGTAAGTCCTTTGGTGACATTTTCTTCACTGAATTTACGGTGGTACACACTGTGGGATGTGTACAAAGCTGCTTCTGAAACTGTGTGATTGCCTCTTATACAAAATGCCATCTCTCATTTGATATGTTAATTTCAGAATCTAATTATGTTTTAATTAAAATAATTTGAGTTCAGAAACATAGATCTTGCTCCTCAGAAAGGAAGGAGAATAATGGTAGCAATTTAAACATACTTATTCAATTCAGTATATATATACTGAATGCATGAACTTTTCTTAAAACAAATACTAGTTATGTTCTGGCTAATTAAAAGCAATTAATAGTAGGACTCTTGTAAGGGATATGGAAAAGAAATGCTCATATTTTTGTTTCTGAGAGCAGGAAAGGAGAAGTTACCACTCTTCTGGAGTTCTTGAAGACTAACCAAGAGTAGAGTCTGGTCCATTTGTTTACTGAAGGTTTAAATAAATTTGTGTCACAGTGACACTAAATGGATATTGATGACTCTGTAACCCTGATTCAGGAAAGTGTACTTTCAGTTTCATTATAGATTAAGAGATGTGTGCAATAATTGAATATTTTGAAGAATTGAGATTACATAATTGCTTTAAGATACAAAGTTCTGATTCAGCTGAGGGTTTAAGTACAGGGTTTTTTTTATGTAAGCTTCTAGAAGAGTAAAAGCCTCATTATTTTCCTTTTCTCCTGCTAAGAAGAAAAGAGATGAATATATGATCAGAGAGCACTGTTTCAGCTAGAAAATGTCTTTCTTCCAGATAAAGTTACCATTGTGGATCTAGAGATCTGAGACCTTGATAAATATTTTAGGATTAAAGAAGAATATTTACTGTGCAGACTATGATTAACATCCTGCTGTCTGACCTAAATCAAGAAGGGAGGAGAATGCTGATTTCTTATAGATCTCAAAACTTCTTAGCTTAAATGTGCCACGTCATGTGGAATTCACTGCACAGAACTTGTGTGCAAACTTGTAAGTCAAAATCAGTTCAAAAAGTATTTGGATAAACAGATTTAGTGTATTTTAGAATAGCAAGAGCTATCAGGCTGGACTATTTATTTTGCTTTTTTTGGTCTTTTGATTCTACAATTCTTTCTTCTAACATTCCCTAGTATATAGAACAGAAGACACTTGGTCATGATAAAATAATAATGTATTTCATATTGAAGTTATTGATCCCCCACAAAATGAATATGGCCTGTACTTTCTTATGTTAAAAAATAATTCCCTTATGTCTTTGTCTCAATTGTCAGTGGTATTTTTGAAAATGAAAGGTACTGGAGCCTCAACTACTAAAATGATCATGTAAAGAAAAATTACGTATAAAAACAATATGAACTGCTTTAATAAGTTCCATTCAAGAAAGAGGACTTCTGGACCACACTATCTACTAACAGAAACTTGCTGACAACAACTTAGAAACTTAGATGCAAGAAAACGCTGATTTCACCTTTAAGTGATAGCACTGAACTATCTAAGCATAATTGCATATCAGATGATGTGCAGAGTAGGTCTGATTTTTCTACACAAGACTGAATATTTTAAAGCATTAATCATATCCCACTCAACCACACTTGCAGCTGACTCCACTTCTCAGAAATGTGGGGATTTGTAGGTTTTATTGGTCGGTGCCCTCTTGAATCATGCACACTCATTTCTGCTGCTATGCACGTAGGATGACATCCTTTGACAAGGATAGCAGGTAGCTAAATCTGAAGTCCTTTAAGGCCTGTGTGACGCTGGTTTGATGACGTGGGAGTGTAGATATCCCCCATAATCCTCTGTTCCCCACCTTCATAAAAATTAAGACTTTGCCTCCAGTGCACTGATTTTAGACTTTGAGATTTCAACTTGAGTTTCATTTTTTAGATTGTCAGATTGTATTCTTTACTCTTCCAATATATTAAAATATGCTTTGTTATTGGTGACAAACCACAGGGTCATTTAACCACTAGATCTCTCTGTCTACAGAGCAGGAGTGGTCTCTACCCCTTAGTGCTTTTGAACTGACTGCCTGCATAAATCAGCCAGACCCTCTGGGATCCATGAAGGAGATTATATTCAGTGGTCTGTGTTGTGCTGTCAGTGATATCAGAGAACAGTTATATTTTCTGGTCACAGAGACCTCTGAGTTCTCCTTGCTCTGTGCCTCAGAGGCTCCTGCTCGTGAGGTGCTGGGGCAGATACTCCCTGGGCCCTCCCTTTTGCACACCATCTGCTGAGGAGGTTGCACAAGAGAATATACGAGTCACCAGAATATTTCCTTCTCTGTTAATTCAGAACTTGGTGAAAACTAGAATTTGTAGCACTCCCTGCACAATTATTCAGCCACCAATGTTTTTGTGATCAGGGAGACTGAATAGTAGCTACAAGTTAGTAGTGTGCAGCTATTGTTTTTCTGCAGCTATCCAGCAGAGAGAGAAACCAAATTTCAGTGGGTGCACAAAAATGCCAGTGGAAATGTTAAGATTTCTCTTCCATGTTCTGTAACCCTGAAGACATCTAGAGAAAATCTCATCTGAGTGAAATGCAAATGGAACAATGTTTAGGGACCCGGCAATATGCATAAAACTTTTGTGTGCCTGATAAAGGACTTTTCATTTAACTAGATTGATGAACGGTGTTTTTAAATTCCAATTTTAAAAGCAAAATAATTTAGAGACCTGAAAACCATGTAGCTATAGAGAGAAGTGAAGGATTCTGTCAATATAAGATAGTGAATAAAAAATAAAATTTCACCTTGTATTTTCTCTTTTTTAAGAATAATGTACAGTAAGATTTTACTACATACATTCCTACAATCTTGAGTTCTATAAACATATGTTATTGCAGGAATCTCAACAGCATGAGATGCTGTTGAGCATGTAAGTCTATTCTTGATTCTGTCCATAAACAGTGTAGAAAAAAAGTGAATTTATGAATTACTGCTTTGAAGGAATTCTTTGCATGCCTGGACCAGAGCAGATTTTACTTGTTAACACCTCTTCCTCGTGATTCACATGTAAAAACCTGACTGGAGTACTCATTTACTCTCCAGGAATACTTCCTTGATAACAGATGTTTTAATGCTTGGTAGAAAGAACACAGGTTTAAAATGTTCTACTAGAAACCACATGGAAAGTGTGACAGGTATTAATTGAGAGATATTCTGGTGTATTCTTTTTACTGTGATGCATTTATTATTTTGAAAGAATTTCATGTATTGTCATGGGTAAGACAAGGGAAAAGAGACAGTCAGGGACAAAAACTGTTAGTGGATTTGGAGAATTTGAAGAGTAACTTTATTCTCCCCACATTTGGCAAATCCTCAAAATATTAAAATTTTTAAATTGTTTCATTATTATTATTATTATTATTTACTTTTTTTTTTTTTTTAAATAGCACTTTTAGTAGCACTGTTAGCGAGCCCAGTTACCAGGGGGAGGAAAGGTACCCCAGGTATATCCTGACCACGGAAATAAGCCAGACACACATACTGCCAGAGCAATGGCATGTTCATTGTCATGCTCCAAGCTGTGGTCATCAGGAACAGGGCTGCCTGTCACCTGTGAAAAGCCTTTGTCATATGATCCACCATCTCTTTCATCTGTTTTTTTTGTTCCAAATTTCTTGCTCTTCGCCACCGTCATTCCCTCTGTAACAAAGAGTTCATCCCTGTTTACTCTTTCCACATTTGCCCTGATTTTGCTAACTTGATAAATTCATTTGATGTTTATAACACTGTTGTACTGCTAATTTCTACCTTGGTCATCAACCCTTTGAAGCTAATACCTCCTTTTCTATCCATAATGTGTCTCATTTCTACCACTTCCCATGTTGCTATCTTATCAGTGTAATCACAAAAGTCAGAGTTAATAATCTGCATACACACTATTACCATTTTCCCACCTGTAACATCTGTAAAATGTCTTATTAGTTTAGCAACAGGTAACAGTTGGACATCTACACCCATCTCCTAATAATCAGAGTGGATCAAAACTGTCAAAAAAATATATGGAAAATTTGATTTTCACCTTGGATCTAGCCAGCTGACAGCTTTATAACTTCAAGTATATGTAAAGGCAGTCATCCATTTACCATTATAAACTCTCAGTCCTTAGAAAAACCTGGGGTGTTATAATGAAATAAGGGTTTCATAAATAAATAATTTCAGAAAGCTTCTCCTGGCCTTTGTAGTGTAAAAAAACACTTCCAGGGACACTTCAGTGTAAGCTTACACAAAGGCAGGCTTAATTTTCTCTAGCCATGGCCCCTCTTTGGAAAAAGGTTTCAATTTTTTTTATTTCCCCTTACCTTGAAATAAGTTTCCTTGAGTATTATAGATCAGTTATCTCAGATGTTCCTCTCTAAGTATATTAATGTTGAGTATGGGGAAGGATATAGAGTTACTCATTAAGTATAGAGAGAGGTAGGTAGTCAAAATTTATACAAGATTTCACATAACATTTCTCCCATATCTAGAGAAACATACGATCAACTTGCAGTTGCATCTTCAATGAAAGAAGAAAAACTGTCCCTTCTTGGATACACATCAGGTTGAAAAACTTCACCTGACTGTAGTTCTTTAAGGATAATTTAGATAAGCCATGTGCAGTCAGGAACAGGAAATATAAATTAATCACAAGACATAGATAGGGATTTTAGGAGGCTGTTAAGTCCTCTGTTGAGGAGCTGGTGAAGGTACTGAGTTGCCCAAGGTACAACCTCAATCTGCTGAGACCAATCCAGCAGTCCAAAGGAGGAGAAGTCCCCTTTTAGGGAGCTTGGGTAGCTACCAGGAATGGGGAGGTACCAACCTACATACACTAAAGTAGACTAGTTCCCAAAAAATAGAGCTTTCCAAAAGACAGTTAGGAGAAATCTGTAGTGTCAGGCAAAATCAGAGGGGGAAATAGGGAAGGGAGTCCTGTTGCTTCCATGGAAATGTGGCTGAAACATTCTATCCACAAAGCGGTGGCTCAATTTGTAATCATTGTTATGGAAGAAAAAAGTCTGAATAACCTTATTTGGTGCACATAACTGTTTTTGTTTCCTAATCCTCTACAAAACTATAGGGTATTTGTTTTGTTTTGCTTTGTTTTGGTTTTCGTTTGTTTGTTTGTTTTTGTTTTTTGTTTGGTTTTGGTTTGGGTTTTTTTTGGGGGGGGTTTTTTTGGTTGGTTGGGGTTTTTTTTTCTTTCTTTTTTTCTCTCATGAAGTGTCTTGAGGTTTTTTTGGTTGGTTGTTTTTTTTTTCCTTTCTTTTTTTTTTCTTTTTTGTTGCTTTTTTTTTCTGATACAATCAGCAGCACAACCCCGAGCCTCTTTCTCTTTAGCATTTTGCAATGAAACAAATGTTTCAAAGAATAAAGGCAGAAAAAAGAAACAGAGATACATGTTTAGCCACTGAATGGAATACAATAAATTATTCCTTGACTAATCACAGTATTGATTTTGAACATTGTTCACCATCAACAAGGGAGAGACAATAACAGAAAGGGGATATTTAGGTATTCAAGAATTCTAGTTGTATTCTTTCACAAGCTATATGGACACTGGCATCTTGGAAGGGAGACTTGCATTTATTAAGTAATAACTGATTGGAGACTGATAAATTATCATTATCATCTGTACAAAGAAGAATAACAAAATAGAACAATGGTTTATTTGTCTAGGCTTAGAAATATAGATTAAAAACAGAATCTGTCAAAACAGGCAGAAATAAAGCGTTGTAGAGATTTGGGAAGTTTGTCACAAGCCAGCTATGTTTGTATAATATTTTGATTAGTTTGGAGTAGCTTGAAGCAACTCTACTAATTCCTTACAAATATCTGGATGTTGATAGAAAAAGCTATACTATAGAGCTTAATTGAACTGCTGCAGAATACAGCCCTAACATGGTGTAAGGTAAAATACCTGACATTTTTTTTATTTTACTTTTGTTGGGACAAAAGATTATCAGTCAGGGATTTTTTTTATTCAGTGCTTATTTTCCTGTTATTGATTGTCAGGAAATAACTAACGTTCAGTTTATATTCTTGAGTCATAAGATTTTTTGCTGATGAACCTGGAATTTGTGATCCAAACTGTGTCCCAAAAGAGACAGCATGAATTAATAATGATTTCCAATCACTATGTGTATGGACATTATAAATGTAACATTAATATAAAGCCTGAGCAGATTATCAACTATGATTTGCAATGTCTGCACAACCTTTACCCTTTCTAGAAGAAAACAATAAAACTGCATAAAGCCAACTGAGTAAAGCTCTCTTCTAAATAGTGCTGTTTACACCTGTTCGATCTTGTTAAAGATGTTATGGTATAGCACATAGTCCACTTCAGGACAAAAGGTAAAGTTCTTCATAATGCTCACACATACTGATAAGCATTCACAGCTCAATGCGCTGAGAAAAAATCAGAAAAATACTGCCTATCTGCACTAACTCAGTGCAATCAATAATTGTGGGGAATTGTGGGAGATTTCATGTTGCTTATTTTCTTTTATATTTTTTTTGTAGTGTTTCTTTATCAACAGCGTGAAATTAAATGTGTAGAGCCTATACCTTTGGAGATGTTCAAAAGCCATCTGGACATGGTCCTAGCAAACTGGTTTTAGGTGACCCTGCTTGAAGAGGGGTGTTGGATCAGATGATCTCCAGAGGCCTCTTCCAACCTCAACCATTCTGTGATTGTCTGTCATCATATTCTGACTAGTCAGAACTGTATCATTCTATTTCAACTGTAAACAGAGTCTGGAGAGAAACAGACCTCCTGTGTCCCCTACATTGCCACCTGTGTCTCCTATATCACCACCTGTGTTTCTTACATTGCCAGACTCTTTGTCCCTACCTTGATCTCAAAGATGTACCATGCAGTGCAGAAGGAGTAATACATGACCTGTTATGTGAAGTGTTTAATTCACGTCTCCTAACAAAAAGGAAGTGCAAATTTCTTTACAGCTTTCAAGTAATCCTGGAAAAGTCAGCAGGGTTTACCAATGACTATAACCATGGATTTTGTGATTTTGTGAGTTCTAATGGGCTGTACAAAGACCTGCTACTTCAGGATTAGGTGTAGTGAATAATATGTAACTTTCTGGGCTGACACAGGACACTGTGTCACTGTTTCCATCTGGTGCTTCTTAGACTTGAAGCGAGTTCAGTGAAATGAATGGAAAAAGGAAAGAAGAAAGAGTAAGAAGTAAAAAGGAAAAAGGGAAAGAAAGTAAAAGAGAAAAAGAAAGCAAAAGCAAGAAAAGGGGAAAGGGAAAGGGAAAGGGGAAGGGAAAGAGAAAGGGGAAGGGAAAGGGAAAGGAAAAGGAAAAGGGAAAGGGAAAGGGAAAGGGAAAGGGAAAGGGAAAGGGAAAGGGAAAGAGGAAGAAGGGAAGACACGGGAGGATTAGTAGATGTCACTACATTAATACATATGATTCGTAGTACAATCTGTTTCTTTCATCCATTTACAATTTTTTTAGTTTTCTATTGAGCATTATAAGAAAGTGTGAAGAGAAAGGTATCAGTCTGAACAATGTAATGCTTCTTTGGCAGCTTTTGCATGCAACTAAAACATGATATTTAAATATAATGGAAGTAAACAGATGGATGATGGAAAGCAGGTATTTTCCACATTATTACAGAAAATCTTGAGGGAACACATAGGCCTTTTTCATCACTTTCCCAGTTAACAATACAATTTCCTTCAACAGCTACTGCAGTCTCCTCTGTTGCTTGAAGTGGAGGGCATATATTATTTGATCAGATGCTTCGGCGTGACTTTGTTAAAAGAAAATTTGAATTGCAGGTCTTAAAGGTTAAATGTAAATACAAATCCAAGCCCCTGTGAAAATGAGTTGTCAAATATGTTTCAGTTATTCCTTTCAAAGCTAAATTTGTGCATAAATATAATTAATTCCAATTATTTATAAGGGAACTTGTCAGAGAGCTAATAACATCATAACTTGTAAATACTGATGCAGAACATGAAATTGTCTTAGAAGCCAAATGTGTTTCTGGGGAGATCTAGAAATGCATGCTCATGTGGCTGTGTCAGGCACTAGCTTGCTTACTTCTAAAAGACAGTTTCAGTGATGAAATCTCCCATTCTAGGTAGTTATATTGCAAACAGAGTTTGCAGCTCCCGGAAAATGAGACGCAAATCAGCAAAAGTGAAAGCATTGGCAGGGGACATTTTGGAAGTCCTACTTTTGTTTCTGATGTTACCATCAATCTGTAGCCATGGAATAGGTGCCTCTGTGACCTGGGATTCAGTGTGAAGCCACTCCAGGACTTCGGGCTGAGCTTGTTTAGAAATGTGTGAGAGTGAGGATTTCTTGGTTTTATTTTCTGCTGTCCCAGTGAAGATGACTCTCATACAGAAGATTAAATAGTTCAAAGTGGTCTTTGACCTGAGAGGATTTAAATTTCCCATATAACAGGAAGCAGTCCTAAGCTACAGGCTGCAAAATGCATGGCACTTTCCACCTGTCTCATCATAGCTGGGACACTCAGCAGCTGGGAAGGTGCAAAGTCCTGAGGTGTAAAGTCCTGCAAGAGGACAATTGATTCTGCAGATGACTATTTAAGATATTTTCTGTTTTCCATATAACTTCTGATTTTCTTATGAGGATTTTGCAATAGAAGTTACCTAGTATAGTATTAGAAGTAAAGACTAGATATATACTGTAACCAGTAGGAAACAGAAACTCATCATTTCTTGCCTTTTCTCATCCTGTTTGAGGACTATCATGTTCTTGTCTGTAAGGCAGCATTGTTTAAACAGAAACAAGTTCCTCCTCAACTTGAAGCCTTTGGCAACATTTGTAACACCTACATTTTGTATGTTCATTATATACTGAATTTTTTGCAAATGAGAGATATTTGTAAATGATATCCAATGGTCCACAGGGAAAGGGAAAGACTGCACACACACCACACCACACCACCCCCCCCTCCCCAAATCTCAAAGAAAATCTTGTTATTTCAGTGTAAGCTGTAAGAGAAACAAGTGCTTTGGATAAACTCCCTAATATTGTTAATTCACTCAGTTACAGACACTGAGTCTAAATTCGCTTAGATTCCAAACATCCTTAGCAAGAAAAAACCAGTCATGTGTTGTATTCAGATGGCCATAGCACTGAAAACAAAGAAGCTACTATAGACGATACTCATGCTTTAAGTATCATGCAGTAGGAGTGTGTGGATCTTTGTCAACTCATTACTGAGCTTTACAACAGGCTACTGAGTCTTTTGGCCTTTTCCAGTTACTTGAAGGTTTGTTTTTTGAACTCTCAAGGCCTTCATTCAGCCCAGCAGCTGAGAAGGGATCATGAATGACTACCATAAGCTTAGTGACAGGATGTTCTCCTGTAGTTTGTAGAACAGGAAATCAAGGCAATATTTGTAAAAGTGTTTATCCACAACATTGCTTTGTTGATATATGTAATATTTAACACTGATTGACATTTATTATACGAAAAAAAAATTTTCTTCAAGTTTTCTACATGAAATCTTTAAAGAACTAATATCATGAGACTCAGTCTGGGCAAACATGGACCAGGAAAGACATACAGCTAGATGAAACCTGACATACTTGAAGCAAAAACTAACAACATGTGTGGATTGCAATAATGAACAATTTGTGTTTTTTTTAAAAAAACAAACAATACATTTGAATTATTTGCAGATTTATTTCTAAATCCTTTATGCCAACCAATCATTCTTAATAAACATTCTGAGTGACATTAAAAGCGCTCCATGTAAAGATTGTTATTGCTTATTGCATTGTATAATCTCACTATAAATAGATTTATACACAAGAATATATATCTGTTCAATTTTGCAATTGCTATTTTCAAATATCTATCAAACATCAGGGGGTTTTTTGTTAATTAAAATACTAGTGTATCCTCTTTATTCAAACCACCGTATCTTGCTTCTATTTACAAACCAAATTAATCCAGACAGCTGTGTCTTCTGCCCATGTTTTACTTTTGTGTACAAATGAATAATGAAGGATTCACTCAGCTCTGGTGCAAGCAAGTTGTTAAATGTAATTATCATTAGAACTTTAGATATGTATATATATATTTTCTAGTAGTCTAATATCTATTTTCAGCTCCCATGTTTACTCTGCTAACATCTTTCTGAATGTGACTATAAAAATACTCTGTTTACCTGATCATAAAGAAGAAAAATGTACAATTACAGAAAACTTCATCCTCCTCAGGGCACAGTAGGATCAGTTCCCATTTATCAAGTGCTAAGTACCTTTTAGTGGCTTTTAGTTTGAGAAAGGATTCTTTTATGCTCCAATGGAAAAGACTAAAATAAAATAAATTCTAAGGGAAGCATCCTTTGAAAAGTTTTTCCTCTTCGATGGAGGGCAAAGATTCAGCATTGACTTGAACCTTCAACTTCTTGGGCTTTCTCAATCGTTACTAGTGCATTCATAGCCATACAAGTAACACATGCTTTCAGCCATGGGCACTGATTACTGTAGTCAGTAGTCAACTGGTGAACAGACAACTCTTCAATAGCCTTTGAGGTGTTAGCAATTCACAACAGCAAGTACTCTAAATCTGCTACTACTAGGAACCTACAATCAGTCATGTCAAAAGTCTTCTCTCAGACCTTAGTCTCAAAACCTTTATCCTCAGGGTTAAGATCAAGGAGCACTTCAGGCATAAGAGGACACCCACTCAGACCCCTCTGTTACTAAGTCTGGCACCGAGTTTTGCACCTGCCCTATCTTGATATTGTTGATTCTTATGGAAGCCCATTAAATCCCTTCTCCAGCCCTTGTTGTTGATCCTTCACTTGGAAAATTCTTGTTACATTTGATATCTCTTTTCCCTTGTGGCCTATATTACAGCCTATTTTTCTCCTAAAATAAAGACATTACAAGCATTTATGTTTACCATTTGCCAAATACTTAATGTCATCACTGATACACTTATGTTTATTCCTTATATTGGAAAAGATCACAGATAAATTACTTTGGAAATGCATTAAGCTGACATTTATCTGAAAGACAGAAGAAAAGTTAACAAACTCAGCTTTACTTCAACAGTTTTACTCTGTCATACTTACTTCATACAAATGCCTTTTCAAATTTGACATTGAAGGTTTATTTCATATTGCAGCTCTTCAATCTGGAAAGATGTGCTGACCAAAGAAGTTTAATAGCTGTCTGGATCTCAGCTTAAATGCATGTCCCTTATTCTTGGATTTGCTGAACTAGCGTTGTAACAATTATCCTTCACTTTGCAGTTCTGTGTATTAAAAAACATAAGGCAAAACTGCTAATCTGTTACGTTGTTTTTGACTGTACACTTCTCTTTTGTCTTGAATCTGCCATCAATTGCCTTAACTGCCACCAATGGTTTGCAGGGTCTGGAACTGGCTAGTAGTGATGTTGCTGTCCTAATGGACAGTAGCTGTAATCTTGAAGCTGACAACAACAGTAGTTTATTTTGGGGAAATAATATAAGGTTGTTTGAGGAAGAAGATGTTTTATGTCCGCCTTCAAGCTGTATCCTGCTGTCAGCAGCACCAATGTTACAACTAGACAAATTCCATGCTGGTCAGGTTGTTCCCTGAAATGCTTGTACACCAATGCACACAGTATGGGGAATAAACAGGAGGAGTTAGAAATGTGTGTGCAGTCAGGGGGTTATGATCTGGTGGCCATTACTGAGACATGGTGGGACAGCTCACATGGCTGGAACGTGATCACGAAGGAGAGAAGCACTGCTAGATCTTATACTCATTAACAAGGAGGGTCTAGTTGAAGCAGTGATGGTCAAGGGCAGCCTTGGCTGCAGTGACCATGAGATGGTGGAGTTCAGGATCTTGTG
>VZRW01006779.1:0-32649 GCA_013398125.1 Aegotheles bennettii | reverse complement strand
CCCAGGTCCCTTTCTCCTACACTGCTCTCCAGCAGGTCAGCCCCCAGCCTGTACTGGTGCATGGTGTTGTTCCTCCCCAGATGCAAAACTCTGCACTTGCTCTTGTTGAATTTCATTAAGTTTCTCCCCGCCCAACTCTCCAGCCTATCAAGGTCTCGCTGAATGGCAGCACAACCTTCTGGTGTGTCAGCCACTCCTCCTAGTTTAGTGTCATCAGCAAACTTGCTGAGGATACATTCTGTACCCTCATCCAGGACGTTGATGAAGATATTGAACAACACCGGTCCCAGTATCAACCCCTGAGGGACTCCACTAGTCACGGCCCTCCAACTAGACTCCATCTCATTGACCACAATTCTCTGACTTCTTCCTCTCAACCAGTTCACAATCCACCTTGTTACCCAGACCACACTTCCTCACTTTAGCTGCGAGGATGCTGTGGGAGACAGTGTCAAATGCCTTACTGAAATCAAGAGAAACCACATCTGCTGCTCTACCACCATCTAGCCACCTAGTTACATTCTCATAGAAGGCTATCAGGTTGGTCAAACATTTCTGAAAACCCATCTATTCAGAGGAGACTTTCTGCATCTATTCTAAGAAGACTTTTTCAGAGGGGAATTTTCAAAGTGATCTGAACCTCCCTGAATGCTCCACAAGACAATTTAGTATGAGGACCACAGGAATGAGGTCACATAATGCAAGTCTATTGCATAAAACTACTTTATGCTTCCAAACACAGATCACACTTACCCTCAGTAATCAGAGCTGGCTGATTATTTTAGGAGCATGTTCTGAATAGCATAATATGTATTCAATTTTTCTTTACATCAAGCTTTTCAAAGTTCTGTACTAATATATGAAAATGCAGCTTATTCACAGATTTTTCCTGATGATTTTGTTGACATTGCCCTGGTATTGTTTAAACTAGAAAAACGTGAAGTCCTCTGAGCAAAGTGGAAAAAAAACTAACATCCACCATCTGTCATTTATGTATTGTACTGTTTAATTATGGAAATACTCACTTAACTGGCAATTGTCTGACACGAAGTAGCCCAAAATTTATTTGGTTTATTTAAAAGCTGCATTCTGTACTCTCTGATGTCAGAAATGTCATAAAATTCAAAACAGGTGGTAATGTTAGTGTGAATAATGCCTGTCTTTATTAACCTCATTCTAATTTCCCAAATAAGAATCTAAAAAATGCTAGCTAAAATACAATGAATAGAATGAGTTCATTTTGGAAAACGAAAAACCTATTGGAAGTGTTTTAAGTGAACATTCTGCAAACTTGATTACCTTTTAGAAACTTAGGTTCTGTTTTCATTATTGAGTCTTTTGTAATATGTATCTATGATCTTATATTATAAGATTCATCCAGTAAATGACAGATGTGGAAGAAAATGAAAGTTTTAAAATAACTTTGCTTTACCCGGTCTAGTTCTTTTGTTTATATAATCTTTTTTTGTACTGGTAATTTGATTCAAATACAACCAAAAAATAAATAATGGCTGTATTTAAAATACATTAGTTTTTACAACGAGTTTGTTAGTATATTTCCATAGAACCTACTATACAAACTGAGGAAGACACATAGCACTTTAACACTAAAGTGTTTCATTTAAAAAGGGTAAATAAAATATTTGTGCCTTTCACAGGGATTACCATGGTTTATGGTTAGCATATCACATTCCTATGTTGAAGTTTCCACAGAATCAGAGAATTACAGAATGTTAGGAGTTGGAAGAGATCTCAAAAGATCATCTAGTCCAACCCCCCTGCCAGAGCAGGACAACCTAGAGCAGGTCACACAGGAATGCATCCAGTTGGGTTTCGACACATCTTCAGGAAAGGAGACTCCACAACCTCTCTGGGCACCCTGTCCCAGTGGTCTGTTACCCTGACAGTGAAAAAGTTCTTTCTTATGTTCACCTGGAACCTCCTATGTTCCAACTTTCACAATGTAGAAATTAATTGTCCATCTCCCATCCATTTATCCTAATGGAAGATTTTCTTCTTAATGGTGATCACACACACAATTCATCCAACTTTCTCTAGTTTTTCCTGCTCTGACACTTATGAGAAATTTTTAATTTGCACTTAATCTTCAATAATCTGCATCTTATTATTGTTATTGCCCAGGAAAACACACATCTCTTGGCAATTATAGAAGATGGGGGTCTTCATAGTTGTGGAATAAACTTTACATTGCTGTGAAGATTAGGCTAAAAATTCATGTTGCTCATTGGACCTGAATGAGAAGCAACAGATCTAGATCAGTTATGTTCACCTGGAATCAAAATTTGAAATATATTTCAAAATAACCGTGAACATAGATTGGCATTCTGCATTGCATCTCTAGCTAACTAGGTTCTCTATCAAGTCAGTTGCAAGCCTCCTTTAAACCTACAAAGTCAAAAAATTTCCAAATTAAAACTTAAGCTCCATCCTTAAATCACCCTTATAATGTCAACATATTGTTACATGTACAATGATCATCCTGAGATATTTTGCAGTATTAATGCATAATGAGATCAGGTAAGGACGACATGTCAGCCATAAATCCTAATTTATTTGATTGCCTCTGTCTGAGTCAGGCCACAGTATGGACATTTATTTCAGTTTGAGTCCCTCATTATTTGCCACAGGTACATAGTGTCAGTGTAGATGAGGGAGGCTCAAAAACAACTTTGAAGAGAACACAAACATTTTGAAAAATATCCTTCATTTGATATTTGTAGAGTCACTCATCTTTTCCCTCTGAGCCTGAGAAAGTCCTTTTTCTCTTGGATCAGGACATATTTGTACTACAAGTCACACCTGGCTGAGTGTCTATCTGACAGAACCTTAATTTGAAACCTGGTAGCAAGTGTTGTCTGTGCACCTTCTTTCATCGTTCTAACACAGGAGAAAGTTGGCATGTACAACAAGAAGTTTGGTTTCATTAACCTAATTTCTCACATACTCTCAGCCTGTGGAGGACTGAGATTAATATTTTTTAAAATAGGAGAGTGTTCTTATGGACTAGTGATTGACTGACAATTCTGGAGAACAAAATTTTTAATAGAAGAACCGAATAGATACAATAAGTGAAAGTCCATATTATTAACCTTCCCAGAATATGTCGACTTTGACTGTGGGCAAGAAGAAACCATTTACAAGAGCGAAATGACAGCCATTTGGTTTTTCAGTCTTTTGCCTGAAGCTGCCATCATGTATGTATACAAATGGCAGGCCAAAAGTAGTGGTGACATCTACTGAGAATGACTTATCTTCAATAAAACTATCTCTTTAAAGTCAGCCCATCAGATTGTTACCAGATAATAATGACTGGGAGTTATACCTAAATAGATGTCTAGCTGCCTAGGAGGAATTAAAAGGCTTTGATTTTCTTTTTCATTCTCCATATTAGAATATTAAAGACAAAGAAAAAGTGGGCAAAATAATACCAAGTCTGTACAAGAAGTATGAGAAGATAAAAATTTATTCTTATGGTAATTTTATTGCATGAAATTGTTTAAGTACATTCCTGCAACCTTCTTTAGACATAGCTTTTACAGCATCAACCAACAACCTGATCTATATGTAGGCATAGTGTTCTAAGAATTGTTGTTTAAACATTCATCAAGTTTTGAGATAATTTTACTTGAATGCTTATTCATAACAATAACTCTGATAAGAGTGAGGACTGTGAAAACAAGAAAAAATTGTTTTATCTTTTTGTTGGACTATGTTCTGGTCTTATATGTATCAGAATAACACCATTATAGCATAAACAATTTTCCAGTGAAAGAAATGTGTTTATTAAAGTTCTTCTGATTATTCCTATAAGCCTTTGTGAAGATTAATGGTGTATTTATTTCATTATTCAGTTTGTTATAGATAAAAGAAATAAAATATATGTGTAAAATAGGTCTGAATTCTGTGTGTGAATTTAGTTAGCAGTATGNTTATATGTATCAGAATAACACCATTATAGCATAAACAATTTTCCAGTGAAAGAAATGTGTTTATTAAAGTTCTTCTGATTATTCCTATAAGCCTTTGTGAAGATTAATGGTGTATTTATTTCATTATTCAGTTTGTTATAGATAAAAGAAATAAAATATATGTGTAAAATAGGTCTGAATTCTGTGTGTGAATTTACAGTTAGCAGTATGGTTCACTCCTTTATTAAAGTGGTGTCTCTGTTAAGCAAAAGCTATCACAGATGTTCACCTAGCTGATGCTAGACAGGAACTGCTGTGAAAATCTAAAACAAGTTTCAGACATTCCTTGTGTTCCCCCACTTTTTAAGGTACGGGGATCCCTTTGTGACAAGATTAGGTAAAGATATCTACATGGTAAACATCTGAAGATAAATGGAATAATCCTACTTTGCATGTCCATTTGTATCTCCTTCTCTATTAAATGATCAGACACTGAATGAGTCACAGAAGCTCCTCTTCATTTGGGTGAGCTGAACAGATTGATCTCTTCCACTTTTGTTGTCATCAGGTTTTCTAATTATTTTTATGGTTTTTATCTGAATGATCATCAATTTATCATTCTTTTTTTTTTATACGAAATAAATATAACAGTAGCAGTTACATCAAAGTTGAACACAGAGACAAAGTGACCCTTTATTCTGCTTCACTCTACCTCACTTTATACAGAGCCTTTTGAACATACCATTGCCCAGTAACTTATGCTCAGCTAACAAATTGTTTTAGGATTCAAGTCCTTTTCAGGAATCATTGGTTGTCTGAATAGAGATTTCCAGTTGCCAAATACAGCCCTCCTCTTCTGTTCCTAGACATAAAATGTCACATTTGCCTATATTCAAACACTTCGCTTGTTTATGCCCAGCTTGCTGAATCATCCAGGATGTTCCATAACTTTGGTCTATTTTTGTTTATATTTTGCAGTTCATCTGTCTTCATGCTGGTTTTGGAATTGATTAACACATCTTAATTTTTCTCCAGGTCTTTAATAGGAACATTAAATGCCAGAAGGTCCAAGATTACTCCCTGCAGGATCTGGCTACATTACATTCATTAATTCCCCTTCATGATTTAGAGATTATCAGTCAATTCTTAATGTGATATTTCATTTCTGTAAGGTACTCTTTTTTTTTTCAGGTCTCTTAATTAAAATATTGTGAATTACTTGGTTGAAATTAATCTTATCAACACTATTAACTTTATGAAACAAACTTCTAACTTATTTTTTAAAATCATGTTTGTCTGATAACACCGATTTTTCATATCTCATTAATTATGTTACTCCGTTGATTTCTTTTTAGTTGGTTAAACTTCATATTTTCTTTGGTTAGGATTTATATCATACACCTACCATCTTAATATTGATCCACACAAATACTACTGATTTGAAAACAGGTTGTATGGGAAACTGTTTGGAAACAGATAAAATGGGAAAGCTTGTGATGTTCTTCTGTTGCTACAGGCGGAACAAGCAGTCCCTTCCACTTCTAAGAAATCAAGCTCTGCTATTGAAAAGAAAATTTATGGCAATAAATTATTTCTTACTGTTATTGTCAGGAATCCCAGAAGCACTTGTAATTGTTGCTACATAATAACTGGAGTTTGAAAGAGGGCTTTTAAAGAGAACTTTTAACTGAAGTTTTCAGGGTTTTCACTTTGTTTAATCCATTCATTGTGTACTTGTGTTTATTTTTGGGTCCAAGACACATTACATTTATTAAAGTATATTTTATTTGTCATTTGGCAACCTAGTTTCAAAGCAAACTACATCCTTTTGCAGGACATTAAGATCTTAGCTTTTAAAATTAATTATTGTTATTTTGGTATTAAAAGGGATTATCTCATGCTTGATTAATCGTCTTACTTTTTACTATTTTGCATGTCATGGATGTAATATTCATCAAAAGGTGGCCTGTTTTAAATATGTGCCCTAATTGTTCATTTTCTGTAAGTGACTGTCTCACAGAGCAGAGATATCCTATCCTAACTGAGGGACTCGTATATTTCTTGCATCTCTAAATTACCTATTTACGGGAATATTTTAGGTGTCTGAATAATTCTATTCTGGACCCCTGATACCTGAGAAAAGCCAACCACAATGCCCATTTTGTTGATGAGTAAGAGACAAATTCCAACATGTCATCTGTGTTCTCAGCACAAAGAAAAATAAAAGACTGGTACTTCAAGGACAAAAATCTACAGGACAAACGCTAAAACAAATAAGAACCAGAAAAAAAACTATGATGCATTGTCAGTTGATATTATTTTGACAATTTGACAATTATTCAAAATTTTTGACCTGCTTTTTGTTTATTTGACATCTCAGTGTTCAAGTCTTGTTCAAGATAAGAGGAAATGAACAGTGAAATAATCCTAGCTATGACAGAAATCTTGTCTTCAGTTTTTGTTATTTGCTCATATATTACATGGACGCTACTTCATTGGCTGTTGCAATGTACACACACTTCCACGTTATTTATAATTCTCCAAGTTATTAATTTCATTTTTTAAGGAAACTTTTTAAAAGTCTGGCCAGAATGTTATTTACCAATGGATAATAATTAAAAAAAAAATAAAATAATCTTCCGGAGCAGTTTAATTGCAGATTAAGAAATAGAGATATACCTACATGCATAGGAGTGTGTGAACTATTGGTCCAGACTCCTGTGGGTAGTTGTTAGAGATCTAGAGTCTAGAAACTAGTCATCTCACCAGAAAGAAGGCGCCAGGTTCCATACAGTTGTACTGATTGATCTCCAGCTGACAGTTCCCGAGGATATGTATACCATATATGTCCTGAATCATATTTCCTAGGCCTACTTTTAAGTCACAGCAATTCTATCATCTTAAATCCTGCCAGGTGCCTACCAAACTGAGCCTCTATTTGCTGAAACACCAAAGCACACATGTATGCAACTCACTGTAGAAATCTAAACAGTCTCTGAACTGGCCTTCACCTTTGCTGCCACTAAGGTTGCATCTACACTGTCAAGTAACTATGATTCAGAGTTCACTTCTGAAGCCCAAGCCCTGGATCACACACACTGCAATGCATGTTACACCACTTGACTCCTCTTCTGGAGCTGTCTGCTGCTCTTCAAGTCAGATGTGGTGCCGGGGAGAGTTTGCTCCAGGGAACGAAGTACATATGAGTTCCCTGTACTCTACACAGTCTTCCAACACTATCCCACTGGACCTTGTGTTGCAAAGCTCTGAATTATGCCCTTATGCTTCCTCAGGCTAGAGATAAACATTCTCAGTGTCATGCTGTAAAAAACACCACCGTGACATGCCCATGTGAGGCTCAGAGGAGTCACGGCTGTGCATTGTGGACACAGGCACTGAGGTTCAGTTGCCTAAATCTAAATGTTCAGTGTTATTTTATGTGTTGACAGATAGCTCACCTTGCCTTCAGCTGCTGCTCGAGAAGGATATGGGTTTCCTGTAAAGCCTGTGTCATTCATGACAACTCTGTGCAGATGGTTTGGATACATTAAGGCATACAAATGGCACTGGGAAAGAGTAATCAATTTTTGTAGTGGTTGTTTTTAATAATAGAGATATAATTTTTATCACGTATTTCATAATGATAATGATAATATTGGCATGTTTTCTTTTAAATTTTCCAAGTCCTTCCATTGCACAAATTGAGAAAAAAATCATATTTCAAAAGCAAAATGGAAATTCTGCCTTTATGTTTGCAGGAACAAGATGGAAATGTCAGCCAAGTACATCCTATATTCTGAGGACCAGAAGGAAAATAAGTAGAACCCCACATTCAATAATGATATTTCATATGATTTTTGATCTATTTATTTCTTGTTTTAATTTCAGCAGACAGTGCACCTGAGATTCCTGAGATTTTTGTATGCTTAGAGTTAATGATATTATGTTTATTGAAAGCAAGCTTAGGGACAACCTCTTTCCCTAGGGGAAAGATCTAACCATCAGTGCACTGGGGGAAAATGCATTAATTAACAAGTTGTGGAAAGACTGCAGAGAGAGAACATCTTAGAATATGGAAACTTTGGAGGAGATTTGATTGGTGAAGCACCATCTGACATCAGTGTTCCTCCGTGTGAGAGAAAAAGTCTTTTGTAAACAAACTTTGAGACATTAGTGATGACATTTGAGAGATGATATCTGAAAACCTGTCCTGGTGAAACCAAAACAGAATAAATGATTCCCAGTGAGTCAGAAAAGTATTCAGAGCTCTAAAGTAATGAGTCAGAAACTAAATATACTGAGTAGGTTAAAGGCACGAAAAAAATAACCTTAGCAGTAGAAGGAAGCTGCAGGAAACTCAACCTAATTCCGTCAGTGGCTAATGTGATCAAAATCTGTGAACCAGTTTGTTGGTATTAAATATGGCATGCAGTATTTTGATCACTTCAAGAAAAGTAGAATTATCTGTTTGCTAGTTATAGGAATTAAGTGTTTCATGAGAAAGTCAAGATTTCTAAGTAAGGGAAGGGAAAACAAGTACAGAAACAGAGGGCTGAATACGGTATAATTGCCGAGAAGTGATAGAAGTTACTTTGCTCCCACACTGTATGGAGCTTGCAGTTGCAACTTGGAGTCATTGGGCAGTCTGCAGGCTGGAAGGTTTAGAGATCCATGCCGTTGCTTTTCCACTATGGTCACTGCCAGGTGCTATGCTTGCTATGGCATGCATTTAAAAAATTACATCAGCTGTTCATGTAAATGTGGTGGTACTAATAAAATGCCCTTTCCCATTGCTGAGTAGTCAAACTAGATTTTTGTGATACTCTTAGCAATTTAAAAGTCATACATAAGCATTTAGGGCATGAGTCACCACTATTTGCCCCTAGTTTAGTCATTAACATTTATGAAGACTGCACATAAAATGGAAGTTAACTGTAAATAGAAAGCATTTTCAAACACTCTGTTCTAAATTATACTGCCTATCTGGGGAGATTTGCACCCTCAAAATGGAGTTGCAGATGAGATCATACTGGACATCTTACAAAAATTCCCTGCTAGCTACATCCTTTACCTCTCCTTCTGCTAATATGAGAGTCTTACAAGTAACAAAATATTTCCTTATGCTGAATGTGTGGGTGTAGAAGAAGAGGGAAACATAGCTTATTCTGTTTCCTAGATCTACAGTGACATCAACAAAGAGGACATGCAAAAAATACAGAGGTTAAAGGCAGTGAAGTAGGTAGTGGTACCTGGGCTCATTATGCATACTTTGATTTGTATAGACAGTCTAAGAAGAAAAGAACAGAATGGAAATACATAGGGGGGAGATATGAAAGCATCACCTGAAGTGAGTAATATATTGGATAATAGAAAAGAAGCTATATTTGGGAGACAATCAGATTAACACCTTTGCAACTATTATCCAAGAACAGACTCCTGTTGTGTCCAAACAAGAGGTTCTAAATAATTCAGTATTATTATTTCCATTCTTGTTATAGACAGGAGCAAGGCGTGGAAAAGGAGAAAAAAGTTTAATTAGATTTTTTGCCAGTTTTGTACTGTGGTTAAAAATATCAGATATCTCGAATTTACACACCAAAATATTTCTTCTGTGAGGATAATATCTGTCACTGCCCTCACATCCTTCCATTGTAAAATATTAAAAAGGTAAATCAGAACATTCTCAGTGAAATTAAATTTTAAATTGTTTGAGGATGCTTTTCTTCCATATGTAGCATACTGAGAAGAAATGGCCACTCACCACGATTATGCTTTTCTTTGCCATCCCACAGATTACTCCTACTCCTACTCTGTCCATGGAAGCAGGAATACTAGGATTCATACTAAGTCTTTGTTTCCCAGAGGAAAAATTCCACGTATACTTCTGGTCAAAAAAATACATCTGAAGCAGGAACAGCAAAATGTTAAAATGATATTGAGAATCTTGGAAAACTTATCAAACACTAATGGGATGCTGGAGAGTTGGTCAGACCATTTACTTTGAGCCACAGATTAGACATTGTAAAGTCTACTCTTGTAGGTATCTAGTCCTATGGAATTATTCAGAGCACTTAGGCTAAGACTTAGTAATTTTCTACATAGATGGTGGTCCTTCTAATAGAGATGTAGTAGTAGTCCTTAAGGGGGTTATTCAGAGATACTGCACATTTATCAGGACACTACCTGAGTCTGTCCATATGGAATATCAAGTCCAGGAGTGTCTGAACATGCTTCAGAGAAGGCATCTGCTTTTCTGCACTCTCTGTGGTCATTAATTACCAGATGGAAACTAAAGGGAAAAAGATCTACTGACCATGGAACAGGCTGTCCAGAGATAGTCAAGTTGCTGTTCTCCATGACTCCTAAAAGTGGATCTCTAGAGAAAGGAATAGAAATTCAGAACCACACCTGTTTTCTTGGTCCTTTGTACACTCACTGACATGTCTTACCAAGAGAGCAGGAGGATGTTTACAACCAGAACAGCATATGACCTGATAACTAATGTTAACACTCTTAAGCAGCAGTAGCTGCAGGTTTGTGTCCTTCTGTTGGAGGAGGAAATAAATCTAAGTTTCCCACTTCTGAGACAAGTGTTTCAGGTGAGACAGAAACATAGAAATAATGAGCACTTCTGCCACCAACACTGACTGAACTCTGCTCTGTTCTCTGTGAATACTCCAGTTTGTATATGTGTGGAGGCAAAATAATGGTAAAATAAATGAATTTTCAAAATCAAAAACACATACAGTGTATTTTAAGATAGTAATCCAACTTCATCTGCAGTTTATTTTTTTCAGATTTACCAGCTAGTCAAATACACTAATAGTTATTGTCTACATCTTATCTCAGATCTCTTGACCCAACCTGTTGCATCTCCTTATTTGATACATTCTTGAAACACGGGACATCCGTTTGTACAAACTCCAAGATTCATTCAAAAACTGCAGAGATATAGGCATTTTATGCCACATTTTCTCCAAGCAGTACTAACTGTCTCCTTTAAAATGAGGTGAATTTTGCCTTAAAAGTACCTGTATCATTCCACCATGAGGAGAGTCCAGATGACAGTCTGTATTTGATCAGTTGAGTTCCATCCTTTGTTAATTTATTTTATCTGATGGATTTTACTTTTCAGCACCATATTTCTAAGTCCTAAGATGACTAACATTACAAAGATCATGGTGCCAAAAGGTATAGACTCTTCAGCAAGAAGTTTTGAGAGTAAGTGTAAAGTAAGTGTGTGAAGACTGATGAACATTCTGTTTTAGAAGCTTCACAGCTTAAAAGTAATTATTTTTTAAGAGATAGTTGCGTTAGTTAAATTATTAAGATACCTCCTGGGTTTGTCATACCTTCTATCACTGATCCTTAAAGCTAACATTAGTGATAATAATAGATAAAGGCAATAACACTTAGCAATTAACAGTGACCTCTTTTCTGAAGATCAAATATGAATTAAGCTTCCCAATCTTCTTGTGAAGTCATATATCCATGTACGTCAATGGCTAATATATTTTATGCTCTTATTACCATTTACCACTTTCTTATTTTCCCTGCTTTTGAATGATGATCCCTTTTTACATCTTCATTTAAATTACATTGTAAGCTTTTAAGAGTATAATTACCTCTTCCTTTAGATTTTTGATTGGCAAGTACTGCATTGCAGGACACTGCCATAATACTAATTGTGCTGGGGCCTTACCAAATTATCACAAGATTGTCAACAGTAGAGTATAAATAGGAATCAGTTTAGAATTCAGTCAGCCTACCCAGATTTTAAAGGATATTTCAAGGATTATCTAGCCAAGCTACAGGTGGATCCTCCTGAATGCACTTGTTCCACTGCTGGAAGTCATTGTCTGTCACCATTCTGATCTCACATCAGCATATGGTGATGGATTAATGTAGTGATGTGTTACATCCTCAAGTAACTTGCTGAAACGGCACCTTACTGGAGGGATCATCATTGTTGCATAGTTTGAAACCATGGGGTTGCATATAACTTCACTGAATGAAATGAAGTAGATTTGCTTCACTAGACACTTTTATCATATTAAATATAAATCTTATGCCAAGACATTTTTTTCCACCTAGACAGACAACACTTCTTCTCTACTTTTTTCCTCCTCTCAACCATCTTGAATGTACTTCCAAGGGTCAAGACTTCTGTCAAGAATAATGGAAAAAGAACTTGCAACTGATATCATAAGAACACTAAGAATCTGAATCTTTCTCATTTGATATGAAATGGCTATAAAATATATTTTTTTTCTGATTAGGAAGTGTGCATTCTGTTAAGAGTCCTATTTCAGAATCACATTTCATACTACATGAAGAGCTGAACCTAAACCTTGGGTTGAAATCTTTAATGTTGAGGGAAGCTTCACATTTGAGTCCAAGTTTAGATGGTAAAATATGGTCTTTACTGCTACAACAGGTCAAACCAAACTTAATTATAAGTGAGTGTTTTCCTTTGTTCCTCTTCAATCTGATTTTTAAATGTAGATGCTGTCTTATGTGCTATCACATACGTTGTGACATCAAAACACTGTACATAATGATGAAAGTGAACCTGCTAAATATGTATTGGTGACCTTTTTGTACTGTTCCTTCTGAAAGCTCATCAATGATGTTTAAAACTTGAGGCTGGCAACACAAAGGTCACCTATCATTTTCTTATGTTTGGTGGGACTTTGGTCAGGAATTAAAAATGTATTCATTAAGAGATCTGTGATTCAAAAAGCCACTTTTTCACTAGACTGTGTCCAAAAGGTGCACTATTCATAAATGAAACATAGAAGAAAAGGTTTTACCTCAAACAAATCAACATGAAGACTGAGTACCTAGTGAACAGTGTAATAGAATTGCAATGTAATTAGCGGGCAGTTGGCACTTCACCTTCCATTTCTCCAGGTCTCATTAGCAGTTACCTTGCACCACTATTTTTTTACACTTAATGCTATTGTCTTTATTGGTGTTGTCATGCTGAATGTAGAAATAATGAGGGTTAGGACCGGTGTGTCTATGAAGGAATGTTTAGAAACCAAATGTTCCTACAAACTGCTCCACACCCCCATTCACCATTCTTCATTTTTGTTGAGTAATCTTTTGTGAGCATTCTATGCTAGTTTCATCCATTTGCCTAACAATTGCCCTCAGATATGTCTTTCTAGTCTGTGTTCTGTATTACCTCTGATATATTCTTTTCAAATAGCCATATTACAGATAAAAGAAAATCAGTTCCAAATTATAAACTGCACAACAGTGTTCCCTTTACTCTTGGATATAAACCATGAACAGTCAATTGAATCAATAATATACTTGCTCAATGTTTTTATTTGGGAAAAGAAAGGTCTTTAATTATTCTCAATAATTTAGTTTCATTAAATGAACTTGAGTCTTAAATTGTATATTTTGGAAGACAGATACTGATATTTTCTTATCTTGACAAGGACTGAATATAAAAATATTAAATGGATAGAATAATGATATGATTCAACTGATACTTTGCAGATGGGTGTTTGTGACCCATGCGTGGGAGAATCTCAATTAACTGTCTCCTGCAAACAGGCTTTCCTGTTAATTACTATTTATTAGCTATAATACTGTGCTACTCAGTTCTTACATAAAGATCTGGGTTTGCTGTGCTATGTACCACATTAAGAAATGTACTCTGAAGTAATTTGGAATAAGTATCTAACAAACAGGAGTGGACAAAGAAGAAGATAAGAATATGAGTCTGTAATGTTATATACCTAGAAGATTATTTCAGATCTCCCACAAATTGTTTTTAATAAATACTATGTTATTTAGGATAAGGACAATAGTTGGCTGACTAACTGAAAACATAGTAGCAGAAGAGTTCTACTTGTACAAAAACCAAAACCATTTGGGTAGTTCAGTGATGTCAAGGAAACCAATAATTGACATGAATAACAAAACCTGAATTTTCATTTTAAAGGGTTTTTTTCAATTTTGACATTTAATTCCAAAAGAGAATGAAGTTTTTGACTTTTATTTTGTTCTAAAAGATAGAATTTTAAAAATAATTTATTTTGGATCAGTCAAAATTGTTCACACTGTTGACATTTTCTATTCTGTTATGAATGTAGTATTCTTTTACAACTTCACATTTCTAACTGAACATTGAAATTCCATTTAAAAAATGCCAGAATGAATGTTTTGATGAGATCAAAATGTTCCAGTTTTATTTTTCAACTGTAATTTCAAAAATCATATTTTTCTCATGTGATGTTTTCTGTTAAGTCCAATAAAGACAACTGAGTAGTCAGTGTTGTGAATGTGCAACATTTTGAAAATTTGATTCCAGGCAAGATATTCGTAGTCAGTCTTTACATCATTAGGGCATGGATCAGCAAACATACACATGTTAACTTGCATAAGAACACCTGTTGAAGACAGTGGAACCACTCACACAAATCTTGATATTCTTCAGCTTCTTCCTGATGTACTCAATATTGATACTGTAGGTAGCAGTGGGTTAAATAAAACCAGATGGGCTTGCACAGTCATGGCCGTAAATAGAAACAATACTTTGCCTGGGGTATAAAAATAGCTGCAATGGACCAAAGAAATACCTGTTTTGCCTGGTATTCTCACTCTTCAGTGTGGTCAGATACTTATGGAAAGAACATGAAATGCTCTTCCATGACAAGGAATGCTCTCTTTCATGTACTGTCTCAACTTTTGGCAAAGTTCAGCTTAGGACCTCCTGGTCCTGCAGTTAAACCTACATCTTTTTTGCGATCCAGACCTCTTCTTCCATTAATTTATCTAGTTTATTGTTCCATTATTGAATTGCCCAGTGTGGTGGGTTGACCGTGGTTAGCCATCACGTGCCCAACAAAGGAACACGGACATGTAGTTCATTAAGTTTCTCCCCTCTTAACTCTCCAGCCTGTCCAGGTCTTGCTGAATGGCAGCACAACCCTCTGGGGTGTCAGCCACCCCTTCCAGCTTTGCGTCATCAGCAAACTTGCTGAGGGTACACTCTGTTCCCTCAGCCAGGTCGTTGATGAAAATATTGAATAGTACAGGTCCCAGTACCGACCCCTGAGGGACTCCACTAGACACAGCCCTCCAACTAGACTCCATCTCATTGACCACAACTCTCTGACTTCTTCCTCTCAACCAGTTCACAATCCACCTTGTTACCCAGACCACACTTCCTCACTTTAGCTGCGAGGATGCTGTGGGAGACAGTGTCAAATGCCTTACTGAAATCAAGAGAAACCACATCTGCTGCTCTACCATCACCTAGCCACCTAGTTACCTCCTCACAGAAGGCTATCAGGTTGGTCAAACATGACTTCCCTTTGGTAAAACCATGTTGACTGCTCCTAATGAACCTCTTATCCTTGATATGCCTGGAGACGNCTTACCAAAGATGATGGAGAGTGGCCTAGCAATGAGTTCTGCCAGTTCCCTCAGCACGCTTGGGTGCATTCCATTAGGACCCATGGATTTGTGGATGTCCAGATTGCTTAATTGATCCCTAACCCAGTCCTCATCAACCAAACCTAACTCCTCTTTTATCCTGGCTTGCCCTGAGGCTTCAGGAGTCTGGGGCTCCTGAGGACAGTCTGCAGCAGTGAAGACAGAGACAAAGAAGGCATTCAGTAGCTTTGTCTGCTTTGTATCCTCTGTCACCAGGGCACCCACCTCATTTAGCAGTGGGCCTACATTGCCTCTGGTGTTTGTTTTGTCTCCAATGTACTTGAAGAAGCCCTTTTTGTTGTCCTTGACCTCACTTGCAAGGTTAAATTTCAAGGAGGCCTTAGCTTTCCTAGTTACTACCCTACATTCTCTGACAACAGTCTTATATTCCTCCTAAGTGACCAGCCCCTCCTTCTATGATATACTCTCTTCTTCCTCTTGAGTTTCCCCAGCAGTTCCTTATTTAATATGGAGGTCTGTTGGCTCCCTTTCTTGATTTCCTAATCATTGGGATGCTCAGATCCCGAGCTTGGAAAAATTGGTCCTTGAATGTTGGCCAACTATCTTGGGCTCCTTTACCACCTAGTGCCCTGTCCCAAGGGATTACCCCTAGCAAGTGCTTGAAGATGATAAAGTTGGCCGTGCTGAAGTCCAGGGTTGAGATCCTGCTAGATATTCTACTCCTACCACACAAGATTCTGAACTCCACCATCTCATGGTCACTGCAGCCAAGGCCGCCCTTGACCATCACCACTTCAACTAGATCCTCCTTGTTAATGAGTGTAAGATCCAGCAGCACTCCTCTCCTAGTTGGTTTATCCACCATTTGCATCAAGAAGTTATCATCAGTGCATCGGAGGAACCTTCTGGACTGAGAATGGCTGGCTGAGTGGGCCTTCCAACAAATGTCTGGGTAGCTAATCACATTTTTATTCATAAAAACCCCACATTTAGGACATTTCTGTTCATAAAAAAAACCCAAGGGATATATTTTCTTAGAGAGCAATATTCAGACACTTCTCTTTGATTTTCTACAACAATAAGAAGATGTGCACTGTGTTTTCATCTTCTACAAGACTGGTTCCTTTCTTAGCTTTGCAGTTGATTTTCTCAGGAAGTGTAAATGGTAAAAAACATGTCCAATAAACCCTGTCAAACCAGAACTGAGGTTTACTGAACCCAGAGAAGAACAGTACTGATATTAAATTGTACAATAGTGGTTTTTTTCATTCAGAAGAGGATATTAAATATTTTGGGATGAGAAGATTCTGAGATTAAATGAAACTATGATACAAAAAACTCCATATTTATTATTTATTCTTTTCTACCATGAAGTGTTTGATTGACACAATGTGCATTCACTAACAGGAGGATTTAAGCTATAAATAATGTCTTCAAAGTATTTTTGTACTATTTTAAAGAAGGAAAAACACCACAAACTCTTTTGCACTGGAAGATACGTGAAATCTACTTACTCCATTTTATATGTGTCATTTTACATATTACTACAATACTTACATTTTAATAATCTCAAAGATAATAGATTTTCAACAGAATATTTCATAAATATTGAAGATTGAAATCCTGATCTTAGTTTCTTCATCTTGATTCTTAGTTCATGCAGTGGCTTATTGCCAAGACAGAAGTCTTGTTATGGAGGCCAATAAAATGTATTACTCGAAGAATGGTTACATAGCATTTTTAGTCAGTAAAGTTAACTGACACATCTCAGAGAAGCCAATAAAAAACACTTTCTTAGATGATGTCAAGTTGCTTTTGGCAAGATCATGTTGGCACTTGGTCAGAATTTTTTATAGAGAAGAGGGAGGGGAAGAAACACAAGGTTCCTCTGTCAGCTGCAGTGGTGGCAATGGATAATGAGAATTTTGGATATACAACATGGGAACAGGACTAACACTAGCATGAGACATCAGCAGTGTAGGAGGAATGCTTTAAAATTTTAGTTAAAAGAAGTTTTGGTCCTCAATCCTCTCCGTTTTACTATGCCTCTGACAGGCATATCTGTGACAGATAACTAAATTTTGGGAACTGAATTTTGGGCCATTTATTTTATCAAGTGAAGTAGAAAGGAAACTGTCAAAGGGTTCCTGTGACATCCTTTGGTCTGACTGGTCTGACCTGTTGTGGTGACAATGGTGTTGTCTCCTCAGCACAATAGGGAATATCATTGATCTTTTCTAGAAACAACCACAAGATTCTGTTCCCTGAAAATACGGTTTAAAGGTAAAAAAAATAATTTGAGAACTCAACTTAAGTTGACAAATAGAAGGAAAAAGGAGTGAAAGCAGACTGATTCATTTTGGTGAGAAAATGAAACCTTTTTACAAATGGAACAAGCTCAATATGAACATTTCTGTCACTGCATCTGAATAAATCCATAGAAGAGCTACATAAATCTCTCTACTTATATTTCTGTCTATGTTTCGATCTATCTGTGCACGTGCATCCATTCCTTTAAGGGTAGGCGCCTTTGTGACAGATGGTTAAGAAGAGGACCTCTCCAGTAAAGTCTTTGAAAATTCAGGACTGAAGAAAAAAAAAAAGATAATGCCTGAAGTGCTTAGGCAAAATTAGAGAGATGCAAGTTCCACTCCTACATGCACAGCACACATGCACACACACACACACATACACCCTCTTTGTGTGATAATCTGGAAGTTTTCGTGCTGAGCTTGTACTGCCTAAAGAAGTTGTTCCACCCCCACCTTTTTCCACCACCGTGTTTTCCTATCCTTGCATTGCACTGACTCCACAGAGCGCTCAGGAAAGGAAAATAAATCAAATTTTTGTTGATGCAATGTCATCAGCACTGTGGTGCTGGGGAAAAAAGGAGGTGAGAAGGCATAACCAGGAGAGGTGAGAGAAGGTGTGATGAACGCCCAGTGATGGGCTTCCCAGTTCAAGAAAGACAAAGAACCACTGAAGAGAGTGCAGTGAAGGGCTACAAAGATGATGAGGGGACTGGAACATATCTTTTATAAGGAAAGTCTGAGAGACCTGGGTCTGTTTAGCCTGAAGAAGAGAAGAATGAGAGAGGATTGTATTAATGCTTATGAAATCTACAACAATCTTCTGTCAGGAGGATGGGGCCAGACTCTCCTCACTGGTGCCCAGCAACAGGACAAGGGGCAATGGGCACAAACAGGAACACAGGAAGTTCCATCTAAACATAAGGAAAAATTTCCTTACCTTGAGGGTGACAGAGCACTGGAACAGACTGCCCAGAGAGGCTGTGGAGTCTTTTTCTCTGTAGACATTCAAAACCAGCCTGGATGCATTCCTATGTGACCTGCTTTGGGTGAACCTGTTTTAGCAGGGGGGTTGGACTAGATGATCTCCAGAGGTCTCTTCTGACCTCTACCATTCTGTGATTCTGTGATGCTGTGACACTGTTGGGGCCAGCACTGCTGTAGATTGACATAGTAATGAAACCACTTCACAAACTCAGCATTTAGTATTTTTACGTGAAAGAGCTAAGGCAATCACCATAAGTAACTGATAATGGAGATAACAGAGACTAACAACTTCCTTGCCTATTAGTGACTGTCACTGTGGCATTATCTGATTACTGAGCTTCACACAGAAAAAGGCTACCTAGGGAGAAAGCAGGATACTAGTTTATGTATTTTATCTATGGAACAGAGCTTGCTACAGCTAAATGATGTGTGAGTAAGCTAGGAAACTTTTAGAACCTACCAGTTCTTTCAAATGTATAATGAATGTTAACAATTTAGTGATGTTTCCTTGAACTTGCTTTTTATCATCTAGGAAAGCTAAAAGCTAATTGCAACAAACAACTTTGTCAGCTGATTTAACTTTTTTACCTGATGGCAAAAGTACGCCAGATTGCCTTTTCTCAGAAACTACTCAAGACGAATGTGTTAAAACTAAAGCTGCTATAAGATCTGAATTTCTGTTCCATAATAAAGTTTGAGCTTAATAAGGGTAAAGAAAAAATAGGAAAAAAACAGCAAAAAGAAACCCACAGGAAAATATGTTTCAAGACACATATTTTCCCAGGAAATAAATTTTTAAAAGTGAAGAACAGATGTAAATTTTGCTTTTCCAACTACCAGCACAGCAGGATCTTGTTCAACCCACTTGCTTTGGTGCAGACTGCTAGAAGAGGATGGAAAATATGAGAAAAATTAAATGTTTGTAAGTGGGACATTTCTGCCAGACAGTGTCTCTGGCAGAAAATTCTACTTTGAAATCTGTATTTTTTGCCATACCAAGACTGGATCTATGTTATATTCTGATAAATAAGAGAGTGATTAATCAGTTACTTTACAAACCTTCCCCTACAAATCTTGATAAATATGATCCAAACAATATGATTTGATCCTTCATCTTCAAAATTAAGTGAATTAACTTGGAAGAGTCTTTAAATCAGAGCAAGCAAAATTAATGTGTTCCATTTTAAGGAAGAAAATTATGATATTGAAATTAGCTTATATCAGAGTTTATGTTACCAAATTGTCTTGACAGCCACGGGTACAAGTTTATAATTTTGGGATGACCATGGAGGCTATTTCTAACTGGAAACATTTCTCAGATTTTCACCAGCACATATAAAAGAGGGGAAATGCTTTATACTCTACTTCTGCCATGTAGATGTAATAGCAGCCTACATTCAATGTCCTAAATGTGGGGGCAGGAAGAAATATCTAGCTGCCAAATAAAAGGTTGTGGGTGGGCCTTAGATTAAGCTGTTGCCTCAGTTTAATGTCATCCTTTTTTGCGTGTGTGGTTTTTTTGTTTGTTTGGTTTTTATGTTGACAACATAATTCCTTTAGGTTTTGGACTTTTGAAAATCTCTTGAGTCCTTTTAGATGTCATCCAGCCTATCCCATATACCATTGCTCTGTTTAGCAAATTTTATCCCGTTATAAGGGTTCATATTTCCAGGCAATCCCATGACCATCTGTATCTCCTTCTGACCATTGCCATCTGTTTCAGTTTCTGACCAATTACGTTCGTCACTCTGAGGAGACTATAAATCACATAGAAACTAAGCTATGTGGCCTTATTTGTGTTTGCTGACAGGAAAACACCCAAATTTACTGCCCCAAAAGAAGATCTCAAAATTTCTTTTATGGCAAATGCTTCTGCAAAATTTTCTTGCACGGAACTTTAAAACTTTAAATCTCTCAATAATTCATTTTTGAAACAAAAATTGGAAGATAAAAGGAAAGCGAGTAAGAAAGGTATACAAAATACTTCAGGCTGTTCTGTGATTCTCTTGAATATACATCTGAGAATGCACTTTGATAATAGCCAAGAGGTTTAGTTAGTTTGACACAGATTTATCATCTGAGAAATACACTATGAATCCTAATAGAGTGAAAATGTATTTATTTATAATTTTTAATGAATTACAAGCTTGATAGAAATCCATCTGAAATTTTGAACTCTGAATAACCTTCTTATCTGTTTGAAAAATGTCTGTCTTGCTGTATAGATTAAAAACCAGTCATAAAGAATTTATAGAAATGTGCTTTTGAAACATTTTTGTAAGTATGTCACCAGTTCAGGTCAGTTATTTGTGGGATCATATCACTCTTTCCTTATATGTGTTTTCATATCTGTCCATTCATGCAACTTGTCACAAATCCTGACAAGTTGCACCAATTATATCCTAAATTATATTTATCCCCCCCCATAAAAAATATGCCAGAAGAATATTTTTGTACAATTTTACTTGTGTGATTCAAAGATGCAAATCCATGTGATTTGTGTTGGTCTCATAAGCAGAAAATGGTTAAGCGTCTTGAAAGATGACAGACGTCACTTGGAGTTAATTCTTTAGCAAACTGCTTCAAACCCTTGTTTTCTTAACTCAGTTTGTGTCTACAAGTAGCTCAAGAACAGGAAGTGGGCTACTTTTTCAACTAAAAGTTGATGGGTTCCCATAAGTTATCAGCCAGTTTGTATTTAGATGGCCTGATCTTTCTACCTATAAAGTAGTAAAAGTTTAATTGATTTATTCATGATCATACTCCCACTCCAGCTGAAGAATATATTTGCTGGGTATATAGTCAAAGTTAAAGAGCATGGTTTGCTTGCTTACACTATGAATGTCTCATTTATATGGCACTGTGCAAATACAGAGCTAAAAGATGCTCTTGCTCTAAAGACTGTAAAATACGATTGTAGAGTCCAGTCTACATGATTTAAATGTCCAAAAAAAGGCACAAGAACACTGAAATTTTGAGCAGCTGTCCAGATATGTTCCTAATTGAAAGAAAGGGCAACCCAGTCCTGCACACTATGCTCCTATACACTCAAAGACACATACAATCATTGAGGTTGAAAGAGACCTTCATCCAGTCCAACCGTCTGCCTACATCACTACTAAACCATGTCACCCAGCACCACATCCAGATGCCTTACCACCTTTGCAGTGAAGAAATTTTTCCTGATGTACAATCTGAATCTCCCCTGCTGCAATTTAAGGCCATTTCCTCTCATCCTTCCACTATGGGCACAGCAGAAAAGGCCAAAATAAAAAGAGGCAATGTCCTCTGAAATATTGAAGCAAGCTACCCAGTCCATACGTTTTACTGATTTTCTCATTTTCTGTGAACTGAATAGAGGAGGTGGATGTCTCTGGAGGCAATGCAGGAGTTCCCTGTTCCACCAAAAGGTCTAGTCAACATAACAAATATTAGGTGCCTTCATCCATTGTTTGTTTGCTCAGCAACCTTGTGGCAGTTCTAGGATCTACTCATATCTCACCAAACATGTTCTTGTGATCTAACCAGTCAACAGTCTGGCTGGACTTTTCCCTTTTTTTTAGGTCAGGTAGGCAAGAGTCAAAAGACACTGTGAAGAGCAGGGGGGACTCATCTCAATGGCAGTGAAGTTTCCAGGTGAGGAGAGGTGAGGTTTTCTTCCCTGAATAACTGGTATTATGTTACAATCGAAGTATGAAACATGCACTTACAAGGAAAATGGGACTTGGCAACATGACAGGCGGTACTGTATTCTCAGTGCTCCATCAATCAAATCATCATTGGGTTTAGGGTGTGCCATGGTATTGGAGAGCTTTAAAGAGAACAGAAAGAGTTTCAAGATCATAGAATTATAGAATCGTTTGGATAGCAAAAACGCCTTAAAGACCATCTAGTTCCAACCCCCCTGCCATGGGAAGGGACACCTCCCACCAGACCAGGTTGCTCCAAGCCACATCCAACCTGGCCTTGAACACTGACAGGGAGGGGGCAGCCACAGCTTCTCTGGACAACCTGTGCCAGTGTCTCACCACTCTCACAGGAAAGAATTTTCTCCTAATATGCCGTCTAAATCTCCCCTCTTTCAGTTTGAAACCATTTCCCCTCATCCTATCACTCCATGCCCTTGCAAAAAGTTCTTCTCGAGCTTTCCTGTAGGCCCCTTCAAGTACTGGAAGGCTGCTAGAATATCTCTGCAAAGCCTCCTCTTCTCCAGGCTGAACAATTCCAACTCTCTCAGCCTGTCATCATTGAAAAGTTTTTCCAGCCCTCTGATCATCTTTGTGGCTCTCCTCTGGACTTGCTCCAACAATTCCATGTCCTTCTTTTCTTGTGGGCCCCAGAACTGGACACAGTAATCCAGGTGGGGTCTCACAAGAACAGAGTCACCAAATCAGGCTAACACACCAAATACGCAGTCGCCAACATTTTTGTTGGAAATTAAACACTTCTCTTACAGAATGAACAAAAGTGCCTATTTAAAAATGCATCAAGCAGGTGAGGGAGCTTGACATCACAGGTTGATTAGAAGTGGAATTGATGTTTCAGGATGAAGTGAGAGATTATAGAATAGGTGAGGAGAAGCTGCTAACAGCTTTAGAAGGGAAAGCAACTGGAAGTGAAAATAATACATTGGTAAGACATCAGTGGAAAAATGTATTTAAATACATCTTTAACTGTAAAAACAATAATTCAACTGACTATACTAGAATTACCTTGATTAAACATATCCATAAAAACTTGATTAATTTGGATCTGTAAGAAGTAAGCACCTGGAGTATTCTGGGTTGCTGGGGGGATGAAATAATAAAAAAAAATAAGAACATGATGGTTCCTTTTAAATTTATTAGAATTCGTTACTGAACATCTATTAGTGTTTGGAATATATATTTCTGGTGTCTGCTACAGAAGGTATTCTTTTGCATTTCTAATAGGTCAGCTGCCCTTTCAGAATCTCTCTGCGTGTGATAAGCAGGAAAGGACTCTGACTGGAAAAATTCAGCCTTTTTAAATCTCCGCTATGTCAGAGAGAAAGAGATACATTTAGCTATGATAGATACATGTCTGTATTAATAACCAGCATCTTTGCAGAGGAGGCTCCCTTGAGGATGTTATGTCCACATCAATGAAATGCCCTCAGACTAAGATATATTATCTTGGCAGCTGTTCTGAAATGAAACTCACAAAATTTGAGGTGGTGATGCCTGCCAATACATATTAACAAATAACAGAATAAAGGGATATGTAACCACAAAACCTGAGCTCAACTAATAGAGATTTGACAGATCCAGTGATGCAAGATGGCTCATTCAGTGTGAAGGCTGAAATTCTGTCCTGAATTTACTTTGTGGTCTTTTATTCTAGAGCTTTTGCTCTTAAGGAGGACAATGATTAGTAAGGTGTATAGGGACTGAATAATCTAGACTTTCATATTACAGCATTATTGTCTCTTTCCTTAAGTAGTTTTATATGACCTTGAATGAATTTCTTTTTATGGGTTTCTACAGGATGTGTGTGAAACAGTTTTAAGCCTGATCTATAGGGTTTACAGGGTTTTAAAGGCACAGTGAAGAGTTAAAATGTTTTCCATAGTTTTAAATACAAGCTGTATGTTACAGATACATACAAATATGTTGTCTGGAAACCGTCAACCATTTTTAGACTGATTTAACTTGTAGCTATGACTGGTGAAAACCACATTTTGTGATTCCTTACCTTTTTTTTTATTATTTATTTTTTATTGTGGACAACCATGAAGCAATGGAGATCAACATGAGGTTGTCACAGCCTTGGGAAAGGGAGGAGGCAGGACACATTCTGCTTGTGTCATGGTACAGAAGAGACCTCAGAGCAAAATAAGTGAGCCAGTCAACATTAATGCAGTGTTTGCCACAAATTCCCAATAGCCCCCATTCAATAATGTAGCAAACACTGGCTTCAACAGATTTCCAACATGAAAAGAATGCAGAGAGCACTCAGGTGTATCATGAAGTTATCTACTTTTTTATATATGCTCATGTGTGTACTTAGGCATTTACAATTCTAGAAGACTCTTTGCCCAAAGCAGTGTTCAAACATCTTAAATGAAATTTTACCTTGTATTTTCATATTAAACCAGACGATAATGCCTGAAGTGAATCTTATTTTTGCCTAAGTTTGTTATACACGAAATCTGGACTAGATATCCTGCTCTGCAGAGAAACGTAGTATAAGTTGGTCACATCACGTGAGACATAAAGATCAAAGCAAAAAAAAGAAGATAATTTGGGGGAAGGGCTTCACATGTTGAGTTCAGTCTGAAATATTTAATGGTGGATTTCTGCAAGATTATGAAATCCTCTGGAGGGTCTAAAACCTTCTGCAGCACCATGAACTGAAACAGTAATTTCTGTCACAGAAGTGTTCCTAGAAAGGCTTTTCTGCCTCAGTTTACCTGTCAAAAACAAGAAATTATTCCATAATTGTGTTCATTAGGCTTATGGTTATTAGTTACTGCTGGTACTTGTGGTTTTACTAATAATTTTAGTGTTCTGACACGTTCAGCTTAAACTATGGGATTACATTAAAAGTATAAAAGACTTGAATTTTACAAAGTATAATGGTATGTTGAAATATGACAATGACATTAAAAATTGCTTTTTATACCAGGTGGATAGTTCAAATTGCATATACAGCATTTTTACTGAAACTAAATGGGTTTTAGAAGATACAGTGAAAGTAGTCAGGTATTTTCAGACATTTTGTGTGTTAATATCTATGACTTTTGACAGCTTCTCACATTGTTTTCTATCACATCTGGCAATTTTTCATTTCGTGTCCAGTAGTTTCTCTTAGTTAGCTAAACTTCAGCCTGGTCATTGATCTGCATATGGTAAAAGAGTGAAAACACAGAACTTTAAAAAACCCACAAAAATTCTAGTTCCAATTTCTGTTCCAAATGTACTGATGTTGAGACAAAGATTATATGAATTACTACAAATGAGTGAAATCCAGCTACATGATGAACTGTTAGACCCTCATTCAAGTAGTATGTCAACTGATCAAAACAGACCATTTTTCAACATAATTCATGTTCTTGCAATGGAACAAGTAAACAAATTGGAGCACTAAGCAATATGAAATAGTGTCTGTGTTTCTCTTTAAGTCTGAGTAGTTCTGTTTCAGTTAGGTATCTTAGGGCTAGTTAGTTAAATTGATAGGGTCATAGAATGGTTTGGATTTGAAGGGACCTTAAAGATCGTCTAGTTCCAACACTCCTGCCATGGGCAGGGACATCTCCCACTAGACCAGGTTGCTCACTTGACTTCCAATGATGGGGCATTCACAACTTCTCTGGGCTACCTATTCCAGCGTCACACCCTCCTCATCATGAAGAATTTATTCCTTATATCCAATCTAAAACGTCTCTCTTTAAGTTTAAAATCATTTTCCTGTCACTGAAGTCCCTGGTAAAAAGTCCCTCTCTTTCTCATAAGCCCCTTTTATATAGTGAAAGGCCACAGTAAGGTTTCCCCAGAGCCTTCTGTTCTCCAAGTTGAGCAGTCCCAGCTCTCTCAGACTTTCTATAATTATTGCCAAATACCACAAAATGTTTATTAACCAGTTAAGAAAACTTTCCCATTTTCATCAAATTAACTAGGTTTCCAGATATATTAATTTGTGTTTAAACATAGGAATTGCTCTGAGGAGATATTGTTGAAGAGGCTAAGGGTAGTTGCCCTGTTTCCACCTCACATCTATGATTCATTCTCCCAAAAAATAAGAGCAAGGGTTTTACTATTAACATGACTGATCAGAGGCTCAGCTGTTCCAAAGCCACTTTTTGCTTCCATTGATAATTAAAGAAAGAAGGTATTTCACTAGCATTAGTTTTATGTGTAAATGAGTCCAAATCTCAGGATAAAAAACTTCATGTTTAGAGTTCTGCCTACCAGGCTGCTTTCAAATAATCTCTCCAGTTGGGTAATGATTTTCTTCTTTTAAAGCAAGTACAGTGTGCATACTGAAGTGTGTGTTTTCAGCAGTTCCTGTTAGATTAGCCCCTAGGCTGTTCTTCAGACATTTTTTTTCCTTCTATTTTACTGTAAAACATCTTAGTTCCATATGCATTATATATGCGATTGTATGATTATTTAAGGCTTGTTGTAATTGGTATTATCAAATGGCCCTTGAGGGCCAGCTGTGTCTCACCTGAATAATAAGCAGAAATTAAACAGTGATTATCTTCAGTTTTCTGAAACCATAATGCCACCTTTTGTTTTTCATGGTGTTATGTCACTAGAATAGCCACACACCACTCCATTTTTGCCTAACTCCTACTTCACTGATGTGCATCAATGACTAGACCTTTACTTCAAACAAAACCATAGGCAGCTGAGTTGGAGAGGAAAGGGTGTCCTGCTTAATGAGGACTTCACACAGAACTTCATACCGGCTAAAAATACAAAATACCATGCTGCATTGATCTTGATGCTACATTTATGTTGTTTGTGTGCATGATCATGCTCAAAGATTCCTCTGATTTTAAGCACTGACAGACAACTGATCAGTGCAAAAATCCAGGAAGCAATGAACTGTGACTTTTTCTGTTAACAGCTTAGAGAAAGAGTTTGGAGCATTTACTTAATCATATTGTGTATCAGGTTCCAAAGTGTGAGCATGAGGAAAAATTAAAATTCAATTTTAAAGTTGAGCTAGAGATCCTTGGGATATCCTTGGGTATATCCTTCAATATAAGTGAAAGTTATTACTACTAATTATTATCAATTTGGGGAAATATATTTGGTATTGTTTTCTTCATAGTTTAATTAGTTCAATTCCCCTGTTTCTGGGTGTTATTTTTTCCTCTATGATTTTGAGTTATTCTTGTTTCATTTCAAGAATATTCTAATTTTATTCTGATAGTTTTACTCATCTTTATTGAGTGTCCTTTTAGATTTCTTTTGATACTCAGAGCAACATCAGTGAGGACCAAAGGTTCTTGAGAAACATTAAATAAATGGAGTTGGACCAAAACCTGCCCATTAACTTTTCAACCTGAATAAAGATGTAAGTTCTCATGGGATTGGTTGTGTTTGTAGTCTACTCAGAATTGAAATTAACTTTTCTTATGGCCCACAGAAGTAGTTGTTTGCAGTGCTTCAACTCAATTCCTCTGTGTGACTAGACTCTAGAAGCTGTATTATGTAGATGGAGAATTGTTAACCAATGTTAATGTAAATAAGAAAGTGAAGAGTAAAACTTGGGACTTCAAATAAAGGACAGGAGGAGAGACACTCTGTGATGCCTTCAGAGGTGGCATTCATTTAACCAAATGCCTGCAATCTAAATGTCTAAAGTTACAAGAGGTGAATCCTAACTCAGCAGGTGACAAAGGTATCATTATTTCTGGTTCTGCAGGAAGCCTGTGAGCCTGGGTGTCTGAAGGCAGTTCCTTTCACTCCAGGCAGTAGATAAAGTGTACTATTTGCCTTAGGACAGGTGTTTCAGATGTGCTTTATTCCTTCCCTCAGAACACCACAGGTAGCACGTAAAATTTTTAGTAACTATGGCAAATTTCTTCTACTTTTTCATTACTTGGCTTCCATGTATTTAAACTCTTGACAGGCAGTGTTCATGTAGAATAACAAAAGTTCATTGATTTCCCTGAGTTCCTCAAGGTTTCCATAGCAGTACTGAGAACTAAGCAAAAGTCAAACACAGTCTATATCCACCGTAAAATAACTTTCCAGCTGGAATCCATAGAAGGCATGGTCAGAGATAAGGATTTATTTTGTATGTGGGGAGCAGGAGGGCCACCGAGAGAGGAGTTTTTAAGCAGTTTGAGGGATAAGGAAAGATGGCTGAAGAATAAAAATTTATGGAAGACAGGTTTCTGAAGACAGGTTTGGGTGACGAATCAGGTGAAGACACAAGAATGCTCACCTTTGATAACAGTGAGCAGGATATCCTTCATGACTTTACCTTCTACCTGGCTATAAGAAACACATTTAAAACCAGTGAAAGTAAGCAAAATAGTTATTTAGTACTCCAACACACTGTACAGACTGTCAGCACACTTTCAAAGCAGCAACTTTGTCCACCCACTGACACACTGTGGCCTTATTCTTTTCTATTTTCAGAGGGGAAAGCTGTAGTAGAAATTCTGACTTCTATGCAAAACATATCAGTTTTCTTTATTTTTATCATTTTACATCTCCCAACTACCACATTTTTCATTTTTTGCAACTATTGCATCTTCTTGTATCATATTTTGAACACTTTGAGACTCAATATGTCTTTCATTTGTATTCACTGTGATTAGTACAATGGATTTTGATCCTTTGATCCTGGCTTCTGTGCATTACAGTGGAGCAGATAACAGCAATGCAGCTGTGAATGACAACAGAGTGAATAGTGTTGCTCTGGTTTCTCTGAACATTAATCAGGTTCTAGTTGCAACAGATGATACTGCCCACATTTTCCACAGACACAAAGAAAAATCTTCCTCAAGGCTCTAAAATCCTAGTTTATCTTACTGTTATTTCCCTGCTACATAATTTCTGAGTATTGCATGGTGATTTTCTGTGGTAGCTCAGAACGCTGAAGGCACTTTCTTATCCCCTTAGCATCATTAGTCCAAGTTCTGTTCCTTGGAGAAAGGTGAGGACCTTTGCCATGTTCAAGCAATTTTATATTACACAGTTTTGCAGAGACATTGCCAGTGATATGTACTAGCAGATGCCCTCCTGGTTATTACCCAACTATCCAGTTAAAAGCATGATTTTAAGTTGTAGACCTTACTAGTAAATTGATTTTATTAAACTTTAGAGAAAACAATAACTCCCTCTATTTTTGCCGTTCTCAAAAACAATTCTTAAGAAATCTTTGTAACCAAGTGCAAGTAACTAATTTTGTGGAAACAAAAAATCCATTGCTTTTGCTATCAAAGACTACAACAAGTTGATGACATCAGGTCCTCTTCTCTTTGTAACCTTCAGATGCTGGAAATCAGCTTGAAAATTTCATGAGAAAGTTTAAATATATAATCTTTCCAAAAGGAGAGAGGAGCTTGTAAGAAGTTCGGTTTCAGAACAGGCTATTATCGCATAATTATGTAATGCAGGTAAAATGGGGGTAACAAAAATATCAGTTGATACCCAAATAAATCTGAGAAAGTATGTAGTGCACTGGTGAAAAAGAAAAAAGCAAATGTAGAATTTAATTTTTTTTTCATTCATACCCTACAAATAAAACCAGTAAAGACAAATCTATTTTCTTTGCAGAATTTCAATCAGGATCTGCTGCCTTAAACTGCTTATACTGAGAGGAAATCAACATAACATCATTAAGCTCTATGCAGGAATCATACCCAAAAGCAAAAAATGTGTCATTAATACTGCAATACATAGCACTGATATGCTGACAAACATGCATGAGTTCACTCACACACAAACACACATAAAGATGTACCCAATCATTTGGAGGCCAGCAGGCATCATTACAGAAGTTTTCCACCTGCCAGCCTTGTTAATGTTATTTTTACTTATGAACTGAATTTATACAGCTTATTTCAGCCTTTGGTTAAAATTACCCACATTATTCATGTACTTTTCGGAATTACAAATCATTTCACATGCTAGGGGAACAGGGAGATATACAAAGCAGCTCTTCCTATACATACCAACAAAGCCCAGTGCAAATATTCTCAAACATATTTATTGGAGAATTAAAACTGCTTATAACAAATTGGAAATCTGTGGAGCAGAAATATTACACATAACCTTGTAAATCAGATTAACTGGTATTCCTTCTTTCATACAATAAATTCCATAGGGAGCATCTGTTCATGGCAGTGTCTGATGACCTGGCACTAGATCAGAAAACTTGCTGCTTTCTGAACTAATTTTGGAGTCTGGTCCAAATGGGAGCATCATTACTTAAACTCAAACCAATTTTACACTGAGATTAACATGCTGTGATACCTGCTCATTGTGGTCCATTAGTCCTTGTATCATTTGAGCAGTCAGCTGTGGTGTGCTTAGCAGCTCACTCTGCTCAGTGTGAAATACTAATACATTTCATAACATCAATATTCAACACTGTTGTGGCCTTTTTTAAGCAAACACACCATTACATTGATGAGGCAATTAGAAAAGCAAAGAGGTCTGAAATATCAGAGAAGTTTGCCACAAAAACTGACCTGCTTTTTTAACTAGCATTTCTTTGAATTTTACAAGGGAAATACTAATTTATTATGAAGACCATGTAAAAGCTATTGAAGAAATATCTGTTTAATACTGAGGATGAATAACTGTGGGGATGAACTGAAAAGGAAGGCAATGTGGTTTTCATGTCCTCAAATAAGAATAGAAAATGAACTTTAGCTGTAACTTACTCAAGGAAAGGATACAGGGTGAAATTCTTTAAGACACTTTAATATGGAAGGGCTGTCTTACTTTGTCTTTACAGTGAAGGTTTGTTTAAACTGCATAATATAATCATCTAGGATCTATTTTGTTATGAGGGAGTCACTTGAAGGAGAAATGTTTAGCTGAGGCTTTGAATCTGGACACATGGATGTAAAGGACTACGAGAGCAACAGTCACCTAAATCACACTGAAATAAGAGGGTAATTTTTGACCTAGCTACTTAAAATGAAAAATAACTAGCCTGGAAGAGTCATCAGTTTATAGTAATGAAGGATTAGGTAATATCTACCAATTGTCTGACTAGTTAATAGTGGTTGTTCAATTACTTAATAGTGGTTGAAGAGTAAGTAATTTATTTCCTTAATGTTGGGAGGGATACTGCAAGAAAATGGCATAGCCAAAGAGAATCAGTGTCTTTGTTCTAATTTTTGCAATGTTACAAATCAAAACTTGCATTTCCTGCATCAATAATGAAAAATTCATCTTTGCACAAGATGATTGCGGAAGTTTCACATAGCATTGAAATCCTAGTAGATGAGAATCACCATAGCTGAAAGTTTTATCTGTTGACATGAACTTGTTGGAAAAATCTGATCTGATATACTCCTTATCAAACTGAACCATAAATAAGCAATAGATTTATCACATAATGGGGGCTTCTCATATGATATCCTGTCTTCACACTTCAAGACAGACACAAAGATTGACTCAATATTCTTTTTTATTTTTATATCTAAATAACTTATCATTGCTTACTCAACAACAGTCCACTGCTTAAAAAATAACACTACAATCTGTTGGAATTGCTCAGGGACAATAAAATCTGTTTACGTTCTAATTTTTTGTAGTAATTGTTTTTACATTCAGCTAACGAAGAGAAAAAAATTCCTTAGAAAACCAGCAAATAGTTCACAAAAGATTCCAATTTACTTAAAAATATTCAAAGTCTTCTGGCCACTGATAACTCTTAAAGGACTTGTAGTTTGAAGATTTGGGTTTTTTTTGGATTAAAGAAGTGATCAAAATTTGATTAATAATGATTTTGGCAGTAACTTCAATAGTGAAAGGGATACCAGACACTCCATAATAAACCCATTATTTTTTTACAGCTGGTACTGGGCCACCTAAGAGATTAAGGAAGTAGTTTATCACTTATTGGTTGCAAACTATCCTTAGTACAATTTATTTATTTATTTTCCCCTATTGCACAGTCAGCAAGTGGAACCAAGGAAGCTCACAGAAACACGAGAGGAGAAGTTTCCCAAAATAAGCAAAGATTTTCTAAATAAACCAGTTCTTTCACTGGAACGTAATAGTCTAAAATTTCCTAAATCTAGTAGATTTATTAATTGGCTTCGTTTCCTACCCTGAATTGGGAAACTAAATAGTTTCCTTGGTGAAGCTTTCACTAGAAATAGAAATTTATTAAAAATAAAAAGGGTGAGAAACAACCTTTTTCTGGTCCAAAAATACATTGCATATTTGGTACAACCATACATTGCAAATCAAGAAGTTTTCCCCTGTGAGGAGAAGAAGGGAGAATTTTCTTGGAATTAGATTAACAAATGAGAAAGGCAGAGACTTCAGGGCCCTGGGACA
>VZRW01006778.1:0-13568 GCA_013398125.1 Aegotheles bennettii | reverse complement strand
GAGGTTGTGGAGTCTCCTTCCCTGGAGACATTCAAAACCCGCCTGGATGCGTTCCTCTGTGATGTACTCTAGGTGACCCTGCTCTGGCAGGGGGGTTGGACTAGATGATCTTTCGAGGTCCCTTCCAACCCCTAGGATTCTGTGATTCTGTGATTCACAAATGCTGATTTTGTGGCTGGTGTAGATAGGTGGTATCTTCCCCTTTGCTCTTCATGAACTCCCTTAGCTACCCTGGAAAACTGGAAGGGCTTTGCATGGGCCCACAGCACACTGACATCATTATACAAGGAGTGGTCCTGATTTTCAGAGGGGGAGAGCACTCTTATCTCCCACTGCCATCTAACAGGAGAACAAGGATTTTATTTGACAGAGATATTAGTACATATCTTGCCTCAGGCAACTAATTATCCATGATTTTTATTCCAGGTGATATTATTATGATAATCCCAACAAATTTTATTTGCAAATTCTTCAATTCACCCTTTATGTCATCAGGAGCTTGATTCAGGGTTTGAAACAGTAAAATAGAAGTAGAAGATTCTGGCATCCCCTTTAAGACACCAAGGGCTTCATACTTGCATCACTGTAGATTCAAAGCCAGATACTCCTTTTTGGTCTCGTATTAGCATAATTCTTGCACAACTTAATGACCATGAGTTGTATCTTTGCATTTTTCAATGTGAAAGCAAAACTACTGGTGCATAATAAGCACAAACAAATGGAAAGAGTGTTTAGAAGAGCAGTCGCTTGAAAACATACCTCTCATCTATGTGAAAATAACCTAGGACTTTGACATTCACACAAAAAATTACAGCTGGTGTTTTCACCAAATAAGTGCTTCTAACCAGACTTCTGTTTCCAGAATTGGACAAATAATTGATTTGCTACAATAATTCATTTTGCATCTACCTGCAAGGAAGTTTTCAGGCAAATGAAAACTAGGAAAAATAATAGTTTTTGATTGAAAACAAGTTTTTAGCTTGGGGAGAGGTTACTTGTTTCCTTGTTAATTCTTTCATAAAACTGAAGTTGATTTCAAATGCTTTGAACTAAAACCCGATGTCTCAAAACTAAAATGCTGACATTTTTTTCAGTTTTAAGACTTCTTTTTTTTCTTAAGCAGCTTACAAGAAATGGACATCATTGAATCACTGTTATGCAAGAAAAACATTTTGCCTAAAAAGTTTTGCCCAGCTCTATCTGTGTATCAGATATCTTCACATGGCACATCTCCACTTATTTTAATATACAGTGGGAATGTGCTGAAAGGCAAAACTTAGTGCAACCTCAGTAAAACTAGGCAAGAAGGCAAGTCATAACAGGAGACAAAAGGACCTATGATGCTTAGCCTTTAGTTAAAACTATTAAGCTTGTGGATATTCATGTTCACATCAACATTATTAAACCATGGAGAACTACATGATTTTTTTCCCTTTCTTTTAGTATACCCTGGGATACTTCTGACACATCTGCTTCTCCTTATTCTCAAAAGTCAGTTGTGATCTGTGAGTGGGAAAACGTAAATGTTGTTATAACAGGAAATCATACATAATATGCAATAAATGCATAGTAATTTTTGTATTTCCTTGATACTCACAACTCACAATTTATATTAGAGACTCATTAACAAAGTAAAACACAAGCTTATTCCCTGGATAATTTAGATCACAGTTTGGATCTAATACACATTTGAGTATCCATAAAGTTCAAGGTATACAACAAAAACCATATTAATATATAACCTTTTCAATTGTTAGATGTGCTTCAGCCTACTTTATACCTCTTTTCTATCCACTTTTAATTAGTCTTCTAGCAGCCAAATTTGTACAGAGAAATACTCTTGAAAGTAGTGAATTTTAAATTATTATTGAGATCATTCAGAGAGAGTAAATTTCAGATTAATAGTAAAGATAATCTGCACTGAAAATATGGTGCATTATTTATTGTTCTTATTATTGTTACTGTTGTTGCTCTTCTTCTTCCTATTATTATTACTATTATTATATCAATGAACATTATCTACATGTTAAATCAAAGTATCCTGAGATTTTAATGGAAACTATCACACAAAGTTTTGTGATACACACAATGGCTGTAAAAATGAAGAATGCTGAAGAGAGAATGAATTTGAAGAAGTTTCAGTTTGTTCACAGACAATTCACAAATGAAATATAAACTTAGAGTGGGAGGTGCTGCAGTATAATGGTCACTTTTATGTCAACCAGTGCTTAGTCAATATGAGAACAGTGACAGAGTAACTGGTAATTATGGAAAATGGTTCCTTAATTTGTATGAGTGCTAATGTCAGTGAGAAGTTTTCCATTACTTTCACTGGTCTTTAGACTAGGCCTTAAGGTAGCAGCTGTAACAGCTACAAAATTTAACTTTTACTGGCAACCCTACTTTTTAAATGGAAGTTCAAATCTAGCCATTGTCTTGCTATGACTTGCTAGAGGGAGACATCAGAGCTGCTTTACCATGTTTCTGCTTTCTATCGTATTCAGTAAACATCAGAGCATCCCAAATGGTGGCATAAGATAGATTCTGCAAGTCTGATGCTGACAGTAACCTGAAACAACTGCAATACCAAGAGCTTTGCTGGAAACCAACAGTGCAGTCTGCTAATGAGCACAGATGTGAGCTCTGAATAGTAGGATAAATGATGTGGGCTAGAGTAGCTGTTGCAAGTGCAAGAGGGGACCAATGAGTAGCAGTAGAAAAGGCTGATATGTCAGTACTTGGTTTATTTAATGATCTGGAAACCATTCAGTGATCTGAAAGGTAAGTGGAGATTACTGCAACTTCCATAAGTTTGGCCTTCCCAGGTACTGTTGACCACTTATTGGGGCATAGATGAGCATTTCTTTTGAAAAAATGGAAATTCCCATTCAGAGATGTGGGTGAAATTAAATGTTATTTTCTGCTGTTGCATTTGAATTGTAAAAGGAAAAGGTATGAAAACTTGGCAAAGACTGAGTTGTTCTGGGCTCATTCCTCTGCTATCTCCCATAAGATCTGAAGCTGGCTTTTGGCTCTTCAGACACTCTAGAATATGTCAATGCAGGAAAAACACATTTGAAAACTATCCTGCATTTCTTTTCCTGAACTGAACTTGGTTTTCTGTTGAAGTGGTTTGAAGTAGGCTCTTAGCCAGTGCATATCTCAGCCCTTCACTTCTGAGCATGAAGCACGTAATCAGAAACCCCCCAAAATGAACTGAGATAAAATTCCTTCCTTGAGCATTGGCAGATAAAAATGGGTGAGTTTGGAGTTTCCTGACTCCATATGAACAGCAAAAAAAGTTGAAGTTTAGAATTTTTGGGCAAAGGATGAAGTCTGTGGATTAAAGAGAAAGACTGATTTTGAGAAAGAGACTTTGGTTTTAATGCTATCTTTAAAAAACCTGAAAGAATCCTGGAGGGCTGTGCATTCCCAACCATTATGGAGTGTTCCCAGGAACATCCAGAAAAACAACATGATCCCCACATCCACATGTGTCCTGTGCACTGATATCTTTCAGGCAATGGGAACTTTACGTAAGCACCTAAAAAAATAGTTGCAATGTACTAAGCCACTAGGTGAGCTCAGCCACTGGCAGAGCCGCATCCATTTGAGTGCAGTCTATGCCCATACTTTAGGCAGCAATTCTGATTGAATGTCTGGTGAGGGTATATGGGCTGCAGGATATTCTAGAAATGCCTTTCACTCTGTAATGTAACTGTATCACTTTGATCTTATATTTTTATTCACCTTGTTTGTATTTGCTAACTTCAGGCAAAATTTTGGCCTTGAAATGCACATAATCATTTTCTCTGCAGTCAAAGAAGTTCAGACACACGCTACAAGTGATTTTAAAACAAAGTGTTCATTTCATAAAGCAGTTGAATGACTGCCTGGCACATAATTGAACTCTGGCTGATAACTGTAGTATTTATTTTGATATTTTTCTGCTTCCAAGGCTGTGCATTCTTCTGAAGGCCTGACCACTTCATAAAAAGCAAAGGAGAGCATTAATACTGCCAGTGGGAGGGTGTAAGCCACAGCCATTTGAAAAAACTTCATGGCCCTTTTTAGCTAAGCCTCCCACTGAGAGATGATTGCTAGAGAAGAGAGAGGTGAGAATTAGTCATTTCTGTTATGAATGTCAAGGTTCTTGGAATGTTCGAGTAACAAGAGGTGCTGAAATGTGTGGCAACCAAATCCCCATCTCCCGACAGTGAGCTTCTCACTTCTGTGACATTCTTGGCCTCTTCTAACCCAGTGTCTGGGAATTTGAGACTTAATCTTTGGTCTACCACATGTTGGTGCAGAATATAGCTGCTGCAAAATGAGACTAACCAACAAATGGGAAAAAGATCTATTTTAAAATGAAAAAAAATCCAGCCCCGCTCATTCTTCCTTAGTACAGACTTTTTTAGAACCAAATTGCATTCTTATACCGGCCACTTAATACTGCATGGGCTGTGTTGCTCACTTCAGACAGGCAGGAATGTTTTACTGTTTGTCTTGACAGTCAACTTGCATGCCTCTGCCGGGAGCATCTGCTCTTCATACACAGGTATGCAGTTCATATTCTCATCTTCACATCAGGAAAACTGCCTGGGTTTGTTTAAATAGTAGAACATATGGAAACTGACGTATTATCATGGTAGTTAACATTTCCTCAGAGTAACTGAGACTTTCAAATTTCATTGCTTGGTTTTGTGAGATCATGGCTCAGGGTCCTAATGGGTAACGACCTGCTGGTAGCCCTTGTAGTCAATATCATCTTCCCATTTGCTCTGCACTGCTGAGAGGTTAGGCAGGGTGGAGATCCCAAACACTGGCATGCCCTTCTTTCACATTCTGTACAATTTGTGGTAGGACCATGGCCAGGGCAATAGAGATGCATGATTGCCACTGTCCCCTGAGGTCCCTTAGCTTGTGGGGGCCTGTAGTGCTCCAAGAGGTTACCTGCTTTTCCTCAGTACTGCTACTGTAAAGTATGAGGAGGTGGCTGGACCAGCATAACAGTAGCTTTACATGCTATAATACCTGACATGTTTGCAGTGTTGCTGAGCAATGATTTCAGATTGTATATCTTTTTTATTACTAATGAAGTACATCATATCCTCAGCACAAGATATCTTCCTGGAGTTTTTAGTCTAACTCTTTGAAATAAAGAACAGAAACATGCCTTTTCCAGCTTGCTCAAAATAAAGCTCATAGCCTTTAATATCAAAACTCTGGCTACTCTCTGGGAGCTTGAGATACTGGCATAGAAATATTGTGAAGCAGCAAAATTCATCTCAGACCTGCTCTCTTTGTCCCTCTTCCTTGCTTGTAAAGATCAGCTCCTACCCAGCTGTTAGAGGCTTCAACAACTGCAGATAAGGGCCAGGTATTGGTGCTTTAGTGTACAAGGTACTCCTGTTTTAATCTCACATTTGGAGCAAGTTTCTGTCTCTGCAAAGTGCACCACTATCATGCTGGATTTCACTCTCTCTCATACTGTATAAGCAAAGCAAAAGTGAGGGATGAGAGGGATGAGGGGGATGCCTCTCATCTGGCAGAGTGCTTTTGGAGCGACTGGGCCTGTTCTCCATCAGAATGACCTAATTCTTCCTACATCCGTATTGATCTGATCTGTGTCATCATCAGTTCAGCGTTCATTAGAGCAACTGGGTGCAGAAAGCTTTCAAGGGAAATAGATGAAGAGAAGTAATAATATATGCTATCCTCTTAGAGTAGGAGTGGGATTTGATTATTTTTGTGCACTTCAGTTGAAACCTACTCAGTGACATTTTAAAAAGGCTGCATGCAAAGGCCCTGCCTCCCTCCCTCCCTTGCTCCCTCCCTCCCCCGGTCGCCGCAGCAGCTGCAGTGATGGGGGTACAATGCAGGGGTGTCTCCCAGCAGAACCTTTCCTGCCACAGGCCGGCTTTGCCTTCAGCTTTGGCATGGTTCAGGCCAGCAGTTTCTCCCACCAGGGATACAGATCAGCATGGAGACCCAGAGCAGAGTTCTCTTAATTGCACCACTGTTACTAAATTTCTCCAGTGGAGTCATCCCCAGTTTTTATCTATGTAAATAAAAGACAGCACAAATGCTGAAAGAATCTCACAGATTCTGCTCTGTGGATTACACCATGTCAGGCATAAAATGGTCCTCAGCAGAGGACCTTCTTGTACATCCCCACAGATTCTGGACAGGCTGTGTTTGGTCACCTGCTTCACGAGGAAAAAAGCTTGTTCCTTCTTGTTATGTTTCTGATTAGAATCAGAACTGCTGGATTTGTTCATGTTAGAGAAGATATGCAGGTGTAGAGCAGCTCTTGATGAGCATGAAAAGTTAATGAGATTGCTTTGTGCTAGAGGCACCAGCAGCCATACACTCCCAACTGGTATGGACACTGCACACTTCTCAGTCGAAGACAGAGCACATAAGAAACGCATGATACGGTGGTGTGAAAGCTTTATGGGTGTTTAGCTGAGAACAAACACTATATATATCAAATAACACCCATCATGCATTTTTAAAACTAGTAGGAGAAAGCACGAAGAATTTTGTTCTGAGATTCAGTGCAGAGCAATACTGGATGCTGGTCTCATTTGATTTTATCCAAACTCCCTGTTTTTTCTCCACACAGGCACTGACTGACTATTGCTGTTTCCACTGCATGAACACTGAACTATAACTGAACTCAGCAGTAGAATATGTAATGAATAGAAAATACACTGAAATTAGAGAGATTAAAACTATTTACAAATATTTGGTTTGTCCACAATACAGCAGTTACTTTGTTGTGTGATATTAATATCCTTATAGGGACAGCCTTGGTTTTATCATCTTGCTTCTAATTGAAAGAAGAGAATATAACAAAGGTGATACAGGAGCATAGTTCACATAAAGGAGACTTTTATGAAACAGAAGTGGAGAAAAACCTGAGGGAAACTGTTGTTCAATTCCAACACACAGCCTGTGCAATACACAACCATACACAAAAACAGCAAAAACGAAGCAGAGAAAAAAGATTTTTGCGTGCCCTGTCGTAGCTGCCATTTGGTGTATGTATCAAAAAAGTGCTCTGATGCATATTCCTGTCCCTCTCTCGAAATTTGCTTTGCATGATTGGTCATTTCAGTCTGCAGTTGCCATGAAGGATACCTGACCCCTTAGTTACATTGATTCCATCCCCATGTGGACATACAATTATTAACAGAAAAAAGCTGTTCCAGGAGAGAAGAAAGGAAGGAAGGAAAGTTTTATCATGTTGGCTCTTAGAAAATGGCAGAGGAGAAATGCGTGGCACTGCCACGTGTGTTTCTGTATTAATACACTGCAGTAATCTTGAATACTTCTATGAAATTTAGAAATGTACTGAGATAAATTCTTCTACCTAAGATTCTATTTTTGACACTAAGGCTTTTCAGTTAACTGAACATGGAAAATGTGATGGGAGCAGAGGGGAGAGGAAAGTACTTTGTAGGTGCTGTGATCAATTTACCAATGCAGCTGACATGAATGTGCCTTAAATCCTACTTGAAATTCTTAATACAATGTAATCCATAATTATCTATTTTGACACCAAATGAGCATACACAAGTGTGTGCGTTCCCAAGGCATGTATCTGTTTTGCCGTGCTAATCCCTTTATCCAGGCTGTGCCTCTTCTGTGAATGACTCACAGATGTAGTGTCTCTCTGTGCAGCTGTATCTCTGCCATGTAATCATAATAATTGCTCTCTATCATGAGGAAGGCCTGGGAACAGTAAAATCTTCCACCTGTTGGCATACAGTGAAGTCTGTGCACGTTTTTAATCCATAGTTCATTAGTCTGGTGTTGAACTTAAAAAGCCATTGCAGACCTTTTAATGATATTGATGTTCTTGCTGTGAAGAAGCAACTGAGCACTTCTCTATTTGACAAAGTATGGAGCTGTGGCATTAGAATGGGGAAAAGAACAGATGGTACTCACTCATGAGCTATCAGGTAAGGATTTTTCCTTGAAAAGAAAGAGAAACAATCCTTTCCTTAATGCCTGGCGTTGCCAGGCTGTTTTACCCGAACAGTAGCAGGGTTGTAGCCCTGCTAAGTATCGCACAGAAACAGACTGTGGAGTGGTCCCTACACTTCCACAAGAACAGAAGCAGATTTGGAGATTTATCCTTCCTAGATGACTTGTTCTGTGAGAGCTGAGCCTTAGTAAAAATTAAAATTTGTATAAAACACAGGGAAATAACCTCTTGTGAGTTTTTTAATACTTTTAATGAAATGTCCTAACTTAGGAAGTTAGGATGTGATGATTGCACCTAAAATTCCTGCATTATTCATGTCTAGATGGCAGACAATCTCACCATGTAACTTGCTACATTCCCACTAGAGTGAATACTAGGATGAGTTTAGTAATGCTGACATCAGTGGGGTACAGAGTAGCTTTCAGGATCCGTCTGAACCTGGGATAATTCAGAGGAATAACTCACCTCTTTTCAAGACCATGGCAGGGGCTTGGAACAAGATGATCTTTAAGGTCCCTTCCAACCCAAGCCATTGTATGATTCTATGATTCTTTACACAGAATCACAGAATCACAGAATCTAAGGGGTTGGAAGGGACCTCGAAAGATCATCTAGTCCAACCCCCCTGCCAGAGCAGGGTCAACCTAGAGTACATCACACAGGAACGCATCCAGGCGGGTTTTGAATATCTCCAGGGAAGGAGACTCCACAACCTCCCTGGGCAGCCTGTTCCAGTGCTCTGTCACTCTCACAGTGAAAAAGTTTTTCCTGATATTTACATGGAACCTCCTATGCTCCAGTTTAAAACCATTACCCCTTGTCCTATCATTAGTCATTACTGACAAAAGCCTGGCTCCATCATCCTGACACTCACCCTTTACATATTTGTAAACATGGATGAGGNAATAGAGGGGGAGGAGAACCTCTCTTGACCTACTAACCACCCCCTTTCTAATGCACCCCAGGATGCCATTTGCCTTCTTGGCCACAAGGGCACATTGCTGGCTCATGGTCATTTTCGTGTCCACCAGGACCCCCAGGTCCCTTTCTCCTACACTGCTCTCCAGCAGGTCAGCCCCCAGCCTGTACTGGTGCATGGTGTTGTTCTTCCCCAGATGCAAAACTCTGCACTTGCCCTTGTTGAATTTCATTAAGTTTTCTTTAAGACAATAACTCTTAAATAACTATGTGATTAATCTTTTCTCTGGCTCCATTGGGCACTCAAGGCAAGCAAACCTTGGTAGGAGCAGGAGCAGTAGACATCCTGCTTCTGACTCCAGCAGAGCCCTCCATTTCAGCAGTGGAAGCTGGAAATTCAGAACTAGTGAATTTGCGTTAGTGGTCAGCACACAAATCTATCTATGAATCCAGTGGAGTGAATAGAAGTTTTGTAACTCAGTAGGAACGGCATTAAGTCAAAACATGGTATCACTGGGATAGTGCTAATGGCATTACGGGGGACAGGGTTGTGATAGTGGTGACTGCTACAGCACATCGACAGTCTCATGGGATTTGGTGTCATTATGATGATGTGCCTCCTATAGGAGTAAACTCTTGAATGCAGGGGACACACCAATCTTCACTAAAACGTCCACATTTATCACCAGTTACTACAAGAGATGTTTGGGGCCTGTCTACCCAATACAATGGGAGATGTGGAAGCAGTTCAGTGCAGAGAAAAGGTACCAGTTCATTTACCAAAAGCAGTCCTGGAAACAGGCTTATTTTCTGTTCTTGACTTAGCATGATGAAGTGACTGTGGAGCTCTCTCTTTGTAGGTATGTGTAGATAGGGGTATACAGTTGGGCTGTATGATCTTGAAGGTCTCTTCCAGCTCCAGCAATTCTGTGATTCTGTGATACTGTGTTTGATGTCTAAAAATTTCTGCACTGTGTTCCAACCTTGCAATGTAGACAGGCCCCTAGATATCACCATCTCCTTTGACTGAGATATGGATAAAATGGTGTCACTTCCACAGCACTGCTATGTTTGCACATAACTTAGTATTGAGTTACTATTTATTTTGAACACGGAAATGTTCCAAGTCTACTACCGGAAAACTACCATGAACCCTGTGGAAATCTTAGCTTACTGATGAATACTGAAATTAGGGACTTCCATGAGTGTTATGGTAAAGTCGTATTTTTCAGAGCTTTTACAAGGAAAGATTATAAAGAGCTCAGTGTGAATAGGCAATGATATTCTCTGTCAAGTTTATTCACCTCATTAGTTAAGCACAGCTTGCATCCAACCTGGATTTCTAACTCATCAGCCATGCATGGCATTGACACTCCTCTGACACTCACCCTTTCCAATAGCAGAGACATTCTTGGAGCCAAGGGCTAGGAGAGAGACCACCCTGCTGGGCAACTGTGAGTTCCTGGGTGCCGTCTAGACAGCAGATGGAGTCTATGCAAATCACACAGAGACTCAAGCTAGGATGTGATGGCTAAGAGGCAGAGAGCAGAAGGGGAGAGACCATCTTCATACACTGCCTAGTCTCTATAGCTGATCTTGTGAGTGAGTCTAATCCATTTTGGGACAAGACAGTCAGGTTAATTCACACTGCCTCCCTCTTGCGAGTAGGTTAATCTTTTTGACTTTGGACTGAAACAGGAAAGAAGTGCTTATGCTAGCTACTTCAGCTAAGCAGTGACAACTAGCAGCTGAGAGTTCAATCAATAGCCCACATCCAATCAGTTCTGATAGAGATGCAAGGGCACTATCTGCCCTAGAGAAGAATTAGTAACTTCTTCAGGGTGAAATCTCAGTAATTAACAGCTTCACAAGAATGGCTGATCTGGGATGTACTTCAGAGTTATGTGATTGCTATAAGAACTGTTTAGCATAGTTTGTTAGAGATCTAGAAATAAAAGTGTGAATAAGAGAGTAAAATTCAGGGTTAAATTGTAGCAAAATACCGACAGCAAGCTTTACTGCACCAACAGATAGGTTCCCTAGACATGAGATTAAAACCTGTATTCTAGTGACATTTATTTCTGGTTATTTTTAGGATTCACAACGTGTTCTGAAATTGACAACACAACATTAGGTGTGAAAGAGATTAATTTTCAGGAAGATGGGCTGTATGACCTTTAGTTATTAGTAATTGTGGAGTCACAAGAGCTTTCTAGATGTCTCACAAGGGATAAAAATATATGATGCTTATTCTGTAAATCTGCATGTTCTGAATGGCTATTAAATGGAATAACAAGATAGTCACAGGTAGCAGAAGATTAAAAAAACCCAAAACAAACAGAAATAAAAAACCTCAAAAAGTAGTGCTTGTAAAATAACACTTGCACCTTATGGTAAAATCATAGAATCATAGAATGGTATGGGTTGGAAGAGACCTTAAAGATCATTTAGTTTCAACCCCACTGTCATGGACAGGGACACCTCCCACTAGACCAGGTTTCTCAAAGCCCTGTCCAGCATGGCCTTGAACACTTCCACGGAGTGGGCAGGCACAACTTCCCTGGGCAACCTATGCCAGTGTCTCACCACTTTCACAGGAAAAGATTTCTTCGTAATACCCGATCCAAATCTACCCTCTTCCAGTTTGAAACCATTCCTCCTTCTCCTATCACTCCATGTCCTTGTAAAAAGTCCCTCTCCAGATTTCCTTTAGGCCCCCTTCAGGTACTGGAAGGCTGCTATGAGGGCTCCCTGGAGCCTTCTCTTCTTCAGGCTGAACAACCTCAACTCTCTCAGCCTGTCTTAACAGGATAGGTGCTCCAGCCCTCTGATCATCTTTGTGACCCTCCTCTGGACTTGCTGCAGCAGCTCCATGTCCTTCTTATGTTGGGGACTTCAGAACTGGACACAGTACTCCAGGGGGGTCTCACGAGAGCAGAGTAGAGGGGCGTGAATCACCTCCTTTGACTTGCTGGTCACACTTCTTTTGATGCAGCCCAGGATATGGTTGGCTTTCTGGACTGTGAGTGCACATTGCTGGCTCAAGTTGGGATTTTCATCAATCAATCTTGGCAATTCCCTCTTTGTGTTATGATAAAACACACACTTTAAGATACAGTGGGTTTGTTTTATTGCGGAACCAAGTAAATGAGTCTCAGAGTCAGGTAAATACTAACTAGCTGTTTAGAAAGAAAACAGGTCTGGAAGAGGAGCTTGAATTAGGAAAGGATAAATCATGGCATTACATGCCAAATCAGGAGGGACATGCCAAGCACAATGCTCAGAAAAGCATTCCATTGCTGGACTCCCTTGGACTGTTAGATCTAGGGCATCACATATCTAAGCTATGGAGACACTTATTTCCCATTCGTATGTCTAATCCTGTTCTGAAGCTTACAAAGCCAGCCTCAGAAGCAATCCCAAGGCAAAGATTTCTTCCCACTATCTATATACCCTGTGAGATGAATTGCTAAGCTGGGATGATTTTCAATAGCATTAAAATAGGAATTAGAGCATATTTTTGTGTGGCGAGTTTGCTTTTGAGAGTGTTTTGGATACATTTCAAAGAGAATATAAATTGCAAGCATGTTTTTATTGGTCAGAGCCATGTGCTGTTTCGTTGGGATTCTGTTGGTCAGGTTTTGAGGTGTTACTAGCTCTATGCACTGAAGTGTCTTCTCCTACACAAGTGTGTTATGTTGATACAGTGCAGAGAGGTGCTGCTGCCAGATGCTGGTAGGACAAAGGCACGAGTGCTTTTATCACAGAATCACAGAATCCTAGGGGTTGGAAGGGACCTCAAAAGATCATCTAGTACAACCCCCCTGCCAGAGCAGGGTCACCTAGAGTACATCACATAGGAACGCATCCAGGCGGGTTTTGAATGTCTTCAGTGAAGGAGACTCCACAACCTCTCTGGGCAGCCTGTTCCAGTGCTCTGTCACTTATCTGAGGAAATACTAAGAGTCAAGATGTAGAGGTAGGGACAGGAGTGATTATCTATGGTAGTGAGCTAGAAGTTTTAAAACAAAAAGATCCATGTGTTTGAAGAGATGCTGGTTGTTACAGTTATATGCTGCTGTGTGGTGACTGAAATATAATTTTGCCATCACCAAGATGAGGAGGAGAGCTTATGAGAGCACTCAAGGAAACAGCTCCTGGCCCAGACCAGACACAGCCATTATTATAGTTTGAAGTTTCGTTCGTCCGTCTCGGGAACGAACGAGTTAAACGAGTTATTCCATATCAAGCCTTCTGCTGATAAACTGAAAAGTACTGAGCTAAGTTTTTCTTTTCCTTTTCTCTCTGTTTGGGTTTTGGACTGCCTTCCTGAGGGGGAAGGCAGCGGCGGAGCAGAGCAAAGCTGTTGCTTCTATCAGTTTTTTTTCTCTTCTTCGCTGGACTTTCTCTCGGAGGCAGCAGCAGAGCAGAAGGCCTTATCAGTTTTTTTCCTTTCGCCTATAAAGAGAGACTGTTTTTTTTTTCTTTGTCCCTCTTTGCCCCGGGCTTTGCAGCAGACCAGACTGAGAGGAGAATTCTTTCTTCCCTGGACTCCTGGTTTTGGGATTTTGTAAATATATTTATCCTTTTTCCCTCCATTTCCCTTTTACCTGTTCCCTTTTTTCCTTGTATCATTAAATTTGTATAGTTAGTT
>VZRW01006777.1:69077-85267 GCA_013398125.1 Aegotheles bennettii | reverse complement strand
TCTGTGATTCTGTGATCATTGCACTATTAATCTTTTACCTTTCTTGATGTTGGACAATTCCAGTCCTAAGAATATATTTAAAAGTGCCTGAAACAGGTCTGTCTTTAGAGTCACAGGATAAGAAATGTAGTGTATCATCCTTCTGATTATTTTATCTCCATCTAATATCTGCATTCTCTTTTTTTAATATACTCATTTTCATATATTTCAGTCCAAATCCCCCTTCCAGATTGTTGCATTTGTTGACAAGGCCTCAGTATAAGGACTCACAACTTGTAATCTTGCTCATGAGTTACTGTTCTGGAATTAACTCTTTTTATCAATTTACATACAGAAAAGTTTATTGGCTGTATTACTAGTTATTCTGTTTTAGTGTAACTCCATAACCTAGCACACAGTTCATAAACAGTGTTCATCATTTGCAACTTTCTTCAAAAATTATTCAGTTTCCTAAAAGCTTCTTGAAGTAGTGTAAGAGAACTTTTTTAAAGAAGATTTCTGATCAATTTATCAACATTTTGCAGAACAAAGAAAAAAAAAAGACAAGCAAGTTGTAACAAATTATCTGCTTACTTTTTATTTTTTTCTTAAATTATTTGTTTCCTTAAAGCTTTCCTGAACAATAAAATAATTGCTCCTTTTTTCTAGAAAAGTTGAAAGGTCAGATTTCTGAAGTCTGTACTGAATTCAAAAGAGTACAAGATATTCAGTATAGTGAATTAGTGAACTCCATGCTGTATGATCCTTGAAGACGTAGTAGTAGTACTAATAATAATAATCACAATAATAATAATAATAAAAATAATAATGTTTACTTATGTGAATTTTACTCACTGTCTTTAGACACAATTCATAAAACCAATGCATTAAAACACAGTGAAGATCAATAGTCATGTAAAAACAGATCATTGTCCTTAGACAAATAATTACCCATTGATTATTTCTATTGTAGAAATATGTTTTTTAAAAAAGGACAAATCTTAGATTATCTCAGTAGGACAACATAAGCTTGGAATAGTACATGAAACTGAGGAATTCCCAATATAGCTCAAAACAGTTATTCAGTATAATAAATATAAAATAATATTGTCCAGCAAGTATTGGATTTTTAAAAATCCTTTTTACAACGTTAAGTTATTTTCAAATAAAGGAAGCAGAACAAGGCACTACCACAACAGCCAGAGCTCTTAAGTGCTGTGGAATTTCAAATCTACATGTAGTACAATAATGTGCTTTGCAGGGAAAATTCTGTCAAATCTAGTTTGGGGTCTAGAAATAGAATCACACCATCAGCCTCTTGACACAATTAAAGTGAAGGAGCATGCTGCCCTTCTAGGACCAAAACAGAATCATTGCTTTTGAGTACAGTGACACAACAACATGTTTGGATCTAATCAGGACAGCTTTTTGTGGTACCACAACAAATACTGTGTGGGTACCCTGACATCCATACTGAGTAGAGGTGGCATGGCAGTATGTGTGTGGGTAGTTGCTCTCTCAGCATCACTCTGCACCTGTGGTCCTCACCTGTGGAAACCTCTGGGCAACAAAGGAGGAAGTGGGTACAAGTCTGGGTCAAGAAGTAGCTGCATAATCTGAAGATGGCTATCACATAGATTAGCCTACCAAGTGAACAGAATAATGGGAAACCCTAATATACTCTAACAAAAGTTTCACCATTAAAAGTCTTGGTTCTATTTCCACATTTACAGAGGGGATGTAACTTAACAGGTGCGGGATGGAGGAAGAGAAAGGAATTGAACAGACTCTGTCTTCTAAAAAATATGAAGAACTTTCTACTTCACAGGAGTGAAATATTTCTTTATGTTTACAACCTATTCTGTAAGGATGGCTGGATCTCTGTCCTTCCAAAATATTTTCTCTTGAAAATGTTATTGAGCTATTATTGGCCATACTCCTTCCTCTTTCCTCTCAGGTATTCAGTGATGTTGAGGACTAAGGGTGATTAATAGCTAGATTTTTGTGGCTTTTATTGGTAATGGAGTTCAATATAATAAGCTAAAGCTCAGATATGATTCACAGTGGGTCACTTCTTCAGTTCCCTTGTCTCCTGAGATCCCCACAGCTCCAGCCAGGGCCAGTTACAGTAGACAAGATAAATTGATACATCTGTCACAGCTTCACTTGGGACAATTCAGGCTATGGTTATATAATGAAAGAGCTACTGAAAACTTCACACTGTTTCTTACTGTAATCAAACTAGCTTGAACCAGTCCATAAGCAGACCTTTACAGTCCTCAATGAACAGCAGCAATAGCTTGGGAAGTGTATCTACTGCTTCCTCCACCATATCTCAAAATCCTCAGCAATGGGTTAATTTGCTAAGAGAATGTCAAAATGTCCATTTTTGCCATTTAATCACAGTGCTACCTTGTGAAGCCAGCTGACTTCTCTTCAGGAGAGTAAAAAGAATGTAATATCTAATCTAATAGATATTTAGATTAGAGACTGAAACATTTAGAATGAGCCATACTACACTAGTGAGAAGATATTAATACATCAGATACAAAGTGTGATCCAAGAGTATATGGTGTTTTGGTTCAGATCCATTCCTACAGTGTAACAGCACAACAGAACCACCTTGGAAGAGAAAACAAATATTTTTCAGTCTCAGAATCACGTGACAGTCATGGTTAGGATGGATCTCAAACTAAGTTGCTAAGTGTTGCTGCAGTCCATTCTGTGGGGAAAAAAATAATACTAAAAAAATATAAAACGATCCATTTTTATGAGACAGTTTTGGTCACAATTCACGCAACTTTAAATTTTGTCTGACTGTGTAGTGTGTTGAAAACTACAATAAAATGCTAAATGAAAATTGTTGTGAGCTGGGGATTAGAGGCAAATTTGCAAGCATGGAAGATGCAGATCTGTTCACAAACATGAACTTATGATAAGTACCTATTTTCAGCAGAAAGGACATGTAGAATGAAAATTTGGACAAAGGAATAGTTACTTTCAACGTCATGTCAAAATGGATTTAGGTTATAAATGTATGATATATCGTGTTTGAGAGTATTACTTAGGAGCTCAGAAAGCATCCAAAGAAATTTTAAATAGGACGCAGCCCATCTCAGCATAAATTTGATATTATTTACTTTGTAAATAGGCCCCATTGTGTTTGTTTGTTTGTTTGTTTGTTTTCTGTAGCTCTATTCAGGGTTTTTATCTGAGTCTGCAAAGTATAAATAGAGTCTTACATACTGGCATACTAGTAACAGGACAATACTGAAATCAAGAAACACCTGCACTTCTTGATGTCTGGTTTCCAGAGCAGAGTGAAATGTCACAGATTATCCCTAGGTAATGTTGTCCAGCAAATGTTTTTGGGTTTTTTTTTTGTTTGTTTGTTTGTTTTACTTTTTCCTTTCTTTTATAGAACTTACTATGTTTTGGGTATTCCCAGTAACTTTTCTTGGACAATTGTCAGTAATAAACACTTAGATTAGACACTGAAATATTTTGAATGATCCATCTCCTGCTATAACATTCAGGCCCAGCAATCAGGGACAGGAACTTCAGAAGATGAAGACAGTATACAAACAATCATTTTCAATTTCCATTGGGTGCTTTTTTTTCTCAATTAATTATTTTCTTTTTGAGTCAATGTATCCTTTTTCATCTTCAAAATGCCCTATGCCAGTAATATCATAATTTAATTAAGGATTATTAAAAACAATCCTATCATTGACGCAGACTCTTGTGCTCTATTCCTTTTCTAGGTATTTCTTACTTTTTGTCTTTTTGCCTGATGAGAATTAATCAGAGAAGTATTTTATCAAGCTAATTTAAAACCCTGTAATCATATAAGTGAATTCTAGTGAGCCCATCATTGTGTCACGTAGTGTTTTTAAGCTGTACAAAGCTGACTCATTTGACAGTGGGTATTTTTAGAATAAAACATCAGGTCTTTCCTGCTAACTATGGGGTTTAGATGGCTGATGATCAAAGTAGCTGAGAAGACACACAATTCTGTTTATGCTTTCTAGTACAGGTTTAAGTCTCTGGCCTTGATGGTTCCTTTCCTCTGCTCACTTGTGTATTTTGAACCCAATTTTTCCGAGGTATTCCTCTTTTTTATGGCGGTTATTATGCTTCCCTTCTTTGCTTTATGAGCTGTAATAACAGGTATCAAGTATGTAGCTGAACACCAAAGCCCGTAATTAACCACAAACTTCATACATTTACTAAAGTTGCTACAGGTTTTCCTACAGCCCCATAGTATAAAATAAGGCTGAGGATTGTATAGCATCTTCAGTGAAGTTGATTGTCAACTTCCATAGATTTCAGTTAAGGGCAATTTATTCCTCTTTGTTCAGCAGCACACAATGATTTGAATAGTATCTTATATGTAGTGTGCCCAGAAATTGCTGAGTTAAGCACATTAAAATTTGAATGGGTAGTAGCACAGGACCTCTAACAGTGTTGGACTTCGTTAGACTACAGATTAAATTTGTGGGTATTTTAACATAGTCAGGTAGTTTAGAAATCTACCTATATATGTACAGCCAAAACCGAACTATGAGATCTTACATCTTTCCTATACATTGTCAAGTTGTATCCAGTTATTCCACAAAAGATACACAAAAATACACAAAAGCAAAATGGAGTAACCCAGAAGGTTCGGAGAGTTATATAATATAAGTAATAAGATAATTTGTTAGAATGCCTCTGGTCTCCATTTAATGATTTATATGTTCTTTTAGGTCATTTCAAGTAGTAGGGGAAAATAGCAATGAATGTTAACAATCTAATTTAGTTTTACTAGAGAAAATCTGAACATAATGAAATTTCTTAAAATAGATTTAAGCTGAAGGGTGTATAAATGTTGCTATTAAAAATGTTTCTATTTGAAATCTGATTGAGTGTAATGTGCTTCTTAAAGTGGCCAAGATTTTGCCTAAATTTTATGTCAGTGGCAACAATAACAAAACATGAATTGTTAAGTTCAAAACTTCTATTAAGTTGTAACTATAAGTGATCAGGATGGAGTTTAGATAGCTCTCCCAGCATGTCTTAAGACTGCAAAGGAAGTTAAACAGGAACTTAGCTCACCTTCTCTGGAGCCAAAACTCCTTTGTTTAAAGAGCTTTAGAATCTAAAATAAGTACTGAGTACCTTCACTGCTAGGTAACCTGTCACATGAGATTTTTGCCTTTGTTCTTGCAGTTAAATATTTAGTTTCTGACTGTATCCCATTTTATGTTTTAATGTAAGGACACTATATTACTCCTTATATGACAAGTTTCTGTTTCGATGGAATGTTGTGGTTAGGTGCTATTTCAAAAACCCTCTAAGCTTGTATCTTTAAGTGTAGATCTATCTCTGTCAAGTCCTCTAAATCTTTTCACCAAACTGCGAACTTTGTAATGGGAGTGTCACTGAATATGTTTTAGGGGAAACTATGGGTTGAATTTTATTCAGTCACAAGTAGTGTAATCATAAACATTTTTGAAATATGGAAAGAGCTGATAAACATGGACTGCACCTATGCTGCCTTTCTTTTGGCAAAAGCCTCCAGAGGTCTTAATTTTTCAGCCATTCAGATCACATCTGACCAAAGGTGATGGGTGGATCACTCCTTTTTGGTCTGCTTGTATGATTTCCTTACCATATAAATCAGTGCATGGAGGTATGTTTTACACCGAGGTCTCTTCTCAAGAAGTTGAATTGCTATCATGATGTACTCTTGAATAATGCAATCTAGGTATTGCCACCCCAACCCAGATGTTCCTGTTGTTCAGAATTGAATTACATTAGTTAATTTTTCAGGAGTCTTGGGATCAGCTCTTCAAAAATTTTGAGATAATTCTTATTTCATTTTGGACCAACATTTAAAAAAATAATGTTCCTAAATATCTTTTTTAAAGTAAGCTTTAGAAACTTAATTCTGTTTTTATATTCAATACTGAAGCCTAAGAGAAGCAAAGCTATCAACATGAGAGAAAACATTAACAACTGTTTTATTTTGTATCTGATCCTTTATCCATGGCATTGGTTAACAACAGAAGACTTTCCATTTGATTGGTTGGCTTGTGACATGAAACATATACTCTACAAGTATAGTCACTGTTCTTTCTTACCTTGAAGTTTATTTTAAATTTTTAATCTTGTTTTGAATTACATTAGGAAAGTAGAATCTACAAATCAATACTTTACCTGTTCTTGTTTCTCTCTAACTCCTGTATGTTAACAAAAAAAAATTCTTTCAACATTTTCCTTTAATTTTATAAAGGCACCAACTTCAAATGTGGGTAGATAATTAAAAAAACATACACTGCCCACAAACCTTTGAATCAGATATCTTTTCTCAGCTAAACATATCTTATTTCTCACTGTGTGCATTTCAGCTTGGTTTTAAGCTAATAAGTTCATTATAAAGCATTGATTGACAAGTTTTATTTCTTATAGTTGCAACTGTTGAAATAACACTTAGTAGGAAAAGAGCTCTCCACAAATTTTAAATTGTGCTGCTTGGTTACCTGCTTCTAGAACTGTGAAAAATCTTTAAATTATGACAATCATTTTATAATTTTGATAAACAGGAATGTCACTTCTTCGATTAAATCAATACAATGAGAAAACTTTCCTATCTTTTCCCTTTGTTATACCTGCACTATTACGTTAAATAGTTCTGAGGTGTACTTCAGTAGTGTGCATTGTCCCAGGGCATATTAACCTAGAAGGCTATTGCTTGAAAGCATTTATGAATGTTTTGAATTTACATGGTTTAATATCATTCATTTGTTCTAATTTTTTCAACTTTTTTCCTCCCCCAGTGACTAGATTTGTACACCTTCCTACCAGGGAAATTTTGAAGACACAAGAAGAGGAAATAGAAAGTGAAAAAGATTCCTTCAGCAAATAAGCTCGCTATTACTTCTTCTTTGATGAACTGTAGTTCTCATCAAATGTAAACCACCTTGTGAATAACAGTCCTCACCTACTGCCACTGCTCTCTGCTTTTTGATCTCTTCTGTGTAAGTCTGTACATATTCTATCTTGACATTTCAGTTATGCAAATCATCCCATAAAATTTATATAATTACTCTTATATTTTAATGAACATCTGTCATGATTTTAACCAATAACCAGGTGACAGATGCTCTCTGTTATCCCCCTACTACCCTCCCAGAGTAAGATAAAAGGGTAATAAGGGAGACTTTAAGGTTGGAAAAAAACTCCAAGAATAGGTTTAATGAAATAATAAATAACGAAGATGGTAAATTATATACAAATATATAAACAAATATGCAAATATGGAACCCTCACTCCTCAGATGGCAATTACATCCCAACCAAAATGGACTCAGCAGAGGATGGGGGTACCTGAGCCCAGGGACCCTGGCAACAGTCCACAAAAACCCTGGAGTGGCTGTGCTGGTCCTACTCAGGGAGGCAGGGGAAGGTAACTTGTCTCGGTGCAAGAGAAAACAGGATGTAGGAACACCAGCAGCATAGGAAGAGATGACAAACAAGTGAACCCAACCCTGCCAGCATAAGAATCATAGGAACCAGTAGAGGGCTCTCTTAGGAGCCATTTTATACTGAGCACCATGGGAAGTAATACTATGATTTGTCCATTTGTGTCACCTGGCCCATCCTCTCCTCCCCATAAGCTCAGTTGCTTCCCCCTGACCCATTGTAATTGCCACATAAACAGGTTGGCAGCAGCTGGTGCTGTCCTGGGTGGTCTCAGGTTAGTATAGAAAATTTTTATCCCAGTACTCTCAAATCAGGACAACATCCTTCATACCTATATTTGTTATTCTTTGCTTAAGTGTATTGACCTGACAATCACTTAGAACATTCCATTGTTCATTTTTAAGAGGGAAAAATAATATATCTATGTATGTATTTGCATTTGGGGGTATTCAGAACACACTCAAATATGAATTCCCATCAGACTATTCTTATCACAATTATTTAACAGTACCTATTTTGAATCAGAGAAAATTTAAATACTTGTAAATATTATGCAGATGAACACTAAAATCTATTTTAACAGATTAATAAGCTTGTTATTTTTGTTACATCCTTCCCCTTTCTTTCATCATTATTTGGCTTTGGGTTTATTCTTTCCAGTGCAGTTAACATCAAATTTAAACAGGTTTTTATTTTCACTATATATGTTGGTATATATTTGTCATCATTGTCTCTTCCTTAGATATGAGAAAGATTTAATGTATCACTACTTGTGCTCTCACTTCTGCTCTAGTACTAGAGGTAAAGAATTAGAAAATCCTCGAGCATTGTCTTCTTTCTACTTTTCATTATTTCCTCTGGATTCTTCTCCAAGAAAAACAATTTTGTACATAAACCTACCTGTTACACTGTTTTCAGTTTCCAGTTTACTGCTGAACCATCCTTTTTTAGGGTACTCTCTATTGGATCCCTTATTTGCTATATTGCAATTTGTCAGAAGACTTCAACAAGACTTCGGAAGACTTCAGCTCGCTTTGTCAGAAGCAAGCAAGAGTTCTATCTTTCTTTTCTGTGTTTATTATTACTCTGTTTCCATTTATCTTCTCTCTTGAACTCTGGACTTTCTGAGTTCAAGAGAAATGTCTACATTAAGGTTCAATGGTGACATAAGAGCCAGTACAGAAGTTAAACACCCACATTATAGAAAGCAATATTCTGATTACAGTCAGAAGTTGTGCTTCTTTTAGATTTCAGTCACACAAAAAAGAAGATTCTTAGGCAGACAATGGATGGAAAATAATTATTAGAGCAGGTTGCTCTGATTTTCTGCATTTTGGTGTTAGATGATTGCTATATTTCTATTCTAGAGCTCAGATAAAAAGCAAGCAAAAAACCAAACAAAACCAAAATGAAACAGAGAACTCCTGAATTTATGTTCCGCATATCAGAAAACGAAACATGCAGAATATAAAGGGTGACATTTCTTTTAAAACTAAGACCTTAAACATCAATATTTTCTTTAAAACTAAATTTTTCCTCAGGCAACCAAGCAATCCTGGCAAGCTGGTGATCTTTCTCACTGGTTAATATAAACTGTGAAAAACTATTGTAGTTTTATATCCTCAGCTAACAATGACCTACTTTAAGCTATGGATTTCTGTTAAGTAAAAACACATTAAAAGAAAAAAAATTCCCTCCAGGCCATCTGTTGTTTATTTTTCCTATTAGCAGCAAACTGTTCTCTTGGAGAACAAGGGTCAGTCAGTTCCACAAGAAAGAACATTTTGCCCTTTCATATGCTACTATGTAAATAGCTTCAGGTATTACTTTTCCCTGATAATGTTTAAACAGGTAGAAGTGGGTAAAGTGACAATACAGTCTTTGCAACTCTTCTTATTTGAATTCACTATAACACAGCAGCTGAATGTGGATTTATGAACTCCTACTCCATGACATTTCTCTTGCAAATCGTACAATGTTCTGACTATTTTCCTGATTCAAAATTATTTTTGTTGCATGTTTTATCTCCAAGTTTCTGAAAAGATAATGGCATGATGCATATTATCATACCAACATTTCTAATATTTGTAATTTTCTTTTAGTTTAACTGCATTTTGTTTAACTAGGAACTCATTTTCCTGTATAAAATAAAAATATCACAATCCAATTTACCTCAAAATGAGCAGTCTAAGTATTATTTCCCCCCTGAATACTCAGAGCTATTAGTGATCTGTGGAGAAAAGAAAAGTGGGAGGAATCTTACCCATGCGTTTTCTGTAGCACGAAGAGGAAAAGAAGTACGCAACAAGTGTTTGTGATGATAATAACATGCACTGAAGGTATGAACGGATTTATTTCTTAGCCTGTTGGTTTAGAAGAAATATGTACACATCCAGCTATCTTTACAAAATCATCTTTTGCAACATCTAGATGTAAGGAAGGCCAAAGCAGTGGGTGGTAGTTGAAGAGTGGTGAATCATTTAGTTACAATGAATAAAATGCTGAGCTTTTAATGAGACATATAAATAATTAGTAACACAGCCAATAAGATCCTTTTCCCCCTTCATTTTAGCCTTCTAAAATTGGAGGTGTGTGATGAGCAGTAAATTATTCTTTTCATTTATTGTCATGCTTGATAGTAAATTATCTTTAGAATGTTCTTCAATCTATTCAGAAGCTAGAGATCAGTAATAATTCTGGAGACAAGGAATAAATATAGATCAGGACTGCATTATTTCTTTTGGTTACTCTCCTCACAATAGTATTGATCCACTTTAAATTAACTTTATTAAATATAAGCTCAAATTTGTTTCATTTCACACTATTTAATCCAAGCTGAACAATGCATAAAATCAAAAAGATTCCTCAGAAATAAAATGTGAGAATCTGACAGCAAACAGTTGTAAGTCTATTGATTTATATAAGCATTTTGTAACAATTATATGTGTATATATATATATATATATAAGTTTGAGGAGATTTGGGAATTCTGGTGGTTAACTGATTCTGGCAGTCAATCTGTGCTGGTACTGGTTACAGAAAAGACTTTAGCCTCTAAGGAACAGACATCATTTTGAAGGAATTATGGAATCATTCTTAGTTGAGCTTTAGTATTACACTATCTATTTTAGTGCCAATACTAACCAATGTGCTGTGTAAGTGAAGTACTCAAACGATCATTTCCGTACACTGAATTACTGTTCCAGTAAGTGTTTGCTTGTTCTGGTTATTTTTATCACATTTTGCTTTTGCAGGATAAGCTGGAACTATTAATGTGACAGTTTCAAATGATTATACTACACCGGATGTCAGCACAATTTATTTAAGCTACTTTTTTACATCTGTTCCATAACATGCTCTTCAAAATATTCATCATACTGCAATACCGAATGCAGAAGGGTCATTGCTTTCATTTTGATTTCATCAACTTCCAACACAAAATTTAAAGTCAAACCAAATGCATTCTAGTGGGTCATAAACCTATTCTACAGATTTTAATACAGGACTATAACCAGTGTAACAATGAGAAGATTTAAAATAAAGGAATATTTGTTTAGAAAAGACATGCATATAAGTCAAACAGAGGAAAACCTTTCTGTAAGAACATATGCTACCAGTATTTATTTATTCTTTTACATAATCTTATTGAATATTAAGTTTATGAAAAGGTAGCACGATATTGTAGAAAAATACCAGTCATCTCCCTATATGTTTTCATTCACTTTCCTCAAGTCTCACCGATATTCTACCCCACCATTGATGTATCACTGACATGGCAGGGAAGAAAGGTTGTCTTCTGGCTGGTGCTCCTGTTCAGAGCCTTCTCTGAATGAAATCCTTCCCCTGTTGGAATCAGAAGATATGATTGCAATGTTTTCACTGAGGTCAGGCTGAAAACAGTGCTGTGGGTGAAAGTTTACAATGTATTTATGAAATGGCATGGTAATTCTTTTGTTATTATCATGAAACTATTCTTTATTCATGCTATCATTCCATTTGCTTTGACTACCACTGCATTTTAAACACAATTTTTCACTGACATTTACCTGATGACACTCATCTCTTTTTTTTTTCCACTTAAGTTAATTTGCAGCTTATCAATAAACATATGTAAATTAAAGGGAATTATCAAAGTAAGGAAAAAATGAGACATTCTAAAGGGAAGACAGTCAGAATAAAGGAAGAAGAAGAAAAATATTTCTGATATTTCCTTAATAATAATATTGGAAAGAAAAATAAATAATAAACAGTAATTCTGTTGACCAAAACTAGGCATAAATGAGATCAGTCCTCTCTAAGATGTTGCTAAAAACAAACTGAAGAGCATAAACAGTTCATGTATGAAAGCATTCAAATTGTTCTCCATTAAATATTAAGACATAAAACTATATTATAAATTTGAATATGCTGTCTTTTAACAGAAAAGATGAAAAAAAGAGATTAAACCCCTTCAAAATTTAGTTGGATGTGTATTTTGCATGAGAAAATGTTGTGGTTTTGGTTTTTAATCAAACTTTCTTATGGATATAAAATAAAGCCTGTCATTTTTCATTGGGAAATATTTCTAAGACCAATGATAGAAAAAACAGGGGACAACAATTAGTTCACTAGAGTATCTAAAGCAGATGTTAGAAAACTAAAGACTGCAGCTTAATTTATTTAGGTGACTGTTTATTTATTTATTTAATTTATTTAGGTGACTGTTGTCCCCTTCCCTTCCTAGGATGTACTTTTTTTCATAACTCGGTAATCCACAAAAGGTTTCGATTTTTGATTAAAACAGGCGATAACCTTTAAAATCTCAGTAGATTTTGTGGGAAGAGAAAACTTTTTTCAATTTTTTGGAAAGAGAAAATGTAACAATATAGGTTTTCTTTGATCTATGGGGTAACAGTCACCGGAGTTGCAAGAGTAGAAGACTTCGGAATGAAAGTGATAATGTTAACTATGTTTCCCTTTGGAAATTTATGACTTAAGTGTGCAACTTTGATCTTCAACTTTAGCTTAATGGAATATAAAACTAAACAATGTATGATTTTCTATGTAAGTAAAATTTTAAGTCACAGCTATAAGTATTAGTCACAAAACTACAGTAAGAGAAAAACAGAAGTGAGCAGGATTTGGAAAAATCTTCTATTACTGTCCTTCCAATCTGACTATAAACAGTTCCAAAACCGACAAATGGCTGCAGTTGCAGTGCCTTTATGATCACATTAGTATTCTGTACTCAGGTTCAGCATAAAAGCCAAATGTTGTTCAATCAGTTGTATTCATATCTTCCATATCAGATAGTATATGAATGAATGTTTGTAACCAATTTTTTTACTCTAGACACTGAAAACAATGAGCTAAGATGGAATGCTGGATAATGTACAATGCTGTTCAGATGCTTTCTATGGGGGAGGTGAGAAATTTTATTTTAAACTTTCCAAATTTGGTCTCCATCAGATTCTCGGTAGACATCAGAAAATATTCCAGATACAAATCCAAATTTGTATGAAGAGTCATATTACTCCTAAAAGCAACTTGAGACACTTTTCCACAAGTACTCATAGAACAGCTATCTACTGCTTCAAATGTATGTAATTTATGTAATTTCCACTTGGAGAGTTTGAGCTATGTTCCAGTCTTTGAACAAGCCAGTGTTGTCTCTGCAGATCTTCAAAGGCATGCAATGTCCTTCTGAGTGAATAGCACAATTTCTGATACCACTGGCTCCTATAGTTAAGACTAGCTTTAAGCAAAGCCATACACGTGGATGACTGTATACTAAGTTTTCAATTCAAGTGGTATTTGCTTTTTGCATGAGAGATGTTAAATAATACACAGATTGGTTCACTGGATGTTTCTCATTTCCAGGATATCTGACATCTTGCTTCAGGGAATGTTTTTGTCCTAATTCTTTCTTTAGTACACTATATGACTTTAAACCTTTTAATTTATAATTTTAAATATTTGCTAAACAGATAATGCTCTGGAAATTGAGTCAATGACATTCAATCTCCTTTCTTACCCTTTCTGTTCATAATATAATCAACCTGCCATAAAAAATGCCAAAACTCTTCTGAAAATAAATGTTACTTACAATGATTCCCACAGAAGGAGGAACGGTTTGTAACAGTTCCTCCGTATGAGAGAGAAACAGACGAAATGAGAAGAGTTTGTAACATGAAGACCATCTCAATGAGAAAAGGGAGGCTAGTGATGCTGCAGAGATGTTAGGGCTGCTAAGCAACAGGGTTTTTTCTTCTTGGATATCATGTCTCTTCTAGGGTATCTTCAGTTGAAGTTGAAGGCAAGAATTGATGGACTTCAATCATAAAGATCAACGTGATCAGGATTTGATCCATGGATTCAGAGATAGCCTCAGGGAAGTTTAATTACCTTTAGTTCCAGACACGCTTTTTTATTTAGAGATGATGTTATTACTGCTTTTCAAAATACAAAATGTAGCGTCATTTCTCAGTTCTTGTAATACTAATGTATGTTTACATGGAAGGATAAACTTTTGTCAAAATGGAGACCTAGTGGGACAGAACAATAAAAATCTTATATCCGAAAGAAAGCAACAGTTCACTTCCAAGCTCTGGCCAGGAGGAAACTGGACAATTGAAGTGAGGGTGGAAGTTGTCCACCCACTAAGTCCTCCTCTACCTTTCAGTTTCATTAATGCCTCAAGTCAGTCTCGATAGCAATTGGGTCTTTCATTTATATGGCAAAATGTAATTGATGTCTTGAAATAGTATCATAATATGACATAATGTCTGCAATGCAAACATTCCAGGAGAAATATGTTGTGTTGTGTTTAGAGGACGATGGCATGTAGTGAACCAGCCATTTGATAGCTTTTTGATTAAACACACAGCCACATACCAAAGGTCATCTTGAGGAGCAGGAAACAGGGAGAACATCAACTGTTTCCAAGTCGGACACAGGAAGGGACACAGGAAGAGACACCAGAAAGTAAGGTGGCATTGCTTCCAAATGATGTGGCAGGTGTATTACCAGGAATTAAATGGACCAATGGGAGTGTTGTTAGCACACATGACTGCCCCACGTAAGAGGGACATTAACCAATCAGACAGTGCGTATTAGACACGTGATACAAATGTATATAAGGGATAGTTAAGTAAATAAAAAGGTCTTTTCCCTGATTCATATTGAACTGTGCAGAGTCCATCTTTGATTCCTCTCACTCTTTCAGTTTTAAACTATTTCCCCTCATCCTATCACTTCATGCTGTTGAAAAAGTCCCTCTCCAACTTTCCTGAGGGCCCCTTCAGGTACTGGAAAGCTGCTATAAGGTCTCCCTGAAGCCTTCTCTTCTTCAGGCTGAACAACTCCAACTCTCCCAGCTTGTCTTCACAGGATACGTGCTCCAGCCCTCTGATCATGGTGGTCCTCCTCTGAACTCGCTCCAACAGCTCCATGCTCATCTTGTGTTGGGGACTCTAGAAATGGACACAGTACTCCAGGTGAGGTCTCACAAGAGCAGAGTAAAGGGGGACAATCATCTCCCTCAACCTGCTGGTCATGTTTCTTTTCATGTAGCCCAGGATATGGTTGTCTTTCTGGGCTGCAAGCACACACTGCTAGCTCATGTTGATATCATCAACCCACACTCCCAAGTCCTTCACAGGGATGCTTTCAATCCATTCTCCACTCAGCTAGTATTTGTGCTTAGGATTGCCCCAACCCAGGTGAAGGACCTTGCACTTGGCCTTGTTGAACTTCATGCTGTTTGCATAGGCCCACCTCTCAAGCCTGTCAGGGTCAACCTAGATGGCATCCCTTCCCCCCAGTGTGTCAACCACATCACACAGTTTAGTGTCATTGGCAAACTTGCCAAGGGTGCACTATATCTCACCATCCATGTTGCTGACAAAGATATTAAGCAGCACTGGTCCCAATACCGACCACTGAGGAACACCACTCTTTGCTGATCTCCACTTGGACATCAGGCCTTTGACCACAACTTTTTTAGTGCCATCATCCAGACAATTATCCACAGAGTAATCTATCCGTTAAGTTCAAGTCCCTCCAATTTAGAGACAAGGTTGTCACGCAGGACAGTGTCAAATGCTTTGCACAAATCCTGGTAGGTGACATCAGTTACTCTTCCCTTATTCACCAACTCTGTAACCTCATCATAGAAGGCCACCAAATTTGTCAGGCAGGATTTTCCCCTAGTGTTCAATAAAGATAAGTAATTATAATTATGCAATAATTACTTATTACATAAGTTACATATAGATCAGTGCTAACATCAGTCTTGAAATGTTTGAAATTGTTGCTAAGTGAAACAAATTACTACACACAAACACATATCCCATTGGCAGTGTGCTCTCCCTGGTGAAGATGACTCCCCCAACACCCACTGGAGAATGAAGGTTTCTCAACAACTGTCTTTTTTGGGCGTATGAGACTAACAACAGAGAAGAGGGGCAGAAGCTTTCTTTAAAAAAAAAAATTGTGCTTCAAATGTAAAGAACTATAAGGCTTGATATTGCAGTCATTTTCATAGTAACAGACAAGATTAAGTGATAAGTGACAGACAGATATGGACTATGCAGTTAAATAGAGGTCTCAGTTTTATATCTGTGATGACATTTCAGTTTACAGGAAATGTGTATTGGTTGATCAAGTTCAATCTTTCAGTAATGAGATAAATGAAACTTCTAAATAATTTCTATTTAAAATACTTTAAATATTAAATATTATGTTTGTCAATATTAATAATTAACT
>VZRW01006777.1:56335-68964 GCA_013398125.1 Aegotheles bennettii | reverse complement strand
TTAACATAAAGTTAATATAGTACTTTTAAAAAAACCCTCCTTAATGTTCAAATATATTTATATATATTTATATATAAATATATGTATTTATATATATGTATACAGGCATACATCTATATATAAGAAAGAATATGAGTAATACTTATAAAAATTATTCTTTGTAAATGCTCAAGGGATCACTTGCTGAAACTAGAAGGAAGACTAAATTGACATGTTTTAAAAACCAACACAGCATTATATTAACATATGAAAAATATCAGATATAGATTTGCAACTGAAGGTCAGACAGAGCTATTAAAAAAAATACACCTAAATGGTAAGATAATTAGTGTATTATTCCATCAGGATGCCAACAGTTTAGACTGGAATTTGTTTAGCATAGGATATCTAGTGACTAGCTAAAGAGATCTGATATAATTTCTTTCAACTCAGAATTAGGCAACAAATTTAAATCTGCCTTGGGATTGTTTACAATGCTATAAAACTATAGATTAATTGCCTGAATGATTTTTGGTGATATATATTTTAAATATTGTATAGCTAATGAATTAATGAACTGGCAATGAAAGAACTGAAGATTCAATCTTAGTCCTTCCATGACTACCCAGAATTGTTTTGGGCAAGAAATAAACTCACTGAATCACAGTGTGTTCTTTTGTACATTTGCAAACAATAAGAACCAGAATTTCTGATCTTGTTGTACTCTTTAGGAGGTGTAAAAAGCCAAAGCTTTGGGTAAATTTCAATTTCCAAAGGTAAATTTATTTTGTTAGAAGGAATCTGCAGGAATAGCCATGCGAGCTTACTTACTCTTCTACCCATATTCCTGGCATAGCTCCATGTCAAGAACATGCATAGGAAAAGTAGTTGTGTGATAGAAGATCACATGGATGGCCATTGCAACTCCATTTTACAAAGAAACCAAAGACTTGTGCATCTTTAAACTGGCCTTTAAAGTCTTTGAGAGTCAGTGATCTCTTCAAGAACCACAGGGATGGAACTGACCTGGTTATGCTTAATCTTGCCCATTAATGTTTACATATATAAAAGAGAAACTGATTAATTTCGAAGTATTTAAGGCCAAATGAGGTCAGATTCTTAGTCTTCTGAACTGTGAAATAGGAATGCATGAAGACCTCTTCAAAGCCGTAGGTAGAGCAAAACATCTCAGTCTTCAGGATATTAAACTCTGTGGCTGCAGTGAGAAAATAGCAAAATCTAAGCCCTGTTGGTAACCTAAGTTCACTGGAGTCTTACGAAATTAATTTTTGAGATAAACTCCAATGGTCTTATTTTGGCAATTCTTATCATAAGCGCCATAGTGAGGAAAAAATTCTGTAGAGTCCCTGCTAGTGTAAGGGAGGAAAAAAACAGTCTGAACGTATTGTGAATATGTTGATCCTGGTATAAGAAAAGAATCTAAGAAAGATTTAAGATGAATTTATATTTTGCATCAAAGTTTGTTCTGCTCGGTATAATATTCTCTGTCTATTCACAAGTCAGAAAAGTCAGAGAAGAGAAAATAAGAAAGAAAAGTTTCAGTCATCTTTATTCTATAAGTAAAAATAAAAAAACCCCAAGATGTTCTTGAAAACTTTAGGGAAGATGCCTAATGCTCACACACTAAATTCAGGCTTTCTCTGGGTGAAACCTAGAATTCACAGCTTGAAAATCCTATCCCATTCCTGACAGTAACAATGGTCACCTTTTTTTTTCTTTACCTGTAAAGTATGCGACTGCATGTTATGAAGCGTCATGGTGAGAGGGAGTGTGTACCACATCAGTTCATGTTTTTTTACCACATTTGTCAATATCACTTAGTACAATAACCAAATACTGCATTTTACATTATCTTTGTAAATTTGGAAATCATTGCCTTATTGGGTAGCTTCGTAAGTACCCATACAGTAATACATAGACATATAACCTTTTAAACTCCAATTTGATAAACCTAATAATGAGAAATGTTAAGTGCTTATTTTTACTTCTTTTTAATTGTTTTGTGTCATCCATTTGAGGTCTTTTCAGTGTATACCTACCTTTTGTGAAATATGATTCCCAAGCCTAAAATAATATTTTCATAGCAATGCTCTCAATGCTACCTGTTGAGGTAGGATAGCTTTCCTATTTCTAATGGATATTCCCCCTTTTATTTATCCAAGAATCACATCAGGCCTTTTTACTGGAACGCTGCACACAAAGGTCATGTAGAGGTGATTATTCAGGATGACCTCCTAACTCTTTTTCTGAATCACTGCTCTACCATCTGGTAGATGCTCCAGATATATGTACTTGTGCTACTCTAGATTTTCTGAATATTTTGAATATTTTTTAATTCTTGGAGAAAAATTTTGTGTGTGTTACAGGTCACTCTTCAGGATAATGCATTATTAAATTTACATGATATGCTAAATATTTAGATTTTATAAATTGTAGATAATTCCCTCTTTAAAAAGTTAGTGTATTTTTTTAATATATTCTTCATTGAATGGCAACAACTCAGTGCAGTGATATCAATAAAAAAATCATTGCTTTCAAAGTATTTGAATGTGAATATTGGGGATAATTCCATTGATGTCAATACAGTTAAACAAATTAAACAAAATAAAATTAAAATAATATATTAAGGCTCAGTTGTATGATCTTTCACTTGCACTTTCAAAACTGATTATCTGGTTCCCCTTTATGTTATCAGCATTATGTACCAATATAGCTCAGATCCCTGTAGGCATAATTGGAATGTCAGTTTATATAGAAATATTTTATTTTTCAAATTAATAACAAGGTAGAAATGGTTCTAAGCCATAGCTTTTTGATTTGGATCTCAAACACAAATTTTGAGGTTTACAGATTTTTTAGTTTAGTCTGTCATTAAGGGTGGGCAACTGGGCATGAAATTCAGCTCTGGATCTTGGTCTACCTAACCAAGACAGTGTTCTTCAATGGAAATTGGAAGTCAGAGTTTATATAGATCTGCCCTTTCCTTCTTATAATCACTGGGCAGCAAAATAGTCCTGGAGATCTTGAAAGGAATATAACTATACATAACTTAATTTAAACACACTGACTGTTTTCAGTAAATTCAAGAAAAAGCAATATTTAATGTTCTTTTCATCTTCCTTTCCTTGACACTTTACTTCCTTGGAGGAAAGTTGTAAATAAAGCATGTTAACTGTGTCTCACTGATGTCCTTGAGTAATCTTTATCCTCATACTCTTGGTCATCACATTGGTCTACAAAATATAAGTCACATGGGGATTCTGACATTTATAATACATAGAGAAATAATTACAAATTTTTAGAATTGCATGAATTCTAGCCATGTTAATCTGATGTTCTAGGTACTTCTGGATTTCATGGCCATGTTTATAGTACTGCTTCTGAAGTTTAGCATTGAAAGTCTATGAAATGAAAAATAAAAGAGTAACAAACAATCCTTCTGAAAATGTTGAAAATATGTATTTCAAATGATATTCTGGAAAATAAATGGCAGTCAATCCTCTCCTGTTGTGACTCAGGACAAATTTTCTTACAAAGAGCCAGAAATTAAACATTTTCAATGTGATGAGGCAAATCTGAACCAAAATAGTGTTACTAAACCTGAAAAATAGAAAGGTACTTATGTTAGAACATAAAAGACTGAATTACTAAGTGGGGCAATATGGAGTAAGTAGCCTTTTGAGCTTAGGGAATACTTACTGTTCTTAACGCGGAAAACAATTTTGAATTACAAGTGTAGAAGTTTCCTCCTTCTCTGAGCTCCTTAAACATACCTAGAAGCCAAGTAAAGATTGGATCTTACATTAAACAATATTGTTTCAGATGACTTATGTTCTAGCCACCACTTTGAAATATCCCTGATGATGTAACCATCTTTGGTCTTTTCTGTTCTCTTCTATGTTTTATAGCCATTTTATAGCCTTCAGTTCTTCAGTGTCCTTACAGTTATGAGTCTTCAGCCTGTCACAAGGCATGAAAGGTTTTTCTGAGGCTTGTTGAGTAGGTGGCAATGAATGTTTTTTGGTCAGTGGTGAAATAAACATGACTGCCTGTGATTACATTGACTGCACTTGACTAGCCCTCAGCTCATATGAAGCACAGAAGAACTTTTATGTTAAGTAGAAAAAAAGGAACAGCTCTCCAGAATTTTCTGTCTAATGTTCTATTTGTTTAGATACAATAAATGCATTTAAGTATCAGTTCCTTTCTTTTTCCTATGCTATTCTTTACAATCAGTCTTCTATGCTGAAAAAATACATTCTAGTCACAAAACAAATGTGGTGAAGATAACAAAATATACAGAATTCCACCTTGTCAGGTTCCATTCTTAAATATCTGACCCAAGTATCTGACATTTTCAGACACATTTTCAGGTCATCTTGATGGTTAAGGTTGTCCACACTGGCTCATGCCATTCAGTAAAAAAGCCATCCAAATACCCTTTATATGGGGATGGTTTCAAATAATACAAGAATAAACACAGAAATATTATGAAAATTCACAATACTGGATTCCATAATTTACATAGTAAGTACTATACTTGTGCACCTGTTTTGCAATTTAAAGCAGGGTGGGGGGGAGTAATGTCTCCACTTAGTTTTAAAAACACTTTAAAATATTGGCTTCAGACTTTCCCAAAAATCCCCAAAAACTTCCTTCTATCTCTGCAACTATTTACTTGAACTCTCTGATACTTCCTAGCACATCAGCCATTTCAGTGGAAAACCTTTTCCAATACTATTTTCCCATTTAATTTTCTGTTGTCAAACAGTAAAGAAATACAACAAGTGGTGCAATAGATGATTTCTGTTTTCCTCTTTTTTACTTTCCCTTTATGTAGAGGTATGAACAAGTATCTCAACAAAAACAAAACAAAAAAAAAAGAGAAAAAATATTGTTGTGAAAATGTAAGAACATACCATCAATACTTTTAATTTTTTTCTCAGTTAAATAAATTCAGTATAACACAGGTATGTTTTTGCTAATCTAGGCAACAGAAATTACTTGTCACATACTTGGTCCAATAGATTTGTCATTATAAAATATCACATAATTAGTGATAAATATACTTTGTAAGAATAAAAGTGTGCTTTTTGCTATAACCAATACATTATTTAGGACTAAGCATTGTGATTTTACATGGACTTTATGTCAGATGAAAATTTCACTCTATTTTAAACTTCTTTTTCTTTACTTTCCCATGCCTTTTTCTTTTTTGACGTACATGGCATACATTAAAATAGCAAATCTATATTCACAGAGAGAAAGCTGTGATTGAAATTTTGCTAAATCATTCAGTGAGAGTTTTGTTTAAGTAACTCCTCCAGCACCTTGCTAAACCTTGCTAAAGACATTGCTAAAAAAATTTGCAGGTTATTAGTATGGTAGAGTTGCAGGTGTAGCCATATACTTACAATTAGTCATACATTTTCATACTTTGCTCAGGAGACACATTTTAATTGTTTTATCTTATATTTCTGCAGTCTCATCTTTTTTCTATTTCAAGTAGTCATTCGTTTGGACTCATCTTTTAAATTAAATCATGTGTCTTCAATTATACTAGCTGGTTAATTACCTATCTACAGCTTATGACTTTAAGTATTTTGACAGCTAAAAATAATTGTGTGTATTTCATAAATTTATCACTGCTTTTCAGCAGCATAAGTGCATTTCAATTCACTTTCTATGGAAGAGCTGAATTGCAAATCCTTTTCAAATTAAAGGGAATGTTCTATCATTTCAGCTCATTCTACAGTAATGATTTCATCGATTTGACTTAGTACACATGTAAGCCCAAGTGAATTTGCATATAAAATGCCACAGGGCCTAGAGGCTCTAATACAAACAATTAGTTCAGTATTTTTATCTTCTGGTAGCACAGGGCTTCCACATAACAAGCTATTTTGGAAACCTTTCAGTTCAGTATGTGTTGTACAAGGGAAAAGGCTATATTTCCTCTGTGGTTAAGGACTGAAAAAATGTTTTTGGATTTTGTCCATCCACACAGCATTGCTGCCCAGCTGTTGATACTGCACATCCCGAGATAACCAACAGCAGCATGTCACTGACACTGCAGATGGTTTTCATTTAAATCCCTTCATTTGGATTTTATTAGAATGGTATTGAAAATGGAAGAGTGATTTAGTTTTATGAGCATTACTGCCTGGATTTTTAGCCACAGAACTGTTATTATCTCTAATGGTAAATCCCTTGCATTTTGTTACAAATACTCTTCAGTGATTTCCAGTGACTTACGTTGAATATCCATTCACTCTGTTTATTTTCAGATTAGTGCAGTTTGGGATCTGACATTGATATACAGACAGAGAACACACTCTTCAAACAGTGAACACATTCTACTTCATCAGAGCTTTGTGATGAACACCATCTCTGCTTCCAGAGCGTGCTCAGCTGAGTCAGGCACACAGGGCTGTTCAGAGCATCCCTTATCTGAGACATGTGAGGGAGACTTTAACAGGTTTTCAAAGCTCAGATCACTTGACTGGTGCCATAAAGAAGTCACAGGATCACAGAGGAGAAGGGAAAGCTTGGGCTGAAAATGTGAGCAAGGGATATTAAACACCTACCTAGTTCTATGCTGATTGGAGCTGTGTGTACAGAAATGTTTCTGCTGGCTATATTCAGATGACATCTGGAGTCTGTTTTTAGCACAAAGATGCATTTTTTGTATGACCTTGAAAAAGACACCTCACATAAAATTGTTGCTATATTGAAGTTGACTCTAAAACTTCCATTCATTTCAATGCATTGTATTGTGAATACGGAGTACTGCAGCCTGCCTTTGTTAGATCATATGCAATACAAATACAATTACAGTGGGCAAGACAGTGTTAGTATGGGACTAATGTATGTTATAAACGTTGACAAATAAAATAACTTTAGCTGGTGAGCAGAAGCTCAGAGTGAGCGTAATGTTTTTGTTCTTTTCATAATAGCTAACATTTCTTCAATACTCTTTCCTCAATAGCCCCTGCATGAATCCATTGTTACTACATTAAAATAATTGTCCATAACTGAGCCATTTTGGCATGTGGAATAATGCTATCTGTATGTAGAATGCCAACTAATTAAAAGCCATTTTGTACCTGTAAATTTTGCTGAGTGGCATTTCCATAGTGGAGTTCTCCACATTGTTGCAAACACAAATTATTATCCCTACAGCTCTGGAGGGAGAATCAGCTTTCTGAGAAAGCACACAAAAACCACACTTCATGGCAAAAAAATGCCAACTTGCCAAACTGCACAAAATCCTTGGTAAAGAGTGGAAAGGGGAGCAACAAAAATGGATAGAATGTTTAAAGGGATGGATAACATTAAAATGAATGGATGGACTTGATGGTGTCAGTGACAACACCTGGTATGCTTTCAGTACAACTATGAAAAAGAGAGGAAGCTACCTCACAGCATCCCTATGGATGTCCCCAGTGGTGTGGCCCTGAAGTTGGGATTCCTGGTTTCCTTGTATCTCATGTCAGTTCAGAGAGTCCACAAAATAAGTTGTTCCTTGATATTTTGGGGTAGATAGGTATAGATAAGATACGATGTTGAATAGTGTCTTTTGGAACTATAAATATAATGTAATATTTTACTTACTTTACTTCCAAAATAAGTCAAAGGACCAAATACAGTACTTTGTATCAGGTTTCCTTACCGAAAGCAGCCTTGTAGTCTGCTTGTCTCCCTTCACGCATGAAACTCATAACATCCTTTCTCTTTCTCTCTGCTTTCAAAAAATCATTCTGTGAAAACCTGATGGAGAAAGCAGGCTTTCATACAGTCAGAGTTGCTCAGCCAGACTCTCATTTCTGCAAGATAGAACTGTGTTAGCTCAAGAATGAAAGAGCACAATTTCCCATGTTGAGCAAGATATTCATAGAACTATATGGAGACACAGCCATCAATCATAGTTTTGAATCACTGAAAATTAAAACATGAGATAATTAGTGTCTCAACCTTTATCCAGAGTTGGGAACTTGATTGCACTTCTGTTTCTGAAACATCATTTCTGACCTTTTTCAACAGTAGCAGTAAGTCTAGCTTCTGCTTCTGGGAAGCTTGCTGCTTTTTGCAAAGAAAATGTTTGGGAAAAAAGGAAATAACAAACTAAATCACCTAATTGAACAATTCCTTTTCTTCCTTAGACATGAAATTTGGGTTTTTTAGGATGATGCACAGTGATACCTAGTCTGCCTTTTTTTTTCAGCTGTTTCCACAAATAACTACATAACATGTTCTTATAAAAAAATAGTAACATTCTAGAATTAAGTAAGCCCCAAATTTTAAACAAAAGAGTGGGAATATTATTCTACCCACTGGACAGAACATCTGTGCACAATTTCTTTGGAAGGTCAAATGTTGAGTTAAATATTGTGAAGGACTGCTTATATCATGTTAGCTAGTCACATGTGCATCTAAACAAGTAAGAATAATCAAATCTCATGCTTTAACAAGCAGATTGCATATTAAGGTTGGGAAATAATTTTTTAAAGGAAATATTTTAGTTTGTTATAGTAGGTTCCAAATGAAACCAACACAGGCAAAAAATACACAATTGGATTTATTTCCTCAGTAAACTTGTTTTCAGCTTTATCAGTTTGCAGTCAATAGTTTGGTCAATCTTAACATTTGTTTAAAATCACCACCTACACAGTATTACTTCTACATGCTTAGGAGTAAAATTCTGTAATTGAAAGATTACATATTTCTTCCAGTCTCTCAGCAGTCTTCTGCTTGGACTTCCAATTGTGTGTTCTCTGCCACACTCACTGAATTTTACTTAGGTGGTGAGTTGAAGGCACTTGAGGATGCCCTGATACCTACTGAGCTACTGTTAGGTGTCATCAGTTAGTGCTGACTTCAGCCTAACAAGTGGGAGATCCAGCAGTGTGACAAGGTAGGGATCTCCATGTTCTGCAGGGACTGCAGGAGCACCCATCCAGACTGGATGAGGTACACATGGGAGGGTACCCTCTTTCTTCTATGTAGGGGAGAACTGAGTGTCCACTGCAAGTGGATACTCCTTTGCAGAAATGCGGCTACAAAATACATCTGCCTCTTCAGTTTCCAAGAACAGATTAAACTATAACAAAATCTTCAGGGATTTTTTATTTTTTTTTTGGGGGGGGGGATTAATTGTTGGGGTTTTGGGTTTTGGTTTTGGGGTTGGTTTTTTTCTCTAGAGCAACCTTTTCAGTCTCATCAGTAGCTATGGATGTTAACTAGGATTTTTTAGGGGAAAGAGTAGGGGATGCTTTTGTTTTTTAAACCAACAAACCTTCAAAATTGCCTACTAAAAATTAAATAAAGGTGTGAAACTGGAAGAAAATTGTTTTCTTACTTATTCTCAATCATGATGATTTTCTACTCATCTTGAGCTTTTGTTATCCTAGAGAAATTGGAACCTTAGTTTACTGTATCTTTAAAAGAAAAGAGGTTTAAATGCATGAAATATTTCCTGATTATTATGGTGATACAGCATTTAAGAGACACCTGTGTTATATACAGTCAGAAAAGAGTTCCAGAAGGTTATCCATCCATATACTCAAATAATTTCATCAAAGAATATGAAGTATGTGATTTGTGCATCTCTGTGCTTGAAGAAGGAAAAAGACCAATGAGAAATTTGAAGGCTTTTGTGAAAACACATCTCCCAGATATCTTTCTGCAGTTACTATTGTAGAAATTTATGAACGTAAATACAGGAAAAATTATCAGAACCAAACAGATGTTCTTTATTGGCTGGCTATTGGCTTTTTGTTTGCAGTGTATCAGTGTGAGATTCCTGAAAGATGACATAAAACTTAAAATGACAGCTTTATCTTTAAGAAATTGAGAACAAAGTATGACATACTAAGATACAAGATTTTCACTTCTCTGAGGCCTCTGAAGAGTTTAATAAATGAAATTCTATTCATATATTATTCTTTAAAATATAATCTAACCACAGTATTTATACTGGTTATTAATATATAATTTACGAAAGTGCATATCAAATCATTATTAATGAAACATGTATGTTTGTCTGTATATACCTATGCAATTGCATCAAAAGTATGTGATTGGTATAAGTAGCGTTTACTGCTGCTGCAGTTAAGGCCAGTGATTTGCTTACTTATCTGCCTATGAAGCCTCCATCTATTGCTCATCCAACAGTACACTTCAAGACTGTTTGAATCTCTAGCTAATTTCAGTTTTATCTGCTTACCTTTCGCTGCTTGTTCCAGTGTATTTTATTTTCAATTACAGTTAAGTGACTCTTTTCTCAAGATGCAGTATAACATGCAGGATGATGATTTGGTGGTTAAGTAGTACACTGAGACAAGTAGCAGTCTTGCTGAAAGTTTTTCTATGATTTTGTCCTGGGTTGAGTCAGGAATGAAACATTCATTTTTTTCAGTAATTTTATTTTTCTGTTAAACCTCCTCTAAGTAACTGCACTTGCTGAAATTAACAGCACATTTTTCAGTTGGTGTCTGCCTCTAGGACTGATAATGCTCAATGTTTATAGTTATGGCTGGAGAATGGTATGCAGAACCAAAACCATTGCTTGGTTCTGCTAAACATTTTACACTCCTGTTATGATCCGCTTATTAAGAGATGCCTCTGCCCAAATACGGTGCAAATGAGACCATATGCTAAAGTCAATAGTACAGATATTATTTAACAGTAAATGTGTGTGTGAGAGAGAGATATGGAAAGAGACAAAGAGAGTGAGAGAGAGAAATTAAGCAAAAGATATCACCACCAAGTGGGTCCCTGTGGCTTCCTGCCAGATAAAATAAAATAGAAGAATTGTTTAGATCAGTAACATCACCTATAATCCTACCACTGACAGTTCTGGGAAACATAAATTGTGTAATAACGGCAATATAGGATGTGATTAAGGCCGTATATCCACAACACCATTATATTAATTTTTATGCTGTTAGCAGTAAAATGTTGTACAGCATGCACAGGTGTAAGGTGAATGAGGAATAATTGAAGGCTGTCACTGAGTAGTAAGTATGTTGGTATCCTGACATGATTTAACGATCATAGACAATGATATAACTATCATAGACAATTCTATATGGGGTAATTGCACTACACAATGCATTTTGGTGCACAGATGATTTCACTGTATTTAGTGTATCATGATTACTATGGTGAGTTTTCAAATATATGTACACATTATAGTCACTGTGTGTGTGTTTGCATTTGTACATACCTGCAAATATATATAGACTTAGATCATGATATGCTTCTTTCTTTCTTTTAAAGTCCTGGAAATGCCACTTGGGTTTGGAAAATAATATTATTTGTTTCTTTCTTATAAACCTTTCACAGGTTCTGCAGTCCTATATTGACCTTAAATAAAACTAGCATCAGATCCTAAATCTAAATCCAAAGTTTACATTAGGATTAGAAATTGGAAACAAAAAACAAACAAACCACTCACACAAATCTTCTTTTCATTACTGAAGTTATTGAAATTGATTCTGAATATTTAAGGTTACCAGACTCCCTTGTCATTTTGAGTAAGAATATAACAATTCTTTGGACAATATTCTCTCAGTTGTGTGAATGCTTTTCTAGAAAACAGTAATTTTATGTGTTTAATTTCTGTATTTTCACAAACGTTCTTTAAATGTTTTTTTTCTGGCTTGGATTTCCATTTTTTTTTTCTTTTTTTAGAGTGTATTTCCTATTTATGAGCATTAGAAGAATGGTAATTTTAATTTTTTTTTTTTCTCACAATCTTGAAAATGCCACAAGCCATTAGAGAGAATTATAATTTTTTGTGTAAAGAGGCTTCACTGTGGGGAAAAAATTTTTTTAAAATATTTGAAAAAAATTGTTTTGATTCAATAGGTTGAAAATCCTTAAGAATAAGATGCTATATTTGTTTCAGAAGTTATTAAATGCATTTTTGTTTTTTTTGTTGTATTTTGCTTTTGAATGTACAATGTATGCTGCTAAGAAACTTGTATCAATGTCTTACTCTTCATTTGTGTATTTGTGGCTTCACAGAAAATATTTGGTACATGCTTTCAATAAGTCTCTGCAGACATACCATCCCTCAAGCTACTTTGAAGACTAGACTTGAAGAGAGACCTTAAGCCAGTAAGAGTAGTATACTCAGCAAGGACTCCCAAGTAAATGCATCCAGAAAATTTACTAGAGATGAGAATTTCATGTTTTCTGTCCACCGTACAAGACATTCAATAGACTGCTTGGAGTCTGATCATCTTCAGAACAATGCAAGGAGTTTTGAACTGTTTTGATGGTGTTAAGTGAATGAAAACTGCTCTAAAGGAAAGTTTTGCTAAGTGAAAATCAATATTAGAATTAAGATATAATTGCCTTTAAGAAAGTTACCAGTGCAGATGTAGTAAGACTTTCTGCTTGTTCATTGAGGCCCACAAGGTCTAATACAGGTTTGAGGAAACTAGAGATGAGCCTTCAATGAACAGGAAGAAAAATGTCTGGTTTATGGACAGATTATATTGCTATATGTTTAGATAAAAATTAAAATCCCGAATAATCCATGACTCTTAGTTGGTATTCTGTCACCTCTCTTTTATTAACACATAACTCTCTCTCTAAAAAAAAAAAAAAAGGAAAGGGGA
>VZRW01006777.1:29163-56234 GCA_013398125.1 Aegotheles bennettii | reverse complement strand
AGGAAAGAGGAAAGAGGAAAGGAAAGGAAAGGAAAGGAAAGGAAAGGAAAGGAAAGGAAAGGAAAGGAAAGGAAAGGAAAGGAAAGGAAAGGAAAGGAAAGGAAAGGAAAGGAAAGGAAAGGAAAGCTAAACCAGGAACAATAATGCTCAGCTCAGGATCAAGGCCTTGGTCATCACAAAGTGATCCCACATAAATAATTATCTTCCTTTTTTAATTCTGATGATAGCATAGCAGCTGAATTAAACACCTCAAGTAAATAAAGAAACTGATGTACTGGTGGATAAAGATCAGATTTTAACAGCAGGACAAATTGAGCTGATATTCAGAGGTGGATGTTACAGGTATTAGCTATGACGCTCAGGTAGATAAGGTTGACATCTTAATATATTTTTCCAATAGGCTGTTGAGAAAGCATTAGGTGTATATAATGATAAGGATAAAACCAACTTTCAGATATTTTCACCAAGTCAGTATGGTTCTACAGGTAAGTGTTAGGAAACTTTTACTGTTAAGTTACAGAGGATAAAATAATCCAATATGTAGATAGCCGTAGTGCACTACCAGAAAGACTGATAGCAGTGTAGACTGATAGCTATTTCCTAATATTGTTTAGATTGAGGACTACACTTAAGCATGAGGGAAGGATGCTGTGTTGTTTGAAGACAAATGCTCCTAATGCTCTAACAGAGAATTGTTGGGGTAGGACGATGGCATGTAATGAACCAGCTACTTGATAGCCTTGTGGGTTAATCACGCAGCCATATATTAGAGGTCATCTCGAGGGGCAGGAACCAGAGACAACATCATCTGCTTCCAGTCGGACACCGGAAGTGAGCTGGGTATGCTTCCAGTCATGTGACCAGTACACTACCAGGAAGAGCAAGGACCAATGAGGAGTGCTGATACATGGACCAATAGCAGTGTGTCTAACATGCATGCCTGCCCCACGTACGGGGGATGCGAACCAATCAGTGTGTACGTTCCCGGCGCCTGGTACGAATGTATAAAAGAGATAGAAAGTAAATAAAGTACGTCTTTGCTGGCTTCATATTGGAGTAGTGAAGTCCTGAGTGACCCCGTAGAGAATTATGAGAAGGTTGTTGAAATTTGCTTTTCCATTTAAATAGGAAGCAAAAACCACGATGAGTTTGCAAGCTTAAAGTTATTGAACTGCAGTCAGAATTTTAGCTGTGGTGCTGGAGGGTTGTCTGAAGCAAATCTCACAAATTATGTTTATGCCACGAGCAATAGCCTGGACTTCTCCACAGAGGGTAAGGATAACAAGATGGTTTGAGATAGAGCTTTGTAAGGGAGAGTGAGGGAGAGTAGTATTCACTTTTTTAAAAAATTAGTTTCTGAATCCTGGTTGCATTTACAGGAAATGTCAACAAATAATCCCTAGATTCCTTTAAGTTTTCTCTTGGGGTTAGCAGCAAATTAACTTTCTCCAATCAGTGTCTTGAACAAAAAAAATGTAGAGTCGTTGCTCAGCATCAAAGTTCAGCTCACCTAGCAGTTACACTGGTGTGTTTTGTATCTGGCAGTACTAACTGACATAAATGTATTATGTGTATATATCCAAAAATAGCTGTTGGGGTTTTATACTTACACTGAGTTTCCTTAACTCCCTGGCTGGAATTTTGAAAGCCAGCTTTATCCAACAAGACACTGATTGCTTTGCAAGGCAAAGCTGGTCTTTCATACATATGTGTGTATATATATTGTGTGTGTCTTAAGACATTCAACAGTCACAGTGATTTTCCCTCCATTTTTGTGGAAAATTCAAAATTATGTAAGCCTGGTCCAACACTGTCACATATCTGGCTAGAAAGTTTGTACTCCTTCATATTTTTGCATGAATTCCATTAATCTCTGCAGACTGGTGCCAAATAACTGCTAAGATTACATTAACAATGGCCTTATACTTATTTATAATGCAGCAGAGCAGACAATATCTCTGAGGTGTTTATCACCTCATGAACATGGCATCAGAAAAGGATGAGTTTCATGACAATACAAGGAGTGTCCTTACACAGGGAAAAGTGAAATGCGGGGTTTTTAAGAACAAAGCAGCTCTTAAATTTAAATAAATAAACAATAACTAAATTAATCAATTAATTAATAAAGATGTTTGGATGGGTGACATGAGAGACTGCAGTCATCTGGACTGGACAAATGAAAATATGCATAAAACAATTAGCATAGATGTTGTAAGGATACCTGAATACTGGATAGCTCCAAATGTGTAACATTTGTGAATGTGTGGGAGTGTTTTTTCATCCTTGCTTCCCCAGCAAGAACTTTGTATTAAGCTCTGTGTTACTTGTTGCATCTGCAGGAGGACCTGCTTTCCACTTTCCTTGTACTTCTCTGAAGTCTTTAAAATAGTGGCTTTAAAGCAATGGCCCAGATCATCACAAAGCTTAAGAAGAAGTTTTATTTAACAAAGGGGATGAGATTTCAGAATACCTAGGTAAAGGTTATGTAGTATGTCATCAAATTGATTTTGACTATGGCAGCCTTTTCTCTTTTCTTCAGATAGTATTAATTTTAACATTTACCTGTTGTTTATATCACTCTCTAGTTCAGCTGTTAAGTTCAGACATTAGACTCTCACTGTTATTTAGTTTTGATGTGGCTATGCTTAAGCACATCTGAGTGGTTATTTATAGCTATTAATAAAGCCCAAACCTTTGGAGGCATGGTCTAAAATAGGAAAATAACTTTAGTATGGCTCTTATGACCAGAACTTTGGAAAATAACATTTGAATTACAAAAACTCATTTCAAGCCTTGCATTTTTGCAGTATTTTACCCAAAATAATGTGCTTTAACTGGTACAAAACTGAAAAATGTCCCAAGCAGACTTTTGAGAATTAATGGTAAATCTTGCATTTACTGTGTTGATATCCAGCTGCCAAAGAACAACTGGAAAGAATGTGGAATAGTATGTTAGAATGATATCACCATTACTTACTGTTGCATTTTTTTTTGAGAATCACATTTACATGGATACAACTTGTGTAGATTTGTTATCATAAACTTTGTTACTAAACTGAACTATACAAAAAGAAATCTTTATTGTTCATGCTTCTTGATTCTTTCTGGCCTTTACAGTGAAGTTTATTATAAAGGTATAAAGCAATTAAGACTCTGGTTCTCTCATTTTTTTCTAAAACTTAAATTTTGAACCATTTCATATCTCATAAAATTGTGTTATTTAGTACTATCTATATGCTTATCATTTTCCCGGGGAATTTATGTATCAGACAAGTTTTTTCTAACATCCATTATTTGAAATCCTAAGAGATATCTTACAGCAAACTGAGCCTTATGCAGAATGCAAAATTGTTTTTCTGCAAGAGTGATCTATACTTACACAAGTAACATGATTTGAGTACCGAGATAAATTCAGTCACTTTATATGAAAAATGTGTTCATGCAAGCGCATAGCACCCATTAAGGTGAGCACTAACTAGTTCTTAGAATTAAAAAAAAATTAAAACAACAAAAGAGAGGGTGATTTAAAACTTTTATAGCAGCATACTAGAGCACAAGTTTGTGCGCATTCTTTACTAAACCAATGCAACCTCGTAAGGGAACAAATAAGTGTCTGCAATATGTGCCTTACAGTGGTTTTTTATAAGAGAGTCTTAATGGTTCAGAATAACTGGTTACAATGGTTTTGTCTTTTGTCATCCCCCTTATGATCTTTGAATGAGGGTATCTTAAAGAAGTAATTGGAATGACTCTTGCAAAGAGCCATTTTCCATTTTATCTTGTAACTTCTTCTGCCTGACCTTGTCATCTAAGTCTAAGCAGGCAGGATGGCTTTTTAAAAAGTGCAGTTCTTGCAGTGGAAATAGAGACATAGGATTGTACAAGGTACTTTAGTCAGCAGGATCAAGGTAAGTGCAAGTTAAAACATCTAAAGCAGATAGTCAAACATCTCTTTGGTAAAGCTGAAGGTCTCCCTGAATCCTATCATCCAACCCTATTTTTTGCAAAGATGGGGAATTGGGGCTACACTAAACACTGGGGTAATGAGCCTTCTAAAAAATGAACGGCTAGATTTAATACTGCTTCATGCCCACTTGTCATCATTGTTTCCTTATGACAATAGTCAAGCATGCCTCTTTTCCACCTAACATCCCTGTTTGCCCTTATATCTCCCTCTGTGAGGATTTCCACTAAGTCCATGAAGAGGACTTTCTATGGAGAGTTGCAGAGGTTGCCCTAGTCTGACAGGAAAGCAGGGAATCACAAAAAGCCACACTGCAAATTGCTCAGAGCAAAGGTGAGAAGGATAGACATCATTAATGCTACAGGCAAGGCTACTGTGTTCAAGTTAGATCCTTTCCATAATGTCTTTTTGGCTGTAAAACATGGAAGCATTGAGTAGGGCTATCTGGGAAGCAAAGATCAAAATTCAAGAAAAGATGCTTTTCTATGATTTAGGTTACTAGGTTACAGAGTAAGAAGACAACACTGTGCACACTGGATGAATCTATTGCATAATGCTGGCCAAAAAATCTTTTTAAATACATTTGTGGTTGAGTAAGAAGGTGTGTTTTAGAAAAATCATCAAGTCTTAATTTCCAAGATGCTTGTGATGGAAAACTCCACCACATCTTAATAGTCTGCATTGAGATCAAGTTTGAATCCTTTGAGTTTTTCCAAGAAAAACAATAATTGACAAGGAGTTACTCTCAAAATCAAGTAGTTTGACAGGCAAAGCTCTTTTACCTGGACTGTGAAAACAATAGATTCAAAATTGTTCTATAAGCTGGGAAGAAACATGCAAAATCTTTGTGCTTATGTTGTTTGTCAGAACTGTAAGGGATATATAATTCTTTCCTGCAAATTACTTCTTTGAAAATGAGTAATTGCCTTGATGAATTCCTTTTCTAATTATTGCAGGCATCGAGAAATCTCTGTGGATGGAAAGATGAATGTCAAATATGAGATATGTATGGTAAAAAAAAAAATCTGTTAAAAATTTATATGTTCTGGTAATTAGACTTTCACAAATCTTTATTGTTGAGGGAGATATTATTTTCTTCCTTGATTAATGTGCTATATAAATATTTAAATATATCTTTTTCTTTTTTTCTTTTTTAGCAAGAATTATACCTAATCTGCTAAGATAATGTCATATTGTATGAATAAAATTTGTTTCTAACTTGTGTGGTTATTCTTGATTTCACTACATAAAATATTCTATATTGCATTGCTGCAGGTCTTATATTTTGTAGGTCTTAGACAGCTTGTGAGAATACATTGTATTCTTTAAAAAAGCTAGCATCTCATGACTGTTTTCCTGCTGCACCTCACCTGCACAGAATAATTCAATTGTTCAGATGTCAGGATTCTTCCAGTTTTAGAATGACATCTTTATTTTCCTTGAAAAAAACCATCATCAACATTTCAGCCAGAACAGTCTTCTGTCAGTCATATGTTTAACACTTCAGACCCGGGTCCTGAGATGGATCGATTCCAGTGATAGAGGGTCACCCAGTATTCTGCACCTCACTTGGCAGTTAGTTTTCAGAAGAAAATCAGAAGAAGTCTATTTTACTAGGTTACTAGAAGGTTATTTTACCAGAAGGGAGTTTTGATGCTCACGGGATTCAATCATGATAAACATATACCACTGTCATGCCACAGAATACAGCTCCAGTGGCAGACCAAGGAGGTCAGCAGCAAAGCCCACCATGGGAAAAGATGCTTGAATTTTTCTATGCATTATTTCTAGCTTGCCTCAAGCTCTCTTCCTAATTCATTAGAGGGCATCATTTGATACTGTTGAGGTGTGGTCAGACACATCCTGAAAGGAGTGTGAGCCTGACCTGGCCAAGCAGGGCTTTTTCTTCCATGTCAAGTTGGAAGGCACACAGTTGTGGAAGATAGCTCAGAAAATCATACTCATTTAATTGTGTATGAAAGGAGGTTTCCACAAGTCAGTTAAACTTCCTTTCCTTTATTAATAACTTTTTTTTTAAAATAAAAGAACTCCATTTAAAAAAAATACACTTTAAAAATGGACTGAAAAATGGACTGAAACCTATATGGAAATTTGGAATGAATTACTATTTTATCATTGAATTATAGTCTTTGAAGTTATGGTTGAGTAAGTTAATTAGTTCACACTAAACCATTTGCCATTCACATTATAATAAATATTTTTGTTTAAAGTAGAACCACCTACAGTTATCAAGTGATTTCTATAATTAAAACCAAAGGGAATTTTATTTTTTTATTTTTTTTTCCAAAACAAAGGCTGTTTTTGACATTTAGTGCAAGTGCTCAGATTGTTCCTTTTAGCAGTAGCTGAAATGAGGTAATTTGGCTCTGTCAAAGACTGCTTTTGACTCACGATGTAGGATGAGGAATTTTGAAAGTAGACTCTTCTCTCTCTGACATAGTCAGGAAAAATCGAAGATTAATTGTACCCACATTTTTAGCTGCTAAAAACACCACTAAACCTTACAGAAATTAGTCAGTTTGAAACTGTGTTTGCTGGTAGCTGCTAAATTTCATGCACTGTATGAAGGACAAACAGGGTAGATTTGGAAGATTCTTTTATTTATATTTTGGTAACATGGCTTCCCGTGATACACACAGGCTCTGCTAAAGTAACAAGTCCTGATGCAGCTGTGCACATTCTAGCATCAGCATAATGATGGGGCAAAGAATAAATAGCCCTTGGTGACACAAAGGGTGGGATTTCCTGTGTCATTAATTAACGCAAAAGTAAAGTGGTCCAGGTCTCTATCTGATCAATGTGAAAAATATCAGCAGGGAGATAAAGTAACAGTCACAAAATAACTTAAAATGGGTGTACCCATCACACCTTTTTCCATTTCCCTTTAACTAGGTCTTTCTATTCATCTGCTTTTAATACAAGGAGATCTCTATACCAGGCCCATAGAAGCAGTTTGCTGTCATTCAAAGTATCAAATTAAAATACAATCCTTGACAGTGTGAACCCAGGAATAAATAACGAAGACTTTTAGATATAAAAGTTGAAAAGAATATCAGAGTCAATATTTCCTGCTCTGAATTAGAAAATATTTTGCGTGAACTGAATTGACCTTTGTGAATCTCTGTCTCTGATGTCTCATCTGCCTTTAGGAAACAGAGCTCCATGTCTTAAGAAAAATACAGCATTTCATAGTATAGTAAATTCATATGAATATTATAATGGAAAATTCTGACACTTTGTACACTTGAAATTGTTTAATATCTGAGGACTAGAAATAACAAATTTTCATCATTTCACATTGTTTCTCTTAAAAATGTTGATGTATCTTGCCTGGCTTGACCCCAAAGGCTGCTGAGCTGACTCACAGTGATCATGAAGAGGGACTTGGCCTGCTTCTTGACAAAGCTGTGCCTATGTCCCAGCAAACCAGGGCAGCTGTGACCCTACATTAATTCTTCTCCTCACAGAAGACATCTAGAAAGGAGTGAGTGTGGTGCTTCAGCCAGAGGTCCCAAATAACACCTTTGCACCAGCAGACAGTTGTATGTTCTCATCCACGTTCTTGAAAGCACAACAGTGACATGAAGATAAGTTTGTCCATCTGTATCACATGGTCGCTACTTTCAATATTATTCTCCCTAGAACTGAGAGTTGAGTTAAAGTGCTCTATTCTGGTCTGCAAAACCGTTTTATCACTGTTTAAGTGCCAGATTTCCAGAGCAACAAAATGTCTATGCAGCAAACACTTCAGCACAACTGACAAAAATAACTGATATATTACTCACACGTAAATATTTGCACAATATTCAAATATACTATGAGTGTGTACAGTTCCAAAAATCTGGCCCTGAAACCATCCATATTTTATGGAAACTTTTCCAAAATGTTCTAATGTAATTTCCAGGCAATATAAACTCTAACTATATTGGGCAGCTTTCCCAGCCCTGGAGAAGAAAGAAATATTTCTTCGGTGAACCTTCGTGACTCCTTAATGTTGATTCTTTCTCTCTCAAAGTCCAGAGTTCCACTCTCTGCTCATCCTAGCTTCTGATTTCCTTGTTGTCCATCTCAGTTGTGGAAGGGGAAACAGATATGTGTTTCAGAAGTGACAGCATTCACTTTTGACATACAGTCATTAGGTATATCTGTCTTTCCCTGACTTCAGAAGCTCCTGCATCACTGAAAATGTGAAAGTATGATCTCTATTGCTTTGTCCTTTCTTAGGACAGCTGTATGAAAAGACATTAAATGAGAAGGGAAGACAGGAGGGAGAAGGGAAAGCTGCATAGGAGTTAAGGATTGGGACCACAAATCCATGGCTGAGTGCCTATGGTTCAAATGTTACTTGCAGTTGTGTAACTTTTCATTGTCAAAGATTTTGAAATTAGAATCACAGAATCATAAGAATATTTTTTTTTTAATGGAAAAACATCTTTAGTTTTAGCAGAATAGCATAGTTTTATTAGTGGACTTTAGCATGACATTGTGAGCATTTTGTTCTAAGCATTGTGTCTTATTCAACACAGATATTTAGGGTAGCACAGTAAAGTCTTCTTTGCGGTAAAAATTGAAAAGTATCAGAAGGCACATATAAACACAATCTCAAATAGTGCCTAACGTCTGCTAGCATTTTTAGTGTCCTTGTATTCTTTGCTGTACAAAGATCTTGAAAGCATTTATATGCTATGTAAGGATCACAGATGGTTTTATAGGAATAAAAGAAAAATAAGTACAGAAAAAAAAGCAAAGACAAGGTCATAAGTGTTATCAAATACACACTGACAGTACATAAGGTTGCCCTTTTTGCCACTTTTTATTCCATTGCCACACACGAGTAAACAAAAAGTTGTTTTGAATTGGTAATAGGACTTTCTTCCTTAATTCAGAATTCATGGTTATACAGTAGTGGGTAGCAGTTGGTCGGAGAAAAAAAACTAAAACCCACTGCAAAGTCAGAAGAAATGAGGAAGGAAAATAAGGCTTAATAAAGAGTCTTGTAAAGGAAGCCAAGTTGTTATATTAGCAGTTTGATTAATACAAGGGTTCACATATATCTTATCTCATCAACAAAACAGAAATAGCAACTTTAAGAAAGGAAATTGTTTATTTTTTTATTTATGTTTAATTAGTATTTGTCAGCGTCATTTTCCGTCTTGTCCAGCTGCATGTGAGAATCACCAAAATATAATGGTATCCTTTAAATAACAGAGTATTGGAATTGCTGCTTTCTGCACAAAATCCCAAACTTTACCTTCTTCTGTGTTCATGCCCAGAATGGTTTAAACACATCTAGTAATTATCTAGAAATACTGATCCTATCATGTTCTTCTAAGCTTCACTTTTAGTATCCTCAGTCTTATTTAAAATTTTTCTGGAACAGTCTTGATGTGGGAAACCATCATTGTTCTTCTTGTGCAATAGCCTCACTAACGTTATAAAAAAAGAGTTGTTAATATAGCAGACTGAATTCCCCTTGAGTTGGCATAACTCTCTGCTTGGCTCTCTAAAGCCTTTTGCTAACTTCAAAAATTTTATTCTCCATTAAACACATTGTATTTCCAGATCTGTATTTAAGGCAACATTATTGTTTTATAACCAAAAGATAATGTAATAACCCTAATTTATTAAAACTTAAAGCAATACAATAGAGATAATAGAAAGGTTACGGTCCGATTTTACTGATCCTCACTATCATTCAGCATCAAATTCACTGTTTTCAAACCTGATAAGTTCAAAGATAATAGATTGACCTATAGACTCTACCCTGTGGTGTTTTGGTCCAGGTCATTTTTCAAAGTGTGTTCTTTCTGCCCCATTTACCATCTGAACAGATGTTCCACAGAAGTTTGAATGACAGCCAGCTAGCTAAAAACAATGAGGGAGCAGAGGTGAAGGGAATCAATGGACAGAAGGCAGGAATATGGATAGAAATGAATGAAGAACAGAAAGGAAAATATATTAAAGTAGCTATGGATGTATAAGTATAAGCAAAGTTTAGGAAGAGACAGGATACAAAACGCTGCAAAGAAGATAAAGTGACAGAAAGTTGAGAAATCTGGCAAAAATAAACTAACTACCAGAACAAAGAAAAAAGAAGGGAATGATAGAATATAAAAAGGCAGAAAAAATGAAGAAAAAACTCTGTAAAAATGAGAACAAGACTTTTACCTTCATATAAGGGTAGCAAATCATTACTTAAATCAGCTATTTGTTATTGTACCTCATGGAGAATTATTCTCTGGGTCTAGAAGTGTATCTATTAGTTATGTGGATATGTACTATAACTGTGATTTTACTGAAGCTAATCCAATTTAAACAAGTATGGGATTCAGATGTATATTTCACTTAACTAATTCGAGATAAAATCATACTTTCTACGCAAACAATTATGTCTGTCTGTATATTCAGCAGAGAGACTGTTCAGTGAAATAAGTGAAAAGGTAGACAAAGAAATTGAAGGAACTGGAGCAAAACACTGGACATGTATAAAATATGAACAAGTAAAACATATTGTAGTGTTATTCCTCCAAGTAGCTCAAGATATCTAAGTGTAAATTAACAGAATTGTTGTGAAATAAATTTATATCTTTACATGTAAATTCAATAAACAGAAAATCAGTAAATATAGAGCCTTTAAGTAATTTACATAAATATGTACAAAGTCTAAAGTTGTTAATCAATGTTTAAGTCTAGAGAAAGGACTAATCAAGCTAATTCAATTTATTTTAAGACATAAGGCTTTTTCCAAACCATAGTTAGTTTCAAATTTGTCTTGAAATATTTATGAACTGCATCATAAAGCATAGGTTCCATATACCTATGAGGTTGGATCTTAAATTTAGTAGAACAATACAGTTCTAATTGGAAGCAAATACATTTCCTCTTCTAAAATTTATTTATATTTTTTCTGGTCCAAAATCTAGAATAATATTGAAATAGCTTCCAACAAATGAAGAAAACACAGGAAAGTATAGGTGTCTGCCAGGATTTTACAGTGTCTGGATCTCACCTCTCATGTAACAAGAGAATACTTACCTTAGGGAAACTAATTTTCCCTTGTAAAATTGGGCTATAATTGTGAAAGCCAAAAATGTAAAATAAGTGTGACAGTTCCCACCAACTGAAGGAATCATAGAAAATCACATTGCCAGAATCAGACAGTCATGGAGGCTACAGGATTTCCCCCCCTCCTTCTTTTTTATAGCTACTAACTTAACAAAAATAACACCATTATTCATATATCATATTCATTATTCAGTGATCCTAAGTAACAGGTTTTTTCAAACAGATTCTGCTAATCTAGAATGAACATTTTGATAATGTGTGTTACACTCTGTGATACAGGTGCATAGGAGAGACACAAGGTGACTTGCCTTAAATACACTACCAATAGAAAATTAGATTTCTTTTGTTCTCTTTTAGCAAAGGGCTCATTTTGTTACTGTTAAATAGCCTTGTATAGGTTTCTCCAACTCACATTATATTTTGTACATTTTGTTGGGTTCTTTATTACAAAGCCATAAGACAGAGAGATTCAATAGATAGGCTGTGGATTTATGATATCCTCCATTAAAAACAAAATAAATAGAGTGAAATGGATAGGGTTTTATTGAAAGACCTTATAGAATTACATTCAGTATTACATTATTATATACTGGGATCAAAGCCACAATCACATGCTCTGTAATATGTTTCATCATAAAAATTAAACCTGCTTGATTTTTATTTTAAACCTGACTTGTTCCATTGCTCCAGGATATTTCACCCATCAACAAATATCTTATAAAAGACATTGGTGTATAGAATAATTAAAAAGTGATACTAAAAAATCTTAAGTGACTGAACCTGAACAGAACATTAGTGGATATATATGAACAACTAGTTCAAGGAGAGATTTGTAAAACATCTTTTACTTTAAAAAGAAACTTGACTGTATTATCACAGTGATTTTACCAGCTTGCTGTTTGCCCCATGAAAGCTAGGACTTTCAGCTCTCTAATTGTTCATTATTTGAAAAAGACAGAATCATTAAAAGGACTTGAGTTTGGGGAAGGTAGGAATACAGTAGTAAATTTAGGTACCTCTCTCGAAAGAAATCATGTAACTTACATACGATGTTACTAATAAATAAATATTTTGTTTTTCAAAAGATGAAAATGTCTAATAGTTCCATTATGGTTGCAAGCTGGTATTTAAATAGACTTCACACATCCTCCTTCTTTAACAGTCATAATTTAAAACAAATTACAGAACTCCTCTTGTAAGACATTACTTTATGCTAATAAAACAGAAATTTTATTAATTTAATCTCAATTTAGGAGAAAATTGCTGAAACCTGTAAAAATATAAACTCCACGACTGGTATTTACATAGATCCCAGAATTAAAAATAACTACTTTTCCATTTAATTACTTTGGCTATTACTTTCTTAGAAATTCTGCACAGTTCTAAAATGTCAATATCACAGCTAGACAGCATAGATTGTAAGCCATGATTGTCAAATTTGGCAGTCAGTTCATCCATTCTACTTTTCCTTGTCATTAACGTAATCCTGAGACTACCTTGGAGAAACACAGACTAATATTGCTAGTGACTTTGTTAATGAATCAGAATGGAAAGGGAACAGTTGTATTGTCAAAATAACTATAAATTTAGATTGTCAAAAAACCCTTTGTCCTCACTTGTGCTATGCTATTTTGAAATAAAACTATATTCAACGATAACAAATGAAATGAAAAATTAAATCAAAACTTCCTTTCCAGTTCAAGAACAGTAGTTTATTAGGATTATTATCTAACCTTTCTTTGATTTTTTTTAAATAAAATGTTAGTTTGACATGTAGTTTTCATTAATTTGAAGAAATATGGGAAAATAATAATAATAATTATAGTTATAATAATATGTCTTGTTTGAATAATAATTTATTATTAGCAATTGACAGTTAAATTTAATACTCAATATTCTTGAATTACAATGTTCTGTGTAACTGTAAACATTATGATTAAAATGTTCTAGCTAGTTTTTCAGTTGTATATTGTGGCTTTTGGTTTGAAGAGAGGAAATAATTAAATATGGTAGTTTGGGGGCTGTTTTCAACTTTTTTTCTTATTAGATAATATCTTAACAGTAAGCTTGACCACTAGTGAGGCTTCTTTAGTATGACTTTTTTATCATACTTGCTTAAGATCAAAGGATTAGCTACCACTAGATTTTCTAGCAACAAAATCTACTCTACTATGCACATACCTTTTGGCAATTCTGTTCAAAATATTGAATCAAATGCCACAAATTGGTGTCAAAACTTTACATCTTATCATTTGCTTTTTAATAAGCTCATCCAGTCAGCAGATAAAAGTCTAAAAATTAAGAATTTTTTACTTCACTTAGCAATTTACTTCATCTTCACTGTAGACCTCAGACAGTATTTATGTTTTCTTGTAATGTTAAGAGATTTTCTTAAAATGTAAAAAGATAAATGAAGGATTTAAACTAACATGTCTAAGGCAAATACAGAGACTGAAACATTGTTCTAGACTGTATATTTAAACTACTTGAAAGTGTTTCTGCAAACTTTTTTCAAGCCACGATGTCAAGATGAGAGGAAGACAAAATAAATGTTATTCCTAACCTTTTTAATTTCCTCTGGTGGGAGTTAGAATTACAGAAATAATTTACCTACCTGACTTTTACATAATTAAATGGTGGTGAGGGAACATTCCTGATCAGGCCTTGTCTTGAATGCTTTCTATGATTTCATGGCATTTTGTGGAGCTTCAACAAAATATTCCTGAGAGTTGTTCTTTTAGAAGCCAGTGCTTAACTGGAACTTAGCTAGAAACCTTTTGGCACAAAACTAACTATTCTAATGATCTTTTTGAAGATCAAGAGCAAGTTAAACTTGTCATTTAAACAAAGTCCCATTAGTGACCAGAAACAACTTCATGGCATTAAAACAGGCATTATAAATCCATTTATTACACTTACAGTTTTTCTTGACAAGTATCTTTCACACATAGTAACACTAAGCAAAGGGCTTATACAAAACAAACTGATGCAAGGGAGGAGACATTTTTGCTACTAATGAGAATTGAAGTCATCAATTAAATCTAGGAAACCACTACATGGTACTAAACTGTCCTTCTAAGCAGGAATAAAAAAGTGGTTTATATTAATCTATTTCACTCTAATATCATAACTTTCCTGTCCTCCTGATGATATTTTCATTAAAATTTAGGCATACATTCTCCTACATTTACACAGGGTAGGATCAGTTAGTTTTTTGTAGGTTTCTGTCAGTTTTCTGTAATTTGACTGGTTGGGTCTGCTATCTTTTCCTTCCAAAACCCTGACAAAATTTTAAAAGGAATAAAATTGTAAGCCTCCTAAAATATGGAAGATCTGAAAGGTTAATGCAGTACAGCAAGTGCATAATATATTGTACATGAAAAGTTTAATGTCTCATTTGCAGAGTAAAAATTGTAACAAGGACAGAGAATGACAGAAAATTAATCAGTCCTCATAATAATGCTCAAAATAAGAATGGAAAGCATTAATGAAAACAAAATATTTTTAAGTATATGGTTAAAATTACAATCTAGAGCTCCTCCTTGAATTATGAGAGTAGACAATGGTCATTATTAAATGAAAACCAACAGGTGCAAGAGAAACCAAAACCCAGGAAAAATTCAGTACTTTGATGAATATTCATCATAAATTACAAAGCTTTCTAAGAGCTTGGATTATGTGGCTAAACTGTGTTTTTTAAAAGAAACATCCTTTAAGTAGGTTTTATTACAGCTACTCTGTGTCTTACTCTGAAGAATCAGATAATAAAAGTTTTCAAGAAGAAAAATAAAATAAAGAGTAGGATTTTCTGTCGTTTCTAAATTTGAGTACATACAGATGCTGGTGTAAAGCTTAAATATAGAAAATGGTAAAAATATGTCAGTTTATGATATGAATTGAATTGCTTCTAAAGGATTTTTATGCTTGTTCAAAGTATTTAGTAGTAGTCCCATCTCAAAATAGTGGTTGTTTTCTCTAACCTGAGGGCAGAGTATACTACCAAAACATAATTATTTCATTCTTTTTTCTTCAACCTTAGTTCATAAGTTGTCACCTCTAAAATTGGAAACTACTAACAGTAAAAGAAGGTTGTATCTTTTCCAGCTCATTCATTGTGCAAAACTTCCTATAAAAGGAAGCTACTCAACTGTGCCTGAATTCAGTGGAAAAACTCTATGCATATGAAAAATTTAGTCACTGGTTTGGTTCAGCCATTAAAAGCTTTGTAAAATACTTGCCTGATAACTGCTTATGGCACTCTACTCCCAGTGAAGAAGTAAAGTGACACTCTGTTCAAAGGTGAATATTCATTTCAGCTTGTGGCTTCTGAACACCACTGTACCATAATTACTTTAACTGTGGGCTTTCAGGTTCTCATGTTATGTGACTGACAGTGGGGCTAGTTTACTTGTGACTTGACCGTAAAAGAAAAGAAAAAGCCAAAGGTCTATGTTATTGGATTATTTGTCCACATCTGTTTTAGTGAATAGTTCAGTTGGTGGTGAGGTTCTGACTTAAAGAGTACCCATTTCATCCTTTTCTTATTTGTTCCCCTCAATTTAAGATGAACCCTAGTTGTGTGCCATGGAATCAATGCCCATTTGTTACTGGAGTGCATCAGCTAGACACTGCAAACACATCCTCTAATTTGATCTCATAAAAAAGAATCCAATCCATGCTCTCTAATATATTAATATTGTTCCAGTTCCATCTTCAGAATAGAATCCAAAATAGAACTAAATGGAGAGATCATCTTGTTACTTACCAAATAATGGAAGTTGTATAAAATTCAGTTTCCATCTATCAGTTAATTTAATAATAGATACAGCTGCTCTGTGTCAGTTTTAAAATGCTGACAATTTTGAGGACACAGGTGCTAAAAAGAAAGTAATTATTTTGATCTTTGTGCTCTTGTACTTTAACAAATCAGACTAAGGCAATTTCAAAATTAAGCCAGTTCAATCCAAAATTGCAAAAATCAGTTTCATATATAAAATGATGCACATTCCAATAGTCATTGAGATGTTTTTCTGATGAAATGTGGAATGAGTACATAAATTATTTCATAATAATTTTAATATTTAAAAAAGTTGTTTATTGTTTTAATAATTTAAATAATGCAACATGAACTAACAAGAATTTATCTAGCTTCTACAGAAAAAAATGTTAACCATTTTAGCCACCTCTTGCCAGCACATACTGAAGAAAGGATCAAAATAAATACGGAGTGACCAGAGTTCTGATTCGAGTTTCTTTCAGTCTGCTGTTCAGAGGGTTAAAGAATATCCTTAAATAAGGAATGAAGAAGAATGATCACATTTTCACAGTTCTGGCCTTGAGTGGGAAAAGGATAGAAATATCAAAGTGGAAATAAGAAATCGGAACAAATGTAATTTCCCTGTCTTGCCTCTCAACTCCTATTGCAAAATCACTTTAGCTGCCTGGAGGCAATTGAAAAGATCCAGGCAATTAATTGTCCCTGCAAGACAAGGGAAGGCAAAAATCTCTTGTTGTTGGGTAAAACTGAAGAAGCCAGTTCCTCTGAAGAACCTCACAGATTCACCATGAGGGCTTCAAATACAGGCATGTTAGATAAACCTGTGAGTACTTAGACCCATTAGTGTTGCTAGAGACAAACAAACAAACTTGCAGAAGCCATATAAGCTGTTATATGCATAGGTAAGTGTTTATCAATCAGGGTTTCAATTAGTCGGGGCAAAGTGCACCAAGTAGTAGTGTTACTGCAAGAAAAATGTAAATACAGGCCTGTCTATAACTCCCTGTCCACTCCCTCACCCCTGAAACCTCATTTTTCTGTTTCTTCAAAAATTTATATTCTCCACTAGTATTTTATGTTACTATTTCAGCTGGACACTATGCTCCATTTCTAAGGTGAATTTCTATTTAGAACACTAAAGTAGGAACAAAACAAAACATTTTGCAGTTCACAGATCATTGAGGTTCACTGGACATTCAGTTTGAATGTCCAAGAGCCAGTCACAAAGCTGGCAAAAATGTAAAAAGAAATACAGCTTATTAAAATAGATATGAAAATAGATAAAATTGAAGTTAATGAGATTTGAGGATAATAGTTGATTTCTACCTTAGAAATGCACATTTTAAATGAAAATTGATATAGTTTTAAAATCATAATTATAAAATTAATGAACATAAAAGAAGTGTTATGTCTTTAACCAGTAGACTTACATTGAAATTATTTGAACTTACCTTAACCTTTTGAGTTGTTTTATCCTCAATTTCTCTTGCACTGTATGTAAAACTATAACTGAAACTTTGTTACCACAGTCAAGTTATATATGCATTATGAACTTGATTGTTATTAGCAAAGCAGAGTTTTGAGTTTCTGTAACAGAGTTCAAATAGCGAAACATAAACTTCAGCAACCTATGGGTTATATATGCTTAACATTGTCAGGTTCTCTTTTCTTTGAGCCTCAAACAAAAATATGAATTACTGGAATATTTAATTTCATCTTAATTAATAGGTTTTTTAGAATGTGTATGAAGTCAATTTGGCTGTTGTTACTCCGAAGCTTACTGTAGATTCACCAAATGACACTGTCTTTTACTCTCAAACAAACACATCATTATTAACTGCAGAAAGGATATTTCATTTTAACACTGTTGTCTAACTATGGAGCTTCTGCTGATCTTTTGAGTGAAAAGCCACTATGTAATGGGGAGTTTCCAGGCTTCCAGCATGGTTACAAAATATTTTTTTTAAATAGAAATAATTTATTGATTGTTGGGGATCCAGGGGAGGACAGGTGATATAACACCAATCCAGCGGCAAGCCCTCCCGGAGCACACAAAGCCGGCCACAATTCCAGCACTTGATGTCCTGGCTGGTATTGTAGTTCTAACAGTCTTCAATGTCCACTACACAGAGCACATACTGCTCTCTCCTCCTGTGCTCAAGCACTGAGGCCCTGTAGTCCCCCCAGCCCTGCCTTTTAAAGTCCTTAGCCTTGTTAAGTAATTAACCTTATTACTACAAAATAATTATCACCTGGGAGTGCAATGATCAGTGGGGCTGCTCTATCAACCAACAATCAGTTAACACTCTGTTCAACCTCTACAATTGATCTTACAGTCAATTAAAAGATTTTTTTCTTAATTCATTTATATTATTTATTATTTTTTAATTCCAATTTTGTGTTCCAAAATGAAGCAAATTATACTAAGTTACAGTACATGTATCTGTAATGCCAAATCTACACTATGACAAAACTGGACAGGTAGTTGAGTGGAGAAAGCCACAGTTCAATTATAATACATGCACTGATCTAGTCTTTTACATTTTGTAGATTAATTACAGTGTCTTGGAGAAAGTATTTTTTGTTCTGGACTACAGAGAAGTGACAGCAAAAAGTAATATCTTATCTGAAAGGAACTTTCACAAGAAAATTAAGACTCCAGAGGCAATTGGGGGAAATACAAATTCCAGGAATTCTGAAGGACAAAGATAAAAGGGATCAGATAGAAGGGCAAGGATGACAATAGGGTTTTCCTATGAAAAAAATCTTTAGAAAATTTAATCGTAGAAGAAAACAGGCTAGAAGGGACCTCTTGAGGTCATCTGGTCTAACACTTTGATCATCAAGGACTAACTGCAAAGTTTGACCAGGTTACTCAGAGCCTTGGCCCATTTGGTACTGCATATCTCCAAGAAGGGACATGGCACACCTCTCTGAGCGCTTGGTCCAGGGCTTGACTCTCCTCATGGTGCAGATGCTCTGATGCAGGAAGACTTTTCTCACAGATGCAGAATCTGAGAACAAGAGACAAGAGTCACAAGTTGCAATAGGGAGAAGTCTGTCTAGACATGAGATAAAAAAGTAGCATATATATCTCCCAAGTCAATCTCATAGCTCATGCATACCATTTGTACAATAATCAGAAGCAAAATTTACCAGTGATGCTCAGGACACTCAGACTCCTTTGTAAATTTAAATCCAATACCTGGGCACAGTCGGAAATTAAGTCTTCAATTAATCTTTTCAGTGTCTATGGTACTATTATAGGATGAAAGACAGGAAAATACTGAACTCTGGCTCAACAAACTCTGACTTACGAAATACTTCAGGTCCCTGCTGCACTCGATCCAAGGGACTGACCCTCAAATGGTTTAACATAATACAACAAATGGTGCCTTATGTATTATTATTCAGAGTATCTCAGCACTTTTACAGCATCATGGAAATTGAATAATTCTGTTTCAATTTGAATGTAAGAAAAAAAAACCTGAAAGATTATCACCTGTCCTGATGAGATTTTTTTTAAAAAACTATTTTATTTCATTATATTATGTTTATTATATTATTATATTTATTCTCGTATTATGTAGAGCAATTTAATTATTTTTACTTTAGCCATATTTAAAGAAAATATGTTAACTTTATGCAGTCCTGGTTTTAGTTTATGAAACAAAAAGGAAATATTAAAGATTAATTTAATGGAATTCCATTGTGTTCTTCATGTTTTCACTTCTGCTGCTTTCATTTCCCATCATCTCTTTCTTTTTACACTCCTCTTCATTCTGCCTGCTAATATGAGCAGCATTTTAATAATCTGTGTTTATACTGAAATGTTATCTTTGGGATTTCAAGCTCAGATGCCACTGATATTAATGGGATAAAGGTGAGCTTGATGTTTAAGAGTGTCTGTTATACAACACTCATATTTGTAAACGTCACATAAATGAAACTGTTATAAATTAAGATATTTGGGGCAATCTAACAGATTCTCTGGTCAACTTTTGCCACTTGCCTTAGGATTCATCTACTTGATGGCTCATAAAATCATGAATTAACAACATCCGTAGAATAACAAAAATCTCAATGATTGATTCTTTCTTAGAAAAATTATTATCTCTGTGTGTTGGAACCACCAACCAACCATTACAAGCTGACAAGCTAGTACACATATTTCAGATTCCCTTTCTTGACCTTATTTTTTCACCGTTTTTCTCCAGAAATCAATTTAGGACTAAAATTTTTGGGTAAATAATCCATTTGACTAGCTAGGAAAAGACTCTCTTCATATGTTGCTGAGGCAGATGGTTCTCAGTTCCTAGGATCTACTGGAGTCCTTGCCCTAAAGATTAAATGTTACTTCAGAAATTTAATACTCCATTCACCCACTCAGTCTATACTCCTGTATTTAAAAGGGCTACGCATGTACAATTCCTTAAAAAAACTATATTATTATTTTTTTTCCCTGAATTTTGCAAAATTATGCATTGTGGTAATTATGACCTGCAATGTTAAGTGCTGGTTTCTAGTAAAACTGGCCCTGGTATGACAAGCTCCATTTTCCCAAAATACATTTTCCCAAAGTAACTAGTAAACTTTCATCTAAATTCTAGAGTAGACCTAGGGGAATAAAGGCAAGTTTTTAATTGTAATAACACTTTTTGCTCTACGTATGCTTAAGTTCATTGTCATTTAGCAATGAAATGAGCTAACTCAGAAAGAGCTGACTCAGTTTTAACCACCTTTCTCCTATTGACACTAATGGCAGTTCTAAAACTGCTGAAGTTTACAACGCATTAAAATCTTGGAGGAAAATGTTGTACCTTAATTCAGTAAAATTTGCTGAACTTTTGCTGTGCTGATGTCAGTGGGAGTATTGTCACTAGTATCAAAGGGAGCTAAATTTTACTTAACATATCAATTACCTTTATAGAAACAGTTGCTATGTTTCTGGTAAGTCGTTTAGTTCCTTAGGAAGAAATGAACTGGTCATGAAGACTTTTGGGCCAGGTAGACTGTGAGCTAACCCAGCTGTATGGAGGCAAACTCAACCTTGCTACTTTGGCCAGAAAAGATTCAGCATCAACATGTGCCTACCTGTCTGAAAGTGCAGGGAGTCCACAGCATTACATGGGTGAAAACAGGTGTTCATAGTAATATTGGACTGAAACACCCATTACTTCCTATGTGCTACATTACATCTTCCAGTTACAGATCACATGAGGGAGTTGCTGTGCATTTCCCATTAGAGGCAATGCTCCCTTTTATTGTCCTTCCTTTCTGAAGTGGTTACACCCCACAAATTGGCACAACCTTATTTTCATTGTAAATGCTCAGCAATGCCTAATGATCAAAAGAAAATGCTCTTCTATATTTTTAAAGGGTTTTATTTTCATTTACTTTTTCAGTATGTCTGTCAGGGCCTTTCTTGTGTCCCATTGAAAGGTATTTGTATTCATCTGGACAGTAAGGGCAATGTGTTCTCGTGCGTGCCTGACATTCTCTTTGTTTGTTAGTAGTAGCAATAATATCCTACCAAGCTGAAAGAATGGAACGATTATTTTTCCATATTGACTTTACATGAAGTCAGCCAAGTAGAGAGGAGTTGAAGAAGTAGAGTTATTGTTGTAATTTATTCACCAGAAGTACATAAGAAGTTTTTGTTGGTATAGGCATATTATGAATGAAGACCAGAAAATAATTTCTTTTTAAATAATTATGCAGTCAACTTAAATAAATCCAAGCCTCAAAAGAAGATGTGTTTTAGAGTAAGGAAGTATATATTTACAAAATAAACATGACTATCATATAAGATACATTTTAAAATTCACAAATTATCATAAGTTTTGATCACCAAATATGTTTTTTATCACTTTTTCTCTTTTCAAAAGACAAGACTTGTTCATTCATCAGTATATAATGAGGTACATTGAGATAGCCAATTAAATTTTAGATTTCTGTAAGGAAAATATTACATGGCAGGTAGACTGCTCAGATACTGGCATATAAGATTTCTCTCTTTTCCTTGACCAGTTATAACAATATTCCTAAATAATTCCCTCAGTTTTTCTATGTATATGCATGACTAATCAGTAACCAGTGGAATTCAAAGGTTAGAGATGATATGAATCCCAAATGAAATCATAAAATCTAATAAAAAAATGTGAGTTTCACATGGTACTCTTTTGATTATCCTGGAATACGTGTAATGCTAATTGATTTTGGAGCTGGTAGAAGCAGAAAACAAAAGCTGCAAGTGTTTGAGTAGCTCAGCAACTTTGTCAATTTATAAATCAGTGTTGCAGATAATTTAATAAATGGCTTAATGGTTGTTTGATGAATTTTTTGGATTTTTTAAACTCTTTTCATTTAAGTGTTTATCTTTATACAACATTAATTCCTATTATTCTTCTGGCATCAAAGGTAGAATTTAAATGAATCAGGCAGGACAAGAGAACATAAAGTGTTAGAAATATAATCCAGAGATATTTTAGTTGCAGTCTTAAGTATTACAATATTTTCTTCTGTAATATCCGTGGTATTTGGTGCTCATGGTGAGGAACTTTTCTTTTAATATGAAGTCACATTTTGAAAGCTAATTTTCCTAGAGGAAACCCGAAATTGCATTGATTGGGTGCTAGGTCACAGTACTGGGTGCATACTCTGCCTTTCATGGCAGTGCCAGATGAATGCAGGGAAAAAAATATAGCAAGAAATCTTTCTGTTACAGGCAAGTTCATTGATTTTGTTTTTAAATAGACCTGGTGGTCCATGGAAAATATATATATTTTAACATTCACATTCTTCATCTGAGCTACAGTGAAATGTCAGCTGGAGAAAAATTCACAATATTCCATATCCTTAAAAAAAAAAAAAAATCACTCTTTTTTTATTATTATTATTTTCAGCATTTGCTCTAAAGTAGAGAATTATGGTGCCTCTGACCCATTGGCCACTGGCTTTGCCAGGTTAAAGATCAGTACCAAGCAGTGGCAGCTCCATGGTTTGCATGGTTCCCTGCCAGCTCAAGGCAATGAACACCAAGAACCAGGTCCAGGTCGGGTTCATTTTCTTCCTCTGTCCCACACCAAAAGGTGAGGAACGGATTAGGATGACTAACACTTAGAATCACATTACTGAAGTCAGATATGAGATCTGTAGGAAGGCAGCCCAAAGGCGTCAATTTATTCTGCTTTTGATAAAGGACAACCTTGGATTTGTCCCTGTAAAAAAACTGAAAAAAAACATGTGCTGCAGTTATGGACTGCCCTTGCCTATGTGCATAATCTCTGATAAAGAAATACAACATACCATAAAGTTGTTACCAAGTGAAAGATCTAATCAGCACAGATTTTAAAATTTTTATTATCCTCTTCACAAAAGACACATTGCAAGATCCCACAGCACAAAAAATAATTAGCTTTTAAATGTATGTAAGCTTTTGTACAAATGTAGACATTTTCTTTTTGTGTAGCATCTTTAACTTCATGCAGTCAACAGCCAAAGCTGAAGGTAATATTAATTGTTGCTTTTTGTTAGGTTCTTAATATTTAGGGCAGAAAGCATGTATATATTGTAAAATAGAGAACATATTTCAAATCCATTCCTTTTCCATAACAAGAAAGCAATAATAGATCAAATGTGGTTTTCATTCGTAGAATCATAGAGTGGTTTGTGTTGGAAGGGACCTCAAAGATCATCTAGTTCCAACCCCCCTGCCATGAGCAGAGACACCTCCCACTAGACCAGGTTGCTCAATGCCCAGGTTGCTCAATGCCCCATTCAGCTGGACCTTCTACACTTCCAGGATGGGAGCAGCCGCAACTTCTCTGGGCAACCTATGCCAGTGTCTCACCACTCTCATAGTAAATATCCCGTAAAAATAGTATCCCATAAAAATAGTATCCCATACAAATAGTAAATATCCCATCTAAATCTACCCTCTTTCAGTTTTAAACTATTTCCCCTTGTCCTATCACTTCATGCTGTTGTAAAAAGTCCCTCTCCATCTTTCCTGTAGTTCCCCTTCAGGTACTGGAAGGCTGATATGAAGTCTCCTGGAGCCTTCTCTTCTCGAGGCTGAACTTCTCCGGGCTGAACTTCTCCAGGTCTCTCTGTCTTTCTTCATAAGAGAGGTGTTCCAGACCTTTGATCATCTTGGTGGTCCTCCTTTGGACTTGCTCCAACAGCTCCATGTCCTCTGATGTTGGGAACTTCAAAACTGGACACAGTACTCCAAGTGGGGTCTCACAAGAGCAGAGTAGAAGGGTAGAATCAACTCCCTCAACCTGCTGGGCATGTTTCTTTTGATGTAGCCCAGGATACCTTTGGCTTTCTGGGCTGCAAGCACACATTGCTGGCTCATGTTGATCTTCAAGCAAACACCACCAAGTCCTTCTCTGTGGGGCTGTTCTCAATCCATTCATTCCAAAAGAATTCAGTGTAGTTAGCTAAAATTCAATACCTAAATCACAATACCTAAATAATTGTATTTTAGAGCCCATACTGCAATATGAGGTAAATTTGAGATATTGAAGCATATCTGAGTAATATAAAAACATCTTCAAGAATTTGTGTTCTTGCAGTCTTTCTAAAAGTTAAAAATGTACACATATACTCATGTATCCTGTATTTTCCTATACTTTCTTATAAAAAAATCTGTATGCACAGTTATATAACATGGAATATATGCAATTACGGGTGCACTTCGTGTATATATGTACACACACAAATACAATACATACTAACTACCTATTTATATATTTCTATAAGCCATATTTTTATTTTGCAAATGTGTATGTATGAACATGTATGAATACAGCTATAAAAATTCAGAAAGCATCTGTAAAGCCACATGCACACAAACATTGTCTAAGAGTAAAAAGATATTTGGAATAAGAAATCTGTCTAATTGCGTTGCCTAAGCATTTTGGACTGCTTCTCATGCATTTTGCCATATAGTACTGAAGTGACAGGTTGAGGTTACCGTTTAGGTTTTGGGGCTAAGAAGACTTAATATGGATTTAGCTTGTCACTTATTGTATTATTCTGAATATCTTAAAACAGATAAATAATTTTGTAGCAATATTTATATTTTAACCCAGTTTATGTAAGTGCATATATATTTTGTTAAAAGATACAATAATAATAATAAATTATATCTATTTGTCTGTTTATTTTTTGTCTCTGAGAAATATCATGATCCATTGCCAAACATCTTACACATGTTTATGCTTTTCTTGGTATCTTTTCGGTTGACTGTGTTGAGAGTTTGCATGTGTGCAGAATGACAATGAGAGAGCTCAGCTGAGGAAATAAGGCCTATTCTACAAATAATGAGAGCTGTAATCACTCTTTTCCCATGTAGGAGCAAATTTAGCAATTTTAGCTAAAATTCCGTGACAATTCGCTCCCTTCCATCACGCCAACCAAGGTCATGTAATGTTTCAGAAAGAAATCACAGTTGTTGAAGAAGCAGTTCCCTCATCACTAAGATGGCTTGTCTGTCATCAGGGGTAACATTAGAAACTGAACGCTTTCCTGAAAGTGCCTGTGCTTAGCAACTAACTATTAAATTCTGTGTGGCCTGCATTTCCCACATACCTTTCATATTTTTCCCTTTTAATATGTTCTACAGCTTGGAAAAGTCTCATTCCCTCAGCCCACAGCTACAAGCTACTTGTCTGGAACCAAGACTAAATCTAAAAAATGTCAAATATAATGAAAAAGAGCGGAGGAGGAAACTGGATGTCTTAGTAGAATGGAAAGGCTATATGAAGTCTTTTACCTCTAACTCATTGCTCTGAATCTTCTGCAGTCAGTAGTCACTGGGCTTTTTGGGTATTTGATAGTTGTTCAGTGACCTATGCTAAATAGGTTGTTAGTCTCAGCTGAACTCCTTGTGACTGGTGTCCACATTGCAAAAAAACAGCATCTGACATTGAGAGAATTTTACATCATTATTGGTGATATTAGTAAAGAACTAAAAGGTCAGAGAACCATGTGTACTTATCCAAAAGGAATTTATACATTAATTTCACTAGGATTTTATTAACAATTGCTGAAGATTATTGATATTATTTTGACTCCCTTTTCTGCTCTTAATAATTTACCTTAAAAAGAGTCAGCATCTATTTTGCATTTAAGAATTCAAAAAATATAGAAGATGGTGATAACTATTTATTTGATTCCCTACGATTTCCAGTGTAGTCTCAAACTGCACAAAGATACAGGTGACCATCATCCAGAAGTTCAATCTGTTTCAAATTATTTTTACCATGAAAATTTAAAAAATTACCATCATTTACCATCTACCAACATTAAAATTACTTACACCATTTAATTCAGTTAAGGATGTAACATTCTGAAATGTTCACAAACTATACCTATTTCAGTTTTATCCTTTATAAGGTAACAATGATTATTGTTGTAAATGGGAAAATAGATCCTTCAGCTTAAAAAGGAACACAGCCTAAACATTGCCTAAACAGACATTTTAAAGTGTTTCATAGAATCATAGAGTGGTTTGTGTTGGGAGGGACCACAAAGACCACCTAGTTCCAACCCCCCTGCCATGGGCAGGGACACCTCCCATTAGACAAGGTTGCTCAATTCCCCATTCAACCGGACGTTCTAGACTTCCAGGATGGGGGCAGCCACAACCTCTCTGGGCAACTTTTGCCAGTGTCTCACCACCCTCATAGTAAAGATTTTCTTCCTAATATCCCATCTAAATCTACCCTCTTTCAGTTTTAAACTACTTCCCCTTGTCCTATCACTTCATGCTGTTGTAAAAAGTCCCTCTCTATCTTTCCTGTAGTTCCCCTTCATGTACTGAAGGCTGATATGACACTAAGCTGGGAGGAGTGGCTGACACACCGGAAGGTTGTGCTGCCATTCAGCGAGACCTTGATAGACTGGAGAGTTGGGCGGGGAGAAACTTAATGAAATTCAACAAGGGCAAGTGCAGAGTTTTGCATCTGGGGAAGAACAGCACCATGCACCAGTACAGGCTGGGGGCTGACCTGCTGGAGAGCAGTGTAGGAGAAAGGGACCTGGGGGTCCTGGTGGACAGGAGAATGACCATGAGCCAGCAATGTGCCCTTGTGGCCAAGAAGTCCAATGACATCCTGAGGTGCATTAGAAGGGGGGTGGTTAGTAGGTCAAGAGAGGTTCTCCTCCCCCTCTGTTCTGCCTTGGTGAGGCCACACCTGGAGTATTGTGTCCAGTTCTGGGCCCCACAGTTCA
>VZRW01006777.1:17448-29039 GCA_013398125.1 Aegotheles bennettii | reverse complement strand
TGTCCTTCTGATGTTATGGACTCCAGAACTGGACACAGTACTGCAGGTGAGGTCTAGCTAGAGCACAGTAGAAAGGTTAAAATCAACTCCCTCAACCTGCTGGGCATGTTTCTTTTGATGTAGCCCAGGATACATTTGGCTTTCTGGGCTGCAAGCACACATTGCTGGCTCATGTTGATCTCCTTTTCAATCAACACCTCCAAGTCCTCCTCGGGGATGTTCTCAATCCATTCTTCACTCAGCCTGTATTTGTGCTTGGGATTGTCCCGAAACATGTGCAGGACTTTGCACTTGGTCTTGTTGAACTTCATGAGGTTTGCACAGGCCCACCTCTCAAGTCTATCAAAGTCCCTCTGAATGGCATCCTTTCCCTCCAGTGTGTCAACTGCACCACACAGACTGGTGTCACCAACATAGACATTAAGGGTTCACTCGATCCTGCCATTCATGTCACCAACAAAGACATTAAACAGCACTGGTCCCAGTACCAACCCCTCAGAAACGCCAGTTGTCACTGATTTGCACTTGGAGATCGAGCTGTTGACCACAGTTCCTTGAGTGCCATCCAGCCAATTCCGTATCCACAGAGTGGTCCATCCATCTAGTCCATGCCTCTCTAACTTAGAGAGAAAGATGTCATGAGGGACAGTGTGAAATGTTTTGCACGGGTCTTAAGTTTTAAGAATATCTGAGAAGATGCATTTCAATAAAGATGAAATAATTTTCATCCCAACTTTTACGAGGAAGTACTGTAAATGTCCCTTGTTTCTATTGAAACTCCTACTGCATTTGGTTATATTGAGGAATAGAATAGAAGACTGATACAAATGTAACACAATTTTTTCTGCTTTCAGATACTTTCCAAGCATTCAGGGCATGCAAATATTACCCAATTTTTTCTTTTTTTCTTTATTAGTGCCAGCACTTCTGCATCTGGTCTTCCTGTAAGTATTCTCCTTCCTTCTCTTAAAATGTCAAAATGAATCACTTTCTAAGATTCATAGACCAGTTAAGATTTACAAGGAAGATCTTCTAATTCTCTGCTGTATGCCCAGGTAAATATCCTTATTTACTCTGCAGTTTTTAGAGGAAGTATTTAGCAAGTCTTTAGCATACAAACAGGAAACATTTTATCAGACACACAGGAGTGTACTTTCATGAAAAGGATAATGGAGAAAAATTTTTCACTCCTGTTTTAACAAAAAACAATTATACTGTGTGCATTCATCCACTTTAAAATTTAGTTTTTCGGTAATAGATCTCTGGATGCTAAGTCCAGAGAACTTAAGGAAATTAACTTTTAAATTGCGGTTCTGTCATGTTTTGTTGTCCTATCTGCTGTGTCAAAGCAAGCAGGAAAATAAATCCTGTCTTCGTATTTGTTGATGGCTTCATTTTCATTTAGTTTCTTTGTGAGAGTTTGTGGTGGATGAGAAGTGCCTGGAAGTCAGGAAGCTAAAAGTACTGTAAGCAACTGCAAAAAGAATTTAATATCTGAATTAAATTAAATTAAAAATACTTTTTATGGATTAATATTTGTATATATTTTGCTGGGATTTTACTTTTCCATAATTTAAAAGGTTGTAATATTAGTGAAAGAGTAAAGTATTGAGCTATGCTCATAACTCTAACAGGTCCCCTGAGGAAAGTCTTTTATACTTTCCTGGGGAAAACAACTTCACAAAAGTAGACTACAGAGATCAACCACTATGGAGATCATACATTTTAAGAATCTTCATGTCCCAAATCTAAAAAAAAGATTCACAAACACTAATGAAATACATCATATTTCTATCACACAAGATAGTTCAGGGAGTGTTTTTTCACAATTTGAGTTCTGTACAATCCTGAAGTGGTCTATAAAAACAATACAAGTGGGTAGTATAATTTTTCACAGGTGACATGACACTTCAGAACTTAAAATCCAATCTTTTTTTTTCTCCCCCCTCCCAATTTTCCCTTTTTTATTTTTCTTTTTTTTTCCATTTTCCTGCCTTTCCTCTTCCCTTCTGACTTTTCTTCCTGTTTTTCCCTCTCCCTTCCCTTCTCTTCGCACATTCAGTTCCTCATTGCACCATAAATTGGCAAAGAAGAACATCTCCCCATGTCTTGCAACTTTTTCCTAAGATTAACATCCACTACTGGTTTCTCCTGAATCTTTCAGCTACATAAACTATTAATTCTTTATGGGGTTACTTTTATTTTTGTTGTTGTTGGTTTTTTTTGTTTTGGTTTGGTTTGATTTTGGTTTTAATTGCTGGTTTGTTTGGGGTTTTTTGGGTTTTTGGGGATTTTTGTCTGTGGAAGAGCTGCAGTGTTGTTTCTGCACCACTAACATTTTTATTATTTCTCTCATCTATTTCATGGTATTTTCTGGTCTATTGTTAAAAAGAAAAAGGATTTGATCTGAAGTAAAAGTGACAAGATGTAGAAAAATAGAAAACGTCCTTCAAAGAGTTATCTCTGGTGGACGTAGCACAGAAGCAGTAGAAAATATGTTGTATAATTATGATGCAGCATTGAAAGATAGTCAGGTGGGTTTTTTTCACCCTGAAGAATATTATGTAGGTGAGTCCCAAACCCTGATACAATGAAACAACATCTTGCAGAGTTGGTTTTATTAATGCAATTTTATTTTCTTGATGATTTGCAGTTTTCTCTTTCTTGCAGATTGTATTCTATATTCTATTACAAATAATATATGTAATTATATAGTATAGAATATATGTACACTAACCAGATCCTTAAAAATATGATTCACTTGATCCAAAAAACCTGTAATTTACTAAGAACTCTGTTTATAAATGGAATAAACAGGATGAAGCACAACCAATCATAAATAAAACTCATCTCCACATTGAAAAAAAGTCAAGGCAAACTAGTGACTATGCAAACTAGGCTAAAGGATCACTTGTATCAGAATGTAATGTCTAGGTTGGTGTAGAACAGAGTGGAATATGGAAGCTAATGGAAGTTATTTTCATTTATATTAATACTTTGCCTACTTGTTCTTCTGCATTCTCTGAAAACTGAAGGAATCAGGGATGAGGGAAATAATTTGCCCAGAATTCCATATGTTTACATTTATGTGTGGTATTTTTCAGTCTAGTAAGTGACCTTTTTAAAATGTATTATGTCATTCTCTTCTGTATTTCTTCACTCAAACTCATAATTTGTAGAAAATATTTGACTTAGATTCATTAAGTAGAATATTCAAGAATCAATTAACATGACAATGTTAGAAATAATTTGTGAAATGAAGCAGAAACTTCCCTTTTGAAAAAAAAAGATGATCAGCACTAACTTTCAGCTCACGCTATCTCCTATTCCTTGTGCTTTGCATTGTATCATCCCTCCTTTTATTCTCTTTGTGCCATCAAAGGGTTCAGATATTGTCTCTGTTTTGCAATCTGGATCATTCAAACAAAGTATACAATGCTTTGCGTGTAAACAGGACATTACTGACAGTTCAGTAGTACACATGTGACCCTGCACTAGAGCTAGCATTCACATCCAGCTACAAGCAAAATAAACCAGAAAGCAGAGAATTCATATCATAACAGTTTAAACTTTTAGTGTCTTCTCATCATGTAGAAACAGACTGTTAAGAAAAAATATGTTTAGATTGTTGTCTGTGCATCTAGAGCTTGATCTTCAAATGATGGTTTTCAAGCTGATGTGTCAGTGTCATCCATATTCCAGTGCTTAAGACAATAAAAAAATTGGAATTCTAGTTCAGTACTGGGTAATCACTTCTGTGTGGCCTGACTGCAATATCAACACTTTATTTTAATGATAACAGCAGCTCTGGTTTTCGTTCTAAAATCCTTAAATGTACTTAACAACCTGTTTATGTTTGGAGTGTAGTGAGTTTATGGGGACAGCCAAGTGAAACAGATAAGTGTATTATGTAAAAACGTATTCTGAAGTGTTTATTCTAGCAGTTAGTATGCATCTGGAGTAAATTTGTAGACCATTATCCTCGGGTTTCATGCATTTTAAATAAAGCGTATTTATTTTAATTTAGAAACAGACAATTATGTGGGAAATAGAAAGGTTTTGACAGTGTAACTGTAAATTGAGCATTGTTTGAAAAGGTATAGTCATCTTAAAATCATCATTAATATTTCATGCATCTAAATCTCTCTTGCATGCAGGTTGTATGCTCTTTCAGTCATGGATCAGCAGCTGCAGCTATCAAAGTTCTATATTCATTCATATATTAAAATTTTGTTTAGCACAGTGGCACTATTTCCCCCTTTATTCAACAAACCACCTTCTGGAATTAAATCAAGGAATCAGATTCTGGCTTATCCTGAATATTCATGGATGTAGCAAGGCATCTATTTATCTCTTTGTCACTGCTAGCACTTCCAAAATGTCTATAACAATTCCAGTTGCAAATGCTATTTTTAAATGGCTACTCACTATTAAAGGCACAGTCAGTCTGATTTTTCTAGCTGTGAAATAATTTTTACACAATTTGTAATAATCTTCTGTAATCTCATAAACAAAATTGTTTTTCTCTGCAGATGTTTCTCTGTACAAGACATTTACTACACATGGATTTTAGAACAGATATTAGAACTGGCTGCTCTTAATACCAGTTTTTAATACTAAAAATATAGCTAGACCTTTACCAAAAGAGTTTTGCAAAGAGGTATAAAGTCAGGAACTAGTAATATTTGTAATTCTCTTTTCCTAGATCAAATTACTTTATTTGAGGAAAATGAATTAAATTTAATTAGTTTTTTGAGACATTTGGATTCAAGCAAGAGATTTCAGACTATATTTTATTACTGAGTCCAGACTCAAGGCTGAGCTGCAGCTTTCAACATTAGCAACAGATTGATTATAAAACAACATAAACATGCAAAGGTACAAATAAACAAGTCTCCTTTTTCTCATTTTCATCACATTCTGTCCACATCTTACTATTTCTATCATTTATATATGTGTTCAGACAGACCAGTTAAAGTAAGCTGCATTTTAAAGCTGTTAGAATATTATGCTCTCTAAACACTGCTATAAAACAAAACCACTAATCTTTTGTCAGTAAATCCTGTCCTGAAGTAAGTAAGAAGGAATTTTATAGGCTAGATTTTTTTCTAAATGAAACAGATTTATGACCTTCAATAAGGGCTATGAAAAATCTTAAGAAATTATGTTACCTGGGGCATATATATTTCTATGGTAAATATCAGCAATAAAACAACCATATGAATTAAACAAGTAATAAGTACAATCATGAGAAGACAAATTTTGTTTCACAACTTTGTTTCCCTGTTACAAGAAAACTGTTTCTGGGCAGAACTAAAACTCTCTCCAACAGTCTCCCTCTCTGAAGAATGCAGCTTGATTTTATAGTACAGAAGCTGTCACTTTTACCCCTAAGGCACAAAACAGTTTTGATACACAAGAGAAAATAAGAATGGTTAAGGGGCAGAACAACAAGTTCCCTTTCATTAAGAAACTGGCATGCATATAATGTAAATCTCCTGTGGGTTTGTACACATCTTGTTCTCAATGCCGAAAAAGTGTGCAAGCTTCTTTGAATGTGGAAAAGAATTAGGAAATAGCATCTGAGGGCAATGAGTAGCAGATATGGCTCATCAGCAGCTGTGGTAAGTGACTAGACAGATTTGAATATTTGTATCAGCCTGACTTTCCTTTCCAACTCTCAATATAAGTGTGATGCTACTAACTACCCAATTCCACAATATTGAAAGAAAAATAAAATAAAACAAAATAAAAAGATAAAGAGACTTACACTCCTATATATATATAACTACAGTCTTCATTTACAAATAAACCTTAGATTCCTGTGAGGTTACTGTTGTTAAGATAAGATAGCACCTTGTGGGACTGAGAGTAACATAGCCTGTCCCAAAGCAAAAAGCAAAAAACAAGCCCTTTTAAAACAAATACACTTTATGCACTCAACCCTGAAGGAGATTTTTATCTCAGTTTCAGGTGTATAAAATAATTTCAATGCACAAATTTAGGAATTACACTACAAATCAGCATCTAGCCTAAAGGAAAATCATAGTGTGGAATTTATGAGACTTTATCAACCAATATTCACAGATTTTTTAAAGCCAGGAACTGTTATTTTGGTAGTCTAGTCTGCTTAAATAATTTAAACTCAGGTCTTCTTTTTAAACAACAACAAAAATATCTTTAAACCCTATGGTTTTAGGGGGGTCAGCTAAGCATAAAAGTTTCAAAAAGGTCTGGGAATGAAAGCTCTTTAAAGTTCAATGTTTTCCAAATGTCACAGATTTTAGAAAATGTTTTATGAACTCACAACATGAGTTCAAATTTAGTGAATCCTTTCTTCCATGAATAATTCCCTTGTTGTTTTCCAAGGACCTTGAATTACAAAACATGCTAGTCTACCTGGGGAAGTACATATTATGTAAACAATGAAGAATAACAAGAAAGAAAACTTTGTGTGTTGTTTTTCTATCCAGAAAAGTAAATAATACAAGACTATTCACCAGTTATCTTAGAGATGAACTAGTCACTAAACCAGCAGGGAAATTACTTATCCTCTTGTAGAAAGAAAGTGCTGGAGGAAAATGTACTACAGTATCTGGACTGGTGAGACAAGTCCCCTACCAGCTACATTAAAAGAAAACAAAACAATTTTCTAGGTATTACTAAGTTAGTATAGGGTGGCATATTATCTTCAGATAATAAGGCCAGGGAACAACTTCTGGCTTTACACAGGAGACATTTACTGTGACTTATTCATATTAACCATCTGTAGTGGGGCAACACCGACCAGTCAATCAGGGTTTCTTATGCAAACTAAAAGTAGAGTCCCAAAGAACAAGGGAATATCATTCTGGACCAGGATATATTTCTCTGTGATGTTATTGAGAAAAGCTAGCTTGAGCATGTGAGTCGCAGAAGGAGAAAAATGAATTGGCAATTTACCAGTGACAAAGAAAGCAAAGCACCAACAATGGAGAAACTAAGACTGGTGGAAATTACTGATATGAATCAACTGTTGCTCAGCAATTACTTCTGTGACTTTAATCAAATGCTAAGAAATGTAAAATCATACTGGTCCAAATTTATTTCTCTAGACTTAATTTTCATTAACTTTGCATTCTTGAAGGTAGGGTACACCTAAGGCACAGAAGGCCTTAAGTCAAAATTTCAGATAAGTGTAGTTGTACAGCAATAAAATATCAACACAGCTATCTTTATCTATATTTTAGTACCATTAGAATTAATTAGGTTAAGATTAAATGATAATTAAAAAATCCATGTTCTATGATTTTTGGTGTTGTTTCTACAGAATGCTACAATTGCTAAGAATTTTTCCTGCTATCTTCAATATTTATTTTGAACTGCTGAAGGAAAACATAGTAATTAAAATTAAGGAAACAGGGAGACATCAGACTGACCTTCTCCCTCCACTGTAAAAAGAATACACCCTTAAAAATCTCAAGTTGTTCACTGAGATAGGAGAAATACTTTGAAGAGTGTAATTGCTTCAGCCCTTGACTGTGTTTGTAATTTCTAGCACAAGATTTTCAACCTTCCTAGACCATCATGAGCAGAGCTGCAAATTCAGTACCTGACAACGGTGATGCCCTTAGACTTAGCACAATGGAGGAGGCATCATGCTTCCCCACTCCCTTATTTTTGTGATGCAAGAAAATATGGAGACTGCATAATCTGAGAAGAGATGTAGGTAGTAGGGGAGTAGAAGGGATGTATGGCCAAAGGGTTTCTTTAGGGCCTTGCTTTTCCTTAGCAACAGCAATCACTGCTGTTCCCCTCATCTTCCCCAGTCATAGCAGAATTACAGCCTGATTCCCCACCTGATATCCAGCTTGGTACTAAGCACAACTTGGCTTTTTTCTGTAAGATGGAAATCTAGGTTCAGGGACAATAGAAGGTGTAATTAATCCTGGGGTGGACAATAGAAGGTCTNCTGTAATTTTCTGCATAGTGTTGAGAAGCCATGTGGACTCAGAAAAGGGTCTGGAGATCAGACCAGCTTAGCAATGGGGCTGTAAGGAGGTTATTGTACCTTCATTCTCTCAAAATACAGACCTCTCTCAGCCCCTGTCTCAGTGTTCAAAACCCCAGCATTTCTTTTCCCCATCAACAAGTTTCAAGGTCTCATTGACTTCTCTCAGTCCCTCTCCCAGTATCTCCACACTGACTATTCTGAGTCTGCCTAAAGGCACTCTCCCATCCCAGCTCTATTCACCATCACAGACCACTTACTTTCACAAAATTAGTTTTTACCATTCCATGGACACATTATTTTGTCTTGACTTCTGGGAAAGTGGAATTCAAATTCGGTTAATGATGAGAAGCTTGAGGACCTGTCTAGTAAGAAAATATCAAATGCCACACAGCACTTGGCAGCAAAATTGAAAACTCATCAAAATGTAGCTGACTCAAAATGGGTTGGGATACCACATGTGTGAAACTGAAATTCATTATACAGGGAAGATGGGCCCTCTTCTTTGCCAACAGAAGCAATTGAGCTTACCAGGAAAGAATTTGTGAAAGTGAACTGGAAGGCTGTGAGATGTGCTGTCTTTGCCCAACAAACCCAATTTTGTATAAGGTGATATCAGACCTTACTGACCATGGGTCAGACCATAAACCTTTATTTTAAACATGTTAGCTGCTTCTAAATATAAGACTATCTGTACACGTCTTTGGAGATATGTTTCAAATCTCCATAAAATAATATAATATAAAATAAAATTAAAATAAAATAAATAAAATCATGTTGAGTTTAATGAGCTCTTGATAGTTTACTATTGTTACTATTATTAACGACTCTGATACCACTAAGTAGAAGTGATAGTCATACAAAAACTGTTCTTAACAAACCTACCTAAATTTTATAAAACAGTAACTATCTCTGTTTTATGTCAGAAGAAACTGAGGCACAAAAGCTGAACTCCAGGCAGACTTGTGCTATGGAAATTGTTAAGTTCAGATTTTTAAGTTCAAAACATTGGACTAGTATGCAAGCAACAGGTTCATACACAATTATGTTCAAACAGCTGAGCCAAGATACAGCAAATAGGAACTGACAGTTGAACTGAAAGGTAGCTAACATCAACCCTACTCAGATAAGTTACTCCGAAGTTCTGTAGGTAAAGTGTCTTGGATTTCCTTATTTGAATATTATTGAATATGTGTTTTAAACGTTCTGAATACACATGCTATATGTTCTGGAAACTAATCTGCCTTTTGTCTTAAATCATCATGAAAAGACAAGGACATGGTCTTGAACCTAAGGGATGATATTGCCTATTCAATATGAACATGAAAGAGACCAATTTCTTTGTTGTTTTATTTTTTTTTTTAAATGTAATAAAATAAGCATCTAGTGTTCCAAATAAAACACTGTAAGACAAACTGTAATCTCTGAGTCATTGGAAAGTATTGTTTACAGTTCAGAACACAGAGAACATCCTGAAGTGATTATTCATCATTGCTCTGAATTGCAGGAGGAAATAGAAATAAAATGAGAAAGCAGTCTATAATTTTATATTAATTGCAAGTCCAAGATGGTCATACCACAATCAAAATAAGGCCAGTCTGATGGAATCTATAGATAGGTAATATTGAAAACATATTTCAAGCCTCAATTTATGTCAAGGTACAAAAATCAGATTTCAGATTAATGGTGTAATAAAATAGTACAAAGTAGCTGATGAACGCTAACTTGGTTCCAAAATAACAATTCATCATGATAGACATATCTCTCATTTCCACATCTGTCATCCATTTTGAAAACCAAAAAATCATTTAAATATTAATTTAAGTGTTCCTACAAGTGGTTATAGTGCTATGTGCTGCACTGAAGGAGAACTTTAATAATAATGTACTTTTTGGAATTAAAAATTATAAAGAATGGATTAAAAGGTTATGTTCACATAATTATTGTGTACAAACACAACAGACAGAGAAACAACTAGTCCTTTTATGGCTGGCATTTTTATCTTCTACAGGCTAGAAGTCACCTAAAAGACACTTTATTTTTATAGGAATGAGTGAAGGTTCTAGATTAAAACCTGCCTAGGTAGGTAAAATGCTTGAATCTGAGGGCAGAATGTAGATAGATATCTGTGAGATGGATTGAACTGCAACTCGAACGCTGAGGGCAAGGCTGAGACTTCTTGCATCCTAAGCACAGTTTGAGCCCTGTAAGGCATGGCAGGAATGTTGGCTGAATGGCCCTTAATGTGAACTGAAAAACGCCCAGTGGAACAGGTTTAAAGACATCACCAAGCCCTCCATGCGAAAACATCCCACAACTGTTGGACTGATCTGCTGACTTTTTTCTTCTCCTGAGAAGGGAGAAAGGGCTCTGGAGGAATGGAAAAAGAGGGGGCGGAGGGATGATTTTAAAAGACTCACACAATTTTCTTTCTTGATCTTAATTGAATGAAAGCCAGGCAAAGTCAGAAAGATTGCAAGTCCCAGCAAACATAACAGATTCTGATTTCATTACTAAGCTTTGTACAGCCTTGATAAGAGGCATGATTAGAGTCTGTGGTAAACTCACTTAATGGATCTTTCTTACAGAATTTTAATTCATTTACTCTAGCAAACATTAACCTTTTGGTTTATTATATGAATTTCTAGGAGAAGCCTCTTAGAAATTCTCCAAATCCTCATTCAGAAATATACTAACTTTTAAAAATACTTTAGTATAAATATTTTATAATTTGTCAATACACCAGCTGTATTTAATTTATTTTAAATTTTGCAATGGCTACATTTTTAACTATTTAAGGAGCTATTCTTCCATGGGAATCATGAAGTCAGTCTAAGCATCATAAACAAACTGTAGATAGTATTCATCACTATAAGAACTAGTGGGAAAAATCCTATAATCTCTCGAGTTGTTATAATAATGATGTTGGTTTCCTGTTCACTACAAGGATAATTAATGACGAATTTGGCTGAACTTCACATACCAAGCAGCTAAGGTAATACTTTATGTACACATCTCCCTACAGCCTAACACACAATACAGGGCTTCTTTTCTTATTTCGTACATTGAAAATCAATCAGGTCACTAGGCAACCAAAATATTGAGCTATAACTATTAGTACTTTGTTGAAACCATGTGTAATTTCATTAACTCTGCTAGTGTTGTCTGTCTGAGACAGTGAAAATTTCATTATTGTCTCTAAATACATTTCATGCACAACAAGTGAACAATCTGCCTTGGTAGATAAGGATTGGGTTAGGGATCAGTTGAGCAATCTGGACATCCATAAATCGATGGGTCCGGATGGAATGCACCCAAGGGTGATGAGGGAGCTGGCAGAGGTCATTGCTAAGCCACTCTCCAGTGGGCAACAGGAGAGGTGCCTGAGGACTGGAGGATAGCAAATGTCACTCCAGTCTACAAGAAGGGCAAGAAGCAGGACCCGGGTAACTATAGACCGGTCAGCCTCACCTCCATTCCTGGAAAGGTGATGGAACAACTTGTTCTTGGCATTATCTCTAGGCATATCAAGGATGAGGGGGTCATTAAGAGCAGTCAACATGGCTTTACCAAGGGTAAGTCATGTTTGACCAACCTTATA
>VZRW01006777.1:2590-16676 GCA_013398125.1 Aegotheles bennettii | reverse complement strand
TGTAAAGGGTGAGGGTCAGGACGATGGAGGCAAGCTTTTTACAGTAATGACCTATGATAGGACAAGGGGCAATGGATGCAAACTGGAGCATAGGAGGTTCCATGTGAATATCAGGAAAAACTTTTTCGCTGTGAGAGTGACAGAGCACTGGAACAGGCTGCCCAGAGAGGTTGTGGAGTCTCCTTCACTGGAGACATTCAAACCCCGCCTGGATGCGTTCCTGTGTGATGTAGTCTAGGTGACCCTGCTCTGGCAGGGTGTTGGACTAGATGATCCTTCGAGGTCCCTTCCAACCCCTAGAATTCTGTGATTCTGTGATTCTGTGATTCTGTGAATCAATTAAACATGACTTTTTCTTATCCCATTTGTCCCTAAACTTTATTAACATTCTACAAGACTTTCTATCTTCCCATCGTATTTTAAGTAATCATTGATCTTCTAATAAAATTCACCTTTTTCTAGCCAAGAACAAGCTGACAACTTAAAAAAGAAAATACTATTAGCTATTCACGTTATTCTATATGACTTCCAGCCTTGTGATATGCTTAGATATTTAGGAATGAAGGAATCTCTATTCTGTTTTGTTTCTCATATATGACTGCAGACAATAAATTTATCTATTTAAAATGCTAAGACTGCTAAAAACAAACCTTCAAAAGGGAGACTAGCAAAAACTTTTTCTGGCTCTAGTCAACAGTTAATATGAATGACTTTGGAGCTTTCTTTTCAAATGACCTCATATCTGATTTTCACCACACATATTGTATCCCCATTTCCATTGTGGAAGCAGCAAGGCTCCTCCTTACCCATGCTCATCTCTTGTCACGACTAGTGGCTCCAGCTGTAAAGGCGGGTTCCATGAAGTGTATTATTTCCTTGCACACCTGCAGATTACTTGATATTGTTAACAAATACTTCACACTTCACGCTTCTACAGTGAAATGCCAGTGATAGTAAAATACTGAGATTGGTTAACTTGGAAATAAAGACTCTCCAGCAGCCTAATAGTCATTGTAGTATCATTCATATATTTATAAGGAGACTGAAAAAAATGAAATGGGATAAAGAGATGGGAAGATTCCTATTCAGTATTCTGAACATCTTTGGGGTTTTTTTCTTTAAAAATACACTATTAATAAGGAAAGCTGTTGATTATTTTCAGTATCCTGGCACCAGCGTGGATTTTCAACTAACCACTCTCCAAAAGCATTCACCCACAGGATCTAACCAACCACCTTCTCAGAGACAGTAAACAGGGAGGGTACAATAAAGGAAGCAAGGTCCCCTTACAATGGACTTCTAAACTACTTATGCTTAGCTAAAAATACTCATCAAATATTTAAAAATACATCTGCTGGTGGTCTTCACAAATCATAAATACATGCAATGCAGGTGAGCCTGAATGGGTTGTCTACTGGCAGAATTCACTCAAAGTATTGAAATATTAATTAAGGCAAGATAATGTTTGAGTGAAATCATGCACATACAGTTCCAGTACAACCAATACAAAATATGTAGATCTGATAAAGAAAAGCATAAGCATACCTTTTAAGTGTAAAACATCATTAAACTCTTTCCAAGTGACTTTGTAGCTTGTCTGGTGCATACTCTGGTCCAAATTCCCTGGGTTGTAAAACTCTGGTCTTCGTGAGCTTCTTTCATTATTGTCCCATTTTTTTCTCATACTGTTTAGGATCGGTCAAATGCAAAACATGCCTGGAATGAAAATAATAAATTATGTCAGAGCAAGTTCTTAATTGTAGACCCCAGCTAAACAGAGAAACAAAACATTGTATCAAGCTGCTTCAATATCATAAAGCAAAGTTTCTTTTAAGAAATAATTGGTGATGAGATTTTATAAATACATACATCCTGTCATTCTGCCAAAACAATCAGCTCATTTAATTTTTAACTCTTCTCAACTGTAAATGCACACATTTACAGGTACATCTAAGCGGTCTGTGAATTATCTGTCCCACATCAAGTAATGCCACTTCACATAAAATTATTCCATTTACTTGCAATAGAGTACGCAACTTACCCAGTCATGGTACAACTCCCCCTTTCCTTTTCTTATTTCTATTTCCAAAATCTCACCTTTCCACTATCTGGAAGGAAGGTTTTGCCCAGGACAAATGGAGCAGCTGCTGCACAGCAGAGTCAGAAAGCTAAGATATTGTTTGGCAGAAGCACCCTGATCCTCACCACCTCACAACCCTCTCCTAGGCAACAAGCATTCGTCATACAGAAAGACTTTTGGGTGGAGATATGAAGGGGATAGTGTTGCAAGAGACATTCAAAGGTCTGGAGTGATGTAGAGGTTGTAAAAGAAATACTTCTGGAACTTCAGCCTGCCTACTTCAGTCTGCCACTTGCTCAGATTCATTTGTTATTCCCCAATATAGTAGGTGCATAATACGTTTTTATACCTGCACATCAAAATCATTATTATATCATGGTAACATATTATCTATGAAACTTAAAAAGAAGAGTCATCTTCAGCCTTCAGACCAAATGCTTCATAAGGGCCATTGTGTCCCATGACTGTGATTACCAAAAGTGATGTGAATAATACAGCAATTATTACACTTCCAAGTGTTCTTTTTTTAAAATGAAGGTAGCTTGATTTTAGATTGTAATTTTCTCCCAGAAATAAACTGGAGCTCTTTGGAAGCTACTGCTAAACACAGTTTCTACCACAACTGTCACTGCCACTACTTTGTGAAAAGCTCTTTGAGTCACTGTTAAAGAAAGAAAAGATAACATGTTTCCATCCTATTCTAGTCCAATTAAAGTTAACATGAAACACTTGCAGTGGTAATTTCCTATTTGAGGAAAAGAGGAGGGGATAGTTTGTTTACTGTTTTTTATTTTTCCACTGAAGCCAAGATGTGAAGAAAATACTATCTATGTGAACATATTTCATGTTTAAAGAAGAAGAGATGAAAAGCCTTAGAGTCATAGAATCATAGAATGGTTTGGGTTGGAAGGGACCTTAAAGATCACCTGGTTCCAACTCCCCTGCCATGGACAGGGACACCTCCCACTAGACCAGGTAGCTCAAAGCCCCATCCAGCCTGGCCTTGAATACTGCCAGGGAGGGGGCAGCCACAACTCTTCTGGGCAACCTGTTCCAGTGTGTTGCCACCCTCACAGTAGAGAACTTCTTCTTAATATATAGTCTAAATCTACCTTCCTTTAGTTTGAGCACATTTCTCCTTGTCCCGTCACTCCATGCCCTTGTAAAAAGTCCCTCTCCATCTTTCCTGTAGGTTCCCTTCAGGTACTGGAAGGCTGCTATGAAGTCGCCCTGGAGCCTTCTTTTCTCTAGGCTGAACAACCCCAGCTGTTTCAGCCTGTCTTCGTAGGAGAGGTACACCGGTCTTCTGATAATCTTCATGGCCCTCCTCTGGACTGTCTCCAAGAGCTCAAGTCCCTTGTGCTGGCAAAGTAAAATGGTCAAAGTGTCATACTGCAACAGGAGAAACCTGACAACAAACAGCCCTGCACTGCTCTGCCTGTTCTGTATTGGTTAAAACATACCACTGGTAGATGGGATCAAGGAAAGGGAAGATTGCTGTGTAGGTGATAAAAGAGGTAACAGTTCCTCATCACAAGAAAATTAAGACAACTATGGAAGTGTTGTTCAGATCTGTGAATAGTGGAAAGGAAGGTTTGGAACATTTAATCAGAAATCTTGATGAATTAAAGATGTAAGCTATTTCTTACATGTTCAAAATTCCTACCGACTTTGATGGGAACTTCACATGAGCAAGGGATGGAAACTAGTACATGAATTTACATGCTTAGGGTAAACACAAGAGAGTAGGAAAGCTCCTGTTGTTCTTTGCAAGGTAAAGCAGCCAGTGAGTCAGAGTTCCCTTATTTGCAGTGAGCCTCCGCCCTATCATTAAGATAGATAGGAATCAACTTACTCGAAAGAAGGGTCTGGACATTGTTTCATTTCTCCTTTCTCAGACCATGACCAGTTTGCCCCAGTGAGGGAGGACAACACCACATCTGTATCTGGTCCAATTCATTTGTACTATGTGGTGAAACAGGTGCAATATTTGATGAGTAAAATAAACTCTTATGACTCCTTTTTGTTCTACACTATTTTGCAGATTCACTATGTGATTACAAAAGTAGTTATACACTCTAATATGTAATATTAATCAATTGATAATCACTTTTATAAAATGTGTGGTTAACAAATTTCTAACTCTATATATCATACCAATTCTAAAAGGCAGTATAAATTCACAATATCTTTTAATGCTTTCAGTTGTTATGATTTTGGATGGGATAAAATGTCATGCAAGGGATAAACGATTAATTATTTTTTCCATCTAGATTCCCAACCCCAGAGCTACTTGAGGGCTGGGTTTTTTTGCTGTATTATTCCAATAATTAAATGGAAGATGTTCGAAGAGATCAAATGCAAACAATATAGTGGCATAATACAGGGTATTAAAATAGATCTTTTCCTTAGGGAAAAATTCCTGTGTCTTCCATATTCATACTGTGACACTTGCTATAAGCAGCATTTTAGGATCCACTAAAGGGATCATAATTTCTTTATACTCCATAATCTTACTTTTAAACCCTTTGACAATAAATTTCATGTACCATGATAAACACACCTATGTATTCATGTTTGGTGGATTTTTTTTTCCTACTGATGTGAAGGTTTTGTTCTATTTACAACTCTACTGTCTTTTTAAATTTTTGTTATGGTACAAATCTCTAGCTTTACCATGTTTCAACTCCAGCTGACTTATCTTCAGCAGTATTTTTTCACACAGCTCACCTATTTGATCAGTCCAATTGAAGATACCTACTAGTTAGGGTTGCAGCCAATTTGTTAAGTTATCTACCAAACTTTTTCCAAAAGTTTATCCTAAATTTGTTTAAACAGATAAAATTAGTGTGGAAGTTCTAAGTGACATCATTTTCTTATTAGTATAAATCTGCTAATTTAATAAATATTCTTAGAGACCAAAACCCCTCTCCTCATCTTTCAAAAGAAATTCTGTGTGGAGAAAGATTGAAGTTTTAAATGCAAAGAGGACATGCGAATAGGAGAGTTAGTGGGTGATATTAGGTGTATATCTAGTATAAAAGAAAACTGTATATGATGAGCAAGGTAACAATATCATTAAAAAGGTGTAAACAAATTATTTGTGAGAAGTTCTGATTGTTGGCTAGGGCTTGTTTTCATGCTAACCCAATGCAGAGCAACTTGGGAGTGCATTTTGCATCAGTGTCTGCAGGATTCCCACAAGTAATGTGAGGGGCAGTCAAAATTACAAAATGCAGCAGCCGCAGCTGCACCAGCAGCATGTCACCTGTAAAAGCTAAAGCCTTCATGGAGCTGACTGCTTCAGCCAGGGACTTTGTGCTACTTGGCTAATGCTGAATAAACTGATGAAGGCCAAAAATGGACCAGTAGCTATGTGTATTAATGTTTCCTGACACTTTCCATTATAAAATGCTGATTTCAGTACTTTTCTACTTGCCAACTGGTAGACATTTGGGCTCAAATGTTCCTTGGTGTCTGCTCATGGGTGCCTAAAACATGTGTTAAAATGTCTTTTTTGCCAAACAATCCAGTCATTTCTGAGAATGAGGCAAGAAATATGTTGTTTCAGTCATGATAATAAATCAAAAGGAGAGGGGAAGGAGGAAGATGATAAGGGAAGAAGTTATTGAAATAGTTAATATAATTTGAAGCTTCAGACTGATATTTGGCAGCTAGCGATAACAGTGTGGGATGAAAATTGAAATTTGGCTTTTGTTGCCACTGTGAATTATAAGGTTTTGTAGAAAAAATATTCAGGCTCAGCAGAGATTTCTTATATCTTAAGCACAGAATATTAGTCAAGGAGAGAGTGGAGGGGTTCCACTCATGGCTGTATAACATTTTTCTTGTATATGCAACTCTGTGATATTTTAAAGCCAGAGGTACAAGAGGAGGAAAAAAGTCTGTTGAGCCAGGTAACATGAACACCAATCTCAACTATGTAGGTTGAACTAGTTACCAGCTGTGGGGAATGGATGAAGTGAGGAGTATCAGAGGAATGACTTTATAATGTAGAAAGAAGCGAAAAGGAGACATTTGTATTGGGGGATGTGTCAGAGGAATTTAAGGAATAAAGATTATAATTGATATGGAGAAAATAGGGCTTAGATGAGAATCCAAGGCTTTGGAAGATGATATGATTAACAAGTAAAGTCTTTGAGGATTTGGCAGGAGAATCTGTGACAATAAAAACATACTGTCTCATTGAACTTAGAAAGGATCCCTGCACTCCTGAACCACTCCATTACTATATTAGCTCAAGTTATCAGTAGTCTGTATAACGATTCAGTATTTACATTTATAGATATCAGTATTATTAATAAATACGTGGGAGACTTTTCTGGTGACATATTGCAATTAATCCTGTTATAAATCCAAATTAGACAATACTTGAGTAAAAATTGTTTAAGCAACCTATGGTCACACACTAAGAAAAAAAAATACAGTACATAATAACATGATGTTTTCCCCCAGGAAGCATACCTCATTCAGTACCCAAGATGAGACGCTTCTGGGGCTGAAACAAGGTTATGTAATACAGATGAGTGCTGTGGCCTGGATCCCCCATTTGCAGCAGAACTTGGAATATGTACAGTGATTGAAGGAAAGACCAGAGGGTGTGGGGAAAATACTGTTTTGATGATGTCACTTTGGAGAATAAAACTCTGCTAGCCTTTCACAGGTGGCCACAAGCTATGTGTTTCCCAGTTTCCCATTGTCTGACTTGAGACTGCCCTGCTTTGTAGAAGTGCCGTTGAAATCACTCAGTGACAGCCGAAGGTAATAGTAGAACATATCTGAATATAGCAGGAGCCATGCAATGCCAGTTTTTGTAAAAAATATGCTTTGTTTGTCTTAAACAAGGACAACTGAAACCTCAGTCTTCAAAGGAAACTCTCAGTCAATCAGTCCTTTTCCTGTTTGTGCTGGGCCCAGACAGGTTATTGTAGTAACATAATTTATAACTGTGAAGAACTTGGAAGCCTATTTTATAGTCTTTAGGTGTTCTATAGTGTGATTAGCACAAAGAACGTCAAATAAAGTATCCATGGTGTATCCAGTTTTCTTCCTTCATCATCTTTCTAAAAGAGGAGATGTCTGAGGTGTTTTATTTTGAATTTTTAAACATGACTGAATGTTCATGTGTCTGGTTACTTGCTTTAGAGAAGACAAGATCAAAGAGCAGAAAGTGGGAGACTAGAGATGATTTTACTTTCTTCAAGGTGTACAGTCTTACGCTGAGCTTAGGACATGACTATCCCCAGTCCAAAGAATTTTTTGTTCTCTACAGAGAATGGTTTCAATTTAAAGCAGTCATATTTCACATTTTGTCCTTATCTTCACCTAGAACTTCATGGTGTATTTTATAGGTAAGGTATGTATGATAGTGTGCATGAAGTCCTGATCTCCCTTCTCTGGTTAGACTGCCATAGGTCTTACAGTCTATATGGCCAAGTTTCTTTCCCATATAAATTTGAACACTGCAGAGGGAATGAGGTATAATTTGATGCCGAAAAGAAATTAGAAATAGCTTAACAATCTAGTCTTCTGAAGAGATGCATTGCAAGGGCCTATAAACTTGAAAGTCCCAAATGCTGCAAACTTTAAGGTCACATATACAGATTAGTATAGTTCAGTTGGAACAGCTACAGGTGATTATTCCAGGACACAGAAAATACTAAGTTATATGATCTTGATATGATCTTGAGTTATAGTCTGTAGGACTCTTACAGGAGAAAAAAAAAAAAGGAAGAAAAAGTTGAGACAAAGTAACAAAAATTAGTAGATAAGTCTGGAACTTGATGCTAGAAGGAAAGTTTAGACAAGTTTGTAATTTGAAAAATATTCTCTTAGTGAATTGTTTTTTCTGCTGGTATTAACTTTCTTCAGTTATGGCCAACAGAAGTGATAACAGGATCATGAGACTAAAAAGCATAGAGAATCCTGGAGTAACTAATTTTAACATTCATCATTTGTTTTGATAGAGTTTTAATAGAGCTACAAGAAAAAAATAAGGTAAATGAGAATGCAACAATGGATAAAGGAACAATGGAGAGTAAAGAAAAATAAGAAGAGAAAAATATTTTTCACCTCTAAAAAATACCAAACAAAACAGTTACCAATTAATTAATTGTGATCACTAGAAAAGAAAGCAGTTGTCAAATAGAAGTTAAAATTGTTTGTAACTAAATTATTGGATATCTCTACAAACGTGAAATGTTTAAATTTCAGCGTAAGCATTGAAGACAACTTACAATATTGATAGAAAGTGTTAAGCTGGATAGCAAAAGGAAAATGAGGACACAGAGAAGAGGAAAAAACAAGAGGCACATAAACTCTCAAGAGCAGGATTATTTTTTTTTCACATAGAAATAAAGAATAAGGTTGGGAGTAAAGCCACACCTTTAGAATGTGATCAATTTAAAGATGTAAGCAGAAATAGCATAGATGAATTGTCACTTTGATCTTTCAAAAAGAAGGAAAAAAATATTCCATGTATTGGAGGAGAAAGGGGAAAAGAGTGATTGAAGTTCACTATAGAATTGCAAGCTCGTATTTGCACATGGAAGGACATCTGGAAATACTACGAGAAACTCTATGACTAGGAGTGACTTTAACTTTCCAGATACATACTGGATAAAAAAAATACTAAAAAGAAATTAAAGTTTATATGGTCTTGGACTCAGAAATCAGCAAATTTATATGCTATCATATTTTGTTACTGCAGATTATTTTTATTTGACTTTGATAAGTAGGAAGCATGTTGCATAAGAACTAGCTGTAGAAAACAACCTTGGAAAGAATTATGATGAGATAATTCACTTTAAATTAAATAGAAAGAAAACTACAAACTAGTCTTTAAAGCTTCTGATTCAATATGAAGACTTCAATAAAATAATTCTCTTCAGTCAAGTTCAGCAGCTAACTTTGTTTCTCATTCACAGTTCACTATAGAAAGAACCTGAATATTTTTAAAAAAAACAACACACAAAGTTGCAGAAACCATGTGGAACTAAAATAAAATAATAACAAGTGAATGTATAAATAAATAGACAAGTAACGACTGGGAATAACCAAAAGGGAATGGAAATCATAAAGAATTGAAAATGGAGCTGATTAGAAAGTTATGGTTTAAAGTGTAATATTTTAGTTTTTTTAAAGTTTAGTACTTTTAGGATAAGAAAGAATTACTGAGAGAGATTGTCACTATCCCAGAGTCATGAAAGTATTGGCACAGTATTACAACTCCTCTAATAGAGCTAAGAAATCTATCAGGTTTCAGGAAATGTCACACAACAGAAAAAATATTAAATTTTACCCATATTTAAGAAAGTAACTAAGGGTGCTCCTTACAGCTGTGGCTCTGTCAGACTGGTCTGAGCTATGTTTTACAACAGGAAATAATGAAGGCATAGAGGTACAGAAAAAATGTGATAAAACTCAACCTAGGTTTGACAAAGACAGATTGTGTCAGACTAACCTGATATCCTTCGTTGAGGAGATAATTGCTTTTCTAGACAAGGGAAATAAGTTTAATCTAAACCTAATCTACTTGAAAGTCAGGAAAACATTTTATGCTTAATAGGAAATTATTAGTTAAACTACAGATGATGATGATTAGGATAAGAACTAAGAAGTAGATATATAAGAAGCTGAAGGATCAGTGAAAATAATGTGGCACGGAGGAGCTACAGTGAAATGCATGATCAGCCCTGAGGTTGATACTACTAATTTCAGCTGTGATCTTGGCTTAAAAATAAGAAAATGATGATGGAATTAGTTAATGGCATGAGTCTGAGAAGCTTCATGAGTCCTAAAGAAGAAATTGTCTCAAGTATAATAGGGTAGAAATAGTATGTTGAATTTCCAGAGGAATTTCAGAAAGAGATATGGGGATCTCGACAATTATCTTCACTGAAGATGCAAGGATTTTGTTGTTGGACCACCACAAGTGAGAACATTTTATATCTGTTACAGCAATGAATGTTGATCAAATTGTACATATAGACAGCTAACTACACAGTAGCAGAAGTGTATGTTCAATGGTAGATGTCATAAAATAGCTCTGTAAAGACATTAGCAATTGCATTTCAATCCAATTCAGTTTATTTATGTTTTCTACTTTTTGTACTTTTGGGTTATTTTGGGGGGAGTGGGGTTGTTTTTTTGGGGGAAAGGGGTTTGGGTTTTTTGTTTTGTTTTTTTTTTTTCAACTTTATGACATCTTCTGCCTTGGTTTTGGCTTTTTGTACTGTAAGAAATAGCTTTCCTTTCCTTTTTTTTAAATATATTTGAATTTTTAATTAAATAATTACACAATTTCTTCAACTGAGAGGGCATGCCAACAGCTGCCTCAAAAGCAGAAAAGAGTAAATGACTTGTAAAAAATGTAACATGATGCTAATAAAAAAAAAAATCAATGGCTACTCTTCCTTTTGGAATCTGATTTTATAACCATTCATTCAGCAGTATGCAAAGCCTCCCACAAAGAAAGAAGCAGTAGGCTGCAGTTTGTTTGAAACAGGAACATAATTCCACTTGGAGAAACTTCACAGTTGCAGGAGCCAGATGATTAGTTTCAAATGACCAGTTATTTATGCAGCCACTTTATGTAGGACTTTTATTTCATTTTTATTTGTGCATGAGATCAGTTTAATTAATTAATCTGCTTGCATCTGACCACTTTTATGTTTTCTTGCTCGTAACAATAGTATTCTGTATACACTTCTGTTGACTGAGTGATGATTTCATAGCAACAATAATGTTATAAAATAATATTTCATATAATAAGTCATCTTGGAAAATAATTCTATGATTCACAACTAATTCAAATAAAAACAAGTTCATTATTGAATTGAATATCATGTACACAAATATTTTATCTAAACAGGTGTTGCATTTATTTTGAAACATCTCATAATTCAGAACCCATACAAATGACAATATTGTCCTTTTGTTGCCAAATTATTTTAAAATTTCATACCTCAAACCTCATTTTTAATATTTCTAATCCCTTAAGAATACTTACAATTAACAGTGAAATGTTTAGCTATAATTGCATGAATGAAACTACTGGTGAGTTTAAAATCAAACGTATTTGAGTGTATTATTACTGAACCACGTGTTACCCTTTGACAAGTGACATTTGGAACTAATCAACAGAGTTTGCAAATTTGGTTTGGTATTACATACTGTGTATAAGCAACTGTAGCTCAAGTAACTTACCTTATATATATATAGGCCTAACATAGTGCAGCATCCATAGGAAACCCTAGAGACAACATTTGTCAGTTCCAGTTCAAGCAATATTTTCAAATGAAGGACTACTTGCTGAATACTTTTGAGATGTTTAAACGGTGTATATATAGATGCAGATAAAGTATATGTAGATATAGATGACATAGATATAACCAAGTATATCACAGGCTCTTCATTGCAGATAGAAAAATGATAATGTGTCAGGTAATATATGGATTGAATTATTTGTTCATAGGTCTGGTTCTCATTACAAATAAATTCCAAATACTGAAGAACATTTCTTTGAAAAACAAATAATTAAGAAGCATTAAAGTGGTGAGCAAGCCATTGTGTATGTCAGTTTTGGTCAATTCCGTGGTAATTTTTTATATATACATCTCTTTCTTTTTAAATTAGATAATACTTTTCTGCAGCAAAATGGCCATTATCATGTAATACAACCTAAAACACATTTCTTTGATATAGAAGATAAAACTCATTCTTATAGATTCATTGGAGCTCTAATGTAGGCCTCATAAACAGGTCACTCATTTATGTAAACTGTAGTAGTGAGTTCCAAAGCACCCTAGTAAAGCTAGATGCCCAGTTAATTTTAATGAGTATTAAGCTTCCAACTCCCTTAGGCAGCTTTCAAAATGTCAGCCTATAATTCTAAACAGCTTGGACCAAATCCCATTGAATTTAATGGAAAGTCTCCCATTGATTTCAATGAGCTTTTGGATCATTGACTTTACTCTTCACACAAATATTTCTAAAGAATTTGTATACTAAATACCAAATACTATAGAAACACTACACTTCAAATTATTTCTTCAATTTTTAGTGTATTGGACTATTTGCAAACTGCAGAACTACGGGAAGTCATAGAATTGTAGAAATGTTGTAAACTTTGGTGGGAAATAGAACACTAAAAAATAAATTAAAAACAAGCAATTCCACTGTTGAGCTGGTCAGGACTGTTTTACAGAATTGTTTCAGCTGAAAAAAAAAACAAATTAACCAAACCAGAAACTTTTGCAAGGAAAAGCCAAGTTTGAGGAATGTAACTGTTGATAAGGAATAATTTTTAAGTTTTTTAAAATGGGCAGGATAGTCTCTGTCAATACTTTCTAAGTAATAAATATTGGCTTTGGTTTCTTCTACTTGGAACCCTAACCTAATTATAGAAACAAAGGTAATTCAAAGGGCTTACAATTCTGGCTTTTCATCTCTAGATATTCAGGTATCATTTTGTTACAGACACACTAAAAGCCTTAGGCATGAGTTGTTGGCAAAGTCACAGACAAAACAAACAAAGGTGATTATACTGTGGAGCTCCTTATGAGACAGCAATCCAAGCAGGTGGCTCAGCCCCAGGAGCACAAAAGGAGAGCATGACACCTGGTTTATCACCATGCTATAATAAAATTCTGGTAGCCAAATGCAGAATCCCAAACAGGGAGTCCAAATGCAGGAGCAGAGAGGTTTTCACATACTTTTGGAATAAAGAAAGGAGCAAAAAAGCAGACATGGAGTGAAAACACCATAATTAATAGTTTAATACAATTAATATTGAAGTAAACTGCAGTAGATGAGTCTTAAATCTCATATAGTCACTGTGAAAAAGTGCTCAGTGGGAAATTAGCAGATATTAGGAAACAATACAGTGCAGTGGAAGGCAGCTAAGGGGAGGTGATATTCTGTCTCTCTTCCCTTGAAACTGGTAATTCTGAGAGCAGATGATCAATCAAAAAAAACATAATGCACACAAATGTTAATGTCTCTTCTAAAGCGCAGCCTTCTAATTAGCTCTGCCTTATAATTAGCTCATGCAGACATGCACACACACATAGATGAAATTGCATCAAAACAAAATTATTGTGATGAGGTAAGTTAAGCTGTCAAACCTGGGAGATTTAACCAGTGACTGTCATTTAACATAGCTGTAAGACACCCTGAAGCTGTACTTCTACCTTACACAAAATGAAATGCAGACCTGCTAAGAAACTGAAACTCAGGACTGGAATCAAATGGAGAGGAGCATTAAATAAGGTTTAAAGTTAGTCTTCAGACATAAATGATTCCCAATCTTGACTGCTCACAATGAGTGAGACTAAGTGAAGCCTAAATATCAATGCACTTATAACTCAAAGACAAGGAGATACCACAACCTTGCCATAGCAGGGTTTTTTTTCATAAATGATTAAACTGTTCGAAAAAACATCAGATGATGTATTTCCTTTAACCTGTGCCTAACATGCCATCCGTTTTTGTTTTATAAATAAAGCATCTTAACTGGAGCACCCAATAAATGTCCAAAATTCTGTGAAATCTGAAATCAAAAGGTAGTGAAGATGTACTCCAAGATGTTGATAGTCCTCTTCAGGTTTTGTCTTGTTACTATTCTTGAGAAACAGAACCAAAAGTAAGGAAATTATGGTTTTTACCTTTTTTATTGTTTAAACAAATTTGAATTTGAATGACTTACCAAGGGTAAGTCATGTTTGACCAACCTTATAGCCTTTTATGAGGAAATAACTAGGTGGATAGATGATGGTAGAGCGGTAGATGTGGTTTACTTCAATTTCAGTAAAGCATTTGACACTGTCTCCCACAGTATCCTCGTAGATAAGCTGATAAAGTATGGGTTTGGTGATCAGGTAGTGGGGTGGATCAAGAACTGGTTAAAGGGAAGAAGTCAGAGAGTTGTAGTCAATGGGACAGAATCTAGTTGGAGGTCTGTAACTAATGGAGTCCCTCAGGGGT
>VZRW01006776.1:181524-196583 GCA_013398125.1 Aegotheles bennettii | reverse complement strand
CGTGTCCGTCCCGAACAACGACATGGGTTTTTTTGTTTCTCTAAGAGGATAAAAATACCAGTCTCATGGGTCTTAATAGTAAGGTGGTGTGAAAATTATTCTGCAAAGCACTTCATTAATCTGTGTGTGAGGGAGAAAGTGAAAGTGGGTATAAAACTGTGAAGTTCATAGGTTTGCGTTCAAAGCAGGGCTTAGGTAACGTCTCTGTGTAATACTTAATCATACAATGAATGCAGGAGGCATTAAAAATGCAGTATTCTACTTTTGCCAAGTAAGACAGAAGTCCTATTGAAAAGCTAATGCAGGATTATAGAATTGAAGCTGGAAAAATGTGCAATTGCACAGAGGCAACTAATGTGGGTATGTCATGTGAAGTCAGGCAACATTATTCTGCGATTTCCAAACTTAATCTATCAGCCTTAATATTTGTTAAGTATCCTCCAGGGACACAAGCTATACAATATTTTCCCATTTTGCTCAGTGTTGTGAAGTGTTTGCTTAGCTTTTAAGTATAATGGTTTGAATGTTTAGGTTCAGGAAACTGAGGGTGCTTTTCAAGCAGAGGCTTGTATACGTGATAAGAATCCTATCATTTCTTGGCAGCCTTTGTGGTTATAATGAACCATTTTGCAGTTCTGTCACACATTCTGCAACACCAAAGTACATAAAATCTTTGTCAATGTTGAAACGTATGGTACTATTATTAATGCTCATAACACTAATCTATAGACCTTTGAAATACTGAATTATCACTGTATTGTAGTAGGACAAAAAATTGGAATACGTTGTTTGGATCCCTTAAATTGCAGTTTGGCACAAAGTAGGTGTTGAATCTGAGAGATATGATATTTACAAGGAACAAACAGCAAATTCTGAATAAGGAAAGCTTCTGAGTTTCTCTGAAAGTCAACTCCGGCCCCATCCTATCTCCATTTGAAAGAGGGACCCTCCCTATACCTTCTCCTTTTGTGTCCTTTTTCCTATGGAGAGAAAACCTATACACAGAATCCAGATGAGAGCTACATCATCTTCCTGCCAGTGTTCCCTTTAGGAAGAACAGGAGCACCTTACTGTCCTCACCCATGCAATACTCTAGACACAGACAATGTATCTATATCTGGTGGGGCTCTTGTGAAGGATATTAGGGAAATTGTTACATATTCACCAGAACTAGAAACTAATATTCAACGTGGTCAGGAGAGGTACATTGTCCTTTATTTTTATTCCTGTAGTTCCTTTAAATTCTAAATATTAACAACGGGCTAAAGATGTTTGTTGGTCTATAGACACTGTGAAAAAGGATACCGTGTAAAACTACAACACTTGAGCAATAAATATAGTATCATCTTGTAAGGGATGTGGGTTCTTTGAGGTTGCATGTTTCAGGGTTTTGCCTAAGTTCTTCACTATAGAAATTTTGGCATTTTCTTTTGTAATTTTAGAAATACCATATCTGTTTAGAGAAAAGATTTAATTACTCTGAAATGTGCATGGAGTCCTTTCCTGGCTGTGGTTTTGGCACATGATATGGGAAGTAATTATAATGCTACAGTTCTCTTGATCCTGTGTCCTAGTGAAGTCAGTATAAAGCTTTTATTGATTCCAGTGCCTCAGGATCTAGATCAGAGTTTTCAAAATTTAGCTTCAGAAAATTTAACATACAGTCTCACAAATAAAGCTTAGAGGACTGTGGATAGTAGTATCTCTGTAAATCCAGGCCATGTTTCATCTCTTCAGTTTCATTTCCATGCACAGTATATGCAGAATATTCCTTGGCAGTTAGACACATAACGGCCTTTTAAATTTGCTGGTATCATTTCACTTTCTCATAAACACAAGTTTCCTTGTGAAAGCAATTAATGAATGTGAGATTATGTTGCAGAATCTTAGCTGGTGAAGAGATAAGAAGAAAGCTGCAAGATAGATACATTTATATCATTCTCAAAGCAGAATGAAAATCTCAAATTCAACAATGTCAACAAAAGCATGTTTCTTTTCAAATTTAATTTCCATGAGAAACTATGTTAAATTAAAACCTTCCAGTGCAGTGTCCTTCCATTTTTTGCATTTTTACTACCTAGAGATCAAACAGTTTGACACAGCAAAAATTCTAGTGAGTTAGGAAGAAATGTTGATTTGTTTGTTGGCTGGTGGCCGGGGGAATGTTATGACCTAGTAATTATGTGTTCTGGACAGATGTATTAACCAGGCTTCGAGCTGGAGCCACTGGATATTATTTTAGTCATAAGACTAGAGGAACTGAATCATTTTCAAAGAGCTGGCTGGCTGACACTGCTTTAGGGATGCCTGTTCCAATGATTCTTTGGCAACAACTTCGAACACTGGACTTATGACACAGTAAACAAAAACTACATTAAAGGTTTGGTTTTTAATCATAAAGAAGTTGGACATTTCCACTGAGCTTTTTTGCTATTTATCAAGAAACACTGAAGGCTATTGCAAAGCTTACATCCTTGTTTCTCTTACCAAAGACGGGGAGCTGTTTAGCAAAACTGTTTCAGATCTGGTGATAGCAAGAATACTTCAAAATTCAAGGTTTTTAGAAATTCACTGACTTCTTATCACTAAACCTGTTGTGTTATATTTGTTTATTCACTCACTTTGTGAGGTGAGTAAGGATGGGGTGGGGTTTGGTGGGTTTTTTTGGACTGACAAGTAGAATGAGGGAGGTTTTCATTATCAGCTTCAAGTTAAGAGAGGGTGTGATTTCTCCTGTTCTGGTAAGTAATAATATTATTTTGCAAGACCCTGGAATATGATATTGATAGGTACTGAAAGAAGTTGGAAGGGAAAAGAAATCTATATTAAATTCAGTCTTCACTGGAAAAAATGTAACTTTCACATGAAAAAGGGCATAATGTGTGAATATATTAATATTTAATCTGTTCTAAATGTGATACTTGAAATATTTCAGCTAGCTTTGTCATCTGATAACCAGGCATTAAAAAGGCCTTTGAGCCTTGAGGAAAAGTTTTTTTATTCATTTTTAAGTCACTTGATTCTCGCAACTAATTTGCAAATGCACACTGCCAGGATTGGGTTCTTTTTTTTTGGNGGGGGGGGAAAGGTTTTATAGTTCTAATCTGACTTCATCACTGGTTCTTACTAAGGACACAACATAGAACAAGAGCAGTTCTTCAGAACGAAGCGGGAAAGAGTCTGTTGTTTTGATTTCCCTCTGCAGTGATGGATTATAAATGTAAACTGTTATGCAAGGTCATTTTGCACGTTGCCCTGGAGGCAGTATGTCAAGTCAAGCATAGCAAACAAGTCAAAGTTTCTCTTCCTTGGAATGGAAATGGATTTAAATGAAGAAGACTCTTTTCTGCCCTGAGATTCTGAGGACACAGTATGTGACTGGAAAAATATAGATATGTACCTAGAGCCTTGGCAGCTGATTATAGGAGTCTTGAGAAAAAGTTTTGGTTTTAGGTCTCCTACTCGCTCATTTGACTGTGGTAAATGACAATATCTCTGTGCTCTGGGTTCACCTTTTGTAAAACACAGGTGATAAAATGTTTTGGCCTGATAACAGCTACCATAGTGCTAAATGTCTGGAGTTTGTGCTTTGTTTGATTTGGGAGTGGTATGAATAAATTAATACAAAAATCCAACAAGAGAAAGAGCATGATATAACAAAAAGCAGAAGAGTGAGAACAAAACTCTTTCAGAATTGTGCAGGGGCAAATTCTGCTGTTCCCTCGTGATTCATGGTGTCTTTTGACTGTTCGGTGCATGTTGGAGTGCCTTATAATCTGTAGACCCTGACCATTTATGAAGGAGCAATTAGGCCTCCATGTTTGCCTTCAGCTTTGCTGCTGTTGACTAAAGAGGAGTTTGTCTACAAACTTCCTCTCCCTATACCTCAGCAGCCAAAACTCCAGAGTGAGCTTGGTAAGACTGTGAACAAGGGAAAAATGAGGCCCTGATTATGTATTTGTTTTCTTTTTTTTTTTTTTAATCATGGTAGTCCAAGGTTTCAGAAAAGCATAAGATTTGTCTCTGAAAGAGGAAAAGAAAGAAAGCTATGGTAATTGAGCTCCTGTACAAACACTTATTTTATAATTGCTTTCTCTTCTTAATATTTTGTAATAAACTGTAACTTGTTGCCAGTGCAATATCAAATATTGCAAAGTTCTATGGATTTTCTGGCTTGATGGAAACTTAGCAAACAGCAGACAGATGCTTCTCTGACAGGGAGCCATTGAAGGAAGAATCAAGGGATACCTACATGCTTCTGTTTCATTGTCTTTTTAGTAATGAACTAGGTGACTGCTCTGGTTTGGGTCTTTCAAGAATCTTTCATGTCTGGAGAAGACTTGACAGAAAGTATTTTTTTTTCCTTTTCAGAGTCCTGTAAAAGAGTCGGAAAAGCATGCACTTAATTTCCTAAATATTCCTCCATGTTCTACATCTCTATGTGCATCCATGTATGTGCATCTGTCTGGGTGTGTGAATAAATGATTCAGACTATAATCTGAGACTCAGTCAGTGCAAGAATAAAAAACAAAAATTTAAGTGCCCAGTGGCACTTCTAAATTTGCTCCAAACTCTTGGTGTGTCTAGAAATCTGGCCAAGACCAGGTCTGAAAATATCTTCAAGAGCTGTTGGCTTCAGTGGGCCAAAGCACCACAAGTCAATAGGTTACTCTCCTTTTGCATTTTTCTGATTTGGAATGGACTCAGTGGATCCAACAGGTTGGTGTGATGAGAAGCTAAGTGATCGCATATGCATAAATGAAATCCTGCTGTCGTGTGTGTCTGAATTATGCTCATTTAAATCCCCAGAACTCGTAAGAGTGCTCAACAGCTATTAATTCCTTATCCGCCATAATGAACTTAAATTGTGAACTGGGGTCCCTGGAAGATTTATGTGAGTTTCTTCTTTTCCTTAATTGGAAAAAGTTGGCCATTTAAAAAAAAAAAACCAAAAAAAAAACAATAAAAAATAAAATTAATCCTTCTGGTTTAGTCATGATTTCTTTTCTTCTACTTACATTCAAGATGTTGACACTAAAGTAGACAGCCCAGGCATGGAATTCTCATGAGTCAAATATGTTAATGGTTTATAGATTACAATAGCTATTATCCCATTTGCTCTGGGAACGAGCTACAAGATATAAAAAAATAATGGCATAATGAATAAATCTACTGTAACCTAGACCAAAAGCTGTTTTCTAAAGATGAAAAGTGGAAGGTCATGGGACTTCAGGCTGGCACTTTTTAATAAAGTGTGCTGACAATTGTGTTAGGCAACTATAATCCTCAGACTACAACTATATGTTATCTTACAAATTGCTGTAAATGGAAATAAATAGTGGTGCTCAGGGAGACTGGCTTAGCTTTCACAGAGCAAAATAACCCACTGAGAGTACAAATGAGGACCATAATGTTTTCTCCTTCATTAAATTCTTAGAAGTGTGCATATACTACTAAATCTATGAAATCACAATTAGATATATTTTCTGTATTGGATATATGTGTGCACATATAGAAATGGGATAGATAAATGCCCTCAAGCATTGAGATCAGCAATTTATGGTTTTGGTGTGATTCTGAATGGTAAATGGCCCACTGATACAATCCTAGGAGCTGGGAACCAACAGCATATTTAGAGAGCTATCACTGAGAAATGACATTTTGTTGCTCCTTTGGTATTTGGAAATCAGTGGGAGGTAGGAACAGTTACCTTGAAAGAAAAGAAATCCTGCTCATCTGCAGATTGGTGCTATTTTTTGTCCTTCAGCCTTAGCAACCCTTGCATCCTGGCTGGCTTATAATTTTAGTTTTAAAAACATAAATAAATACAACATTCAATACTGCCCTTAAAAGCCAGAGCATTTTCATCTCATGCACAGTATGCAGCTGAAGCCAAGTGCCACCTCTGCTTGCCACGCTGTGTGCACCAGCTGTAACACACAGGTTAGTTTGGCCCTTGGACAGTAGATTGCCTTTGAATGACTAGATTAGGTGTAATTTAGAGGCTGATTTGTTTTGCCCTTCTCTTTTGGTATTGGTATTGGGAGTTACTTGTTTCCCTTCTGGATTATTTTTTTTTAGCAACAAAACAACTAGGAGAATAAACACATACACAACAGAGGCAGAGGCTGATTTACCATTTATGGGGTTATGTACTGACAATAACTCCATTATCAATATTGTGCTACTTGGACACTATATTTATAAGGACACCATACACGCATTTCGGTTTTCTTACAAGCTAAATCACTTCTACAACTGGCAAGACTCCTGATACAAATATGTTGTGGATACAAAGGAAAATGGGCTATGAATGAAGATACTGTATTTTGTTTTCAAAATTAAGAAAAAAACACAAATCCTGGTGCTAGTGGGTTAAGGATGAGGATGTTTACAGGATAATTTGAGTGGGGACTAAAACAAAAAGAACATTTTCATCCTTTCTGATTAATAGATGTTTGTACAGCACCATGAAGATGAGAGGCATGTTAAGTGTTATTAATTAATATTCTTTCAAGATATTTATAAGATTCTTCTAATATTTAGGTATTTATGACAACAAAAATGTTTTAATATAAAAGTGAATTATCCCAGAAAAATGCCAAGCTTTTGATCTGTTTATACATCACATCACTGCAAACCTTTTCCTTTCAACCTAGAATTACATTCAAAAGCAGAAAGATATACAGCTGACGTTTCAAACTGAATGACATTACGATAAACTAGGGTTTCTCTAGAAGATAAAATACATCATAAATCGGTGTAACACTTACCTCATTTTAAATATTACTGTCTCCTTTTATCAGGTAACACTATATAACCTCCCCTTACCTCCTTTCTTCCCATATTTTATTTGGTATATTAATTCTGAACAATGATCACAACCAGAATTTTTTCTTAATTAAAATCAAATATACGATTTTAGAGGCTTAGGTTACCCGATAAAAATATTTCAGTTAAAGAGATACCAACCCTTTTGATTCCCTGATGAATTGATAATAATTGAAATGTACAGTGTTAATTTTAGTCTGCACTCAGTTGTTTAAAGAAATAATTCTTACCCTTCTTCAAAGTCAAAAATAAATAAGTAAAAAGAAATCTCTTAAGTGGAAGAGGAATCTCTGGCCCAATGGTCTTCTTTTATTGCAGATTGTCACAAAATCACCCATTATTAGAAAGAGCTTATTACATTTATTTATAAAGTTATTTTATTTTATTTTTCTAAGAAGAAGGAAACACTTGTCTAACTACAGTAGCTGAGTTGTTCCTACTTTCATGGCACACTACCTCTACAGGAATATTATATCTCTTACAAAATTACTTGCTTTACAAAATGCTGGCTCTGTCACGATCAATTGGGAAACAGATTTCACTGAACTGAGGATTTCCCCTGGGTCTTGCCCCGAGGACAAATTTCAAACCTAGAGAACTATTGGTATATCAGGAACAGGGTTGTTGTGTAGTGGGTCTGCAATGCCCCTTTAAAGGAAAGTAGTTTAAGGAAAGGATAGGAAACAACATTCTAACACTTCAAGAGCAAATCAAGAGTATACAAAACCGGGCAAGAGAAAGTAAATATTGATTATTATTTACTTATTTATTTACTAATATTGTAAACCACTATCAGAACAACTTATTTTTCAAGTATTTTTGAGAACAGGGTCAAAATTTCTATTTGAAAATAAATTTTAGTACAAGCTTTTTAAGATGGGTCAGATGTTTAGGAGTGGTTAATTATTATTTTATATGGCAACTCAGTGTAACATGAATCTTATAACTGAGACAGAAATAAAAGTACAGAACTTGATTGGCAGCTGCTGTATAACAGTTTCTATATAATTTAAGAAAAGTTGGAAATACAAGATATATGTGCATAAGTTACTGAAGATGTGGAGTTTTTTTCCCCTTTTGAGATTGTTGCACTTAATTAGATATAAATTCCAGGTGGGATGTCACCTGGAATTCTTTCATTTAGAATGATTGATTTTAAAGATCTAAACAATTTTTATAAATCACTGTTTGAGCATGACTCAGTTCAGACCAGTAATTTAACTTTATTGTGACTATTTTGACCTTAAATATTAAGCAAGCATGGGATACTCAGTAAAAACTGTTATGGAATACTCTTCTGAATAAAAGCATTTGGATATATTGTTTTACAGAAATTTGAGATGTCTTGATTTTTCCAAATGTGATGATGATTAAACAAAATCAACTACATTCAAATAAACTGTCATGTTTGTTTTGGTTTTTTCCCCATAACAGTTTAAGTTGATCTACACATGCACTGTCTCTAAGTCACTGATAAAATAAAAGGCTGGGACACTGTGAAAAGCTGAATAATATGTAAAACTGTTGCTGTGCTACCTACAGGAAAAATAGCACCAACTATGCACAGTAGATGACCAAGTCTGCTGAAAGCGTGTACGCAGATGTCAGGGTATGGAGTGTTATTCCCTTCCTTTAATATGCCTTCTGCCTAATCAAACACCCTATTTAGGCAGCTTGATAAATACAGCAATTTTCAGAAGTGCAGGACACTTCCTAGTAGGAATTTTGGGCCATACTTCATTAGGGGACTAAATGAGATCCTTGGAGTCCAACTGTAAGCACATACCTCTAATGCTTTTGTTTAGCAGCCTTAATCTGTAAAATTTCTTAACATATAGTTCATTAATGTCACTCTTTCCTGAACTTGCAAATATTCCTGGACTCAAGCTTATTCTTGTTAGTTCTGTAGATTGTGCCTAAATATTTTCTTGTGTATCAGTTTTCACTTTGCACACGTTGTTTTGCCTTAATCTTATAGTAGGGGAATGGGTAGGATTTATTTATGCATACTATTTATTATTTTATATGTTGCTTCTGCAAAAGTTTCTTAAGTTCTAGTAAGATTTGCCATTTCGTATATTTCCTGAACATGTAAGAGTGCTTAGGGTATGAGAGAGGCTAAAACTTAATTTGGTAAATCAGTGAAATCAGGAGTCAGAATTTTAGAAACAGGTAGGCAGCTGGTTTTAATTCTTCAACATTAAATTTAAAAATGTCAGTGTCAGAAGCGGTGTCGCTATTTTCTCATTTAACGCTATAACTTCTCAATTTTGCCTTTTTAATATTTACCTAATTGCCATTAGGCAGTCATAATAACAGAATTAAAGAGGCATTCTGGATAAATGTTTTAAATCAACACTACTCCTGGGCGAGTAGTATTCTCTCTTTAGGGTGAAATGTATTTATTACCAACTCCCAAAAAATTTATTCAGTCGGTGCTTTTTAGTCTCTTATTTCTGTCACTTTTGGATCTGTAGCAGGAAAAAATAAATTAAGATCAGTGTACGAAGATCTTCTCTGCTAGGTCAATAACCTAGTTTAGAAACAGATTTGTGGCAACCAGGCATCCAATAGCTTTTACTTATTTTTCATCTCATGTCTATACTGTTTGCTCCATAAGACAACAGGAACAGCCAAGATGAAGGAATTTGGGCTGCTTAAAAGTTATGTCAGCCTGTGCTTTTCTTCAGTATAGCTTAAAACAACATATTTCATATCTCCTCAGGTTTTTTTTGTTTTAATGAATCAAGCTTTTATTATCTCCCTTCACAGAAGGGCAACATTTGTTTCTTTATTTTGTATATGATGTTACTACAATAGATAACAGGATATTGCAGTCTTTGTGATGATTTAGANATTCTTTCTTTTTCCTTTTTTTTACGTGCTGTTTCTTTACCTCATTTGCTTTTGGCTTTGCTCATGTTGGATTGACCTGCCCATATGCTGTAGACAGTCTTCTGGCTTGCATGCACACATGCACATGTGGTGTATATACCAACAGGATCCACCATGAGAGTCTGCATGCATTCCTGCAAATAAAACCTCTCTCTTTAGAAAACATGGGTTATTGACACGTCTCACTACAAACAAACAAAAATTCAGCATGTTCTGAGAGAGGAATGCTCAAAAGCGATGCTGATATCTGAGAGAGAGGCCTGCGTTCATGACTGCTTTTAGCTTCCTGTGTCTTTACAGGAGAAATCCAAGTACTGTGTGGGCTAGACTTTCAACTTTGAAAAATACACACACACCCATTGCTGTGACTGCACCCTGAATACGTGCTTAGTGCATATTTTGATGATTAATCAATATGTGCTGTTAAGAGCATTATCGGATTTCTGATTATATAGAAGCAGAAATAAACACATGGATCACAAAAAAAGAATATTTCTAAAAATTTACATATTCACCAGTTAAAATGTCAGTGGAATAGTCTGCTAAATGAGTACACTAAGTTGTTTATTCTTAATTTTTGTAAATAATTTAATTGTCTTGAAAAAAATCTTCACAAAATATAAGAGGAAAATCACATTAATTCCTTCGAGACATTTTTTTTCTGGTTATATGCAGAGCAAAACTGTAAACTTATGAAGTTATATCTGCTTACATATTTTGTTCAGAAATTAGTTGTATTAATGAAATAGGTTTTTTTAAAGCAGATAATAAAGAAAATAATTTTTCAAAAATCCTGAACATTGTCACCAAGCTTAGTATTTTATAAATCTCTTTAACATTCTTTAAATAACTTTATCCACTAATCAGAGAACAAAGATACAACTTCTAACTGTGCTTTACCACTAAAGGTATGAAAGTTTGTTAAAAAGGAAGTATAGGATCAATTTACTGTTAAATGTATTACAGAAGTGAAATGTTAAAACGCCGCAATGGTATGTTGGAAGCATTTAATTTTGATAGGCATGATGTATAGCTAGGGAAGTAAGTGTACTCAAATAATTATGCTGTCTTTGAAAGACTAGGCAATTTAAAAGTTGATTATCCAATGAGACTGAAGTAGTAGTTGTCAAATTTTCAGGAAATAATTAAACAAGCAGAGGGTCTCTCTTTTTTACTGGCCATTTCTGGGTTACATAGGGATTATGAAGAGAGACAAGAAAAATGACAGAGCAGGCTAAACAGCACATCAAACTCCTCTTGAAGAAAGCCTTTTTATTAGTGGCTTTCTGACTTACGAATAAGCTAGATAATGCTTTGCAATATTTTTGGTGCAGGTATCTGAGAAAATGTGTTCTTTGGAAAAGTAAGACAGCATAGACATCTTACTTTTTTTAAATACCTCTCAGTGAAATCTGTCTTACCCCAAAAGACTAGTTCCCCGCTTAGGGTTTGGGCTTTTTTTTTTCTTCTTCTTCCTTTTTTTTTTTTTTCAGAGCTTTTGTTTAGACCTCAGCTCTTCTGGTCGGCTGCCATCTGGCACCCTGCCTTGTCTTTCCGAAAGTAGGATCGTGATTATTTCTCCAGCTGTTGTCAGTTCTGCCTGAGCCTTCGAGCAGCTCCACACCGCTCACAGGGTGCCTCCATCCTCCTCCGGCATACACAGCTCTGCTTTGAAACCCTCTTGTTTTTTCCAGTTTGCATGCTGAATCTGGGTTTCTCGGCAAGATTATGTCTGATAATTAACAGCTATTTGCTTGGGTCTTGGTTTGGCTAAGAAATTTCGGTGCTGGTCCCTTGGAGCAGAGAGTGAGAGTGTGCGGCAGGATCCCGCACTTGTGGTCAAGCAGGAAATGCAGTTGGGGGATCAAAATCATCCGCTGGCCAGCGGAAACATGGAGGGAAGGTCTGTGTCTTTAACTCCACCTATTTCCACTTGCCTCACCTAGGGTTGGACAAAATTGCTCTGTTTTTTGTGATTCATAAACCAAAATACACCATGGAGAGTCAAGGTAACTCCATGACTTCTACTCCATACCTTAAATTTATTTTAAATACAGAAATTGTGGTTTCTTCTAAAATAAACAAACAAACAAATATGTTATTTGAGCCCTTACAGTTTTAAAGGGCACTGAGTTTCTTTCTTCCATTTCCTGGGGGTCCGACTAAGCTGAGCAACAATAACACAACCAAGTGCTGTTCTTTTTATTTAGACTAAATACAGTTGCAGTTGATAAGGAACTTGATGCAGCAATTACCAGAAGATGTCTTTTGGATGAGGCACCTTAAGGAATTTCTGCAGAGAAATTTATACTTTCTCAGTCCTGGGTGGGCTCAGAGTTTAGTTGTGATTACTCAGAGTCAAATTCAAGGTACACAGGAAACTTTAGAATCAAAAAATACAGTTATGGAATTGAAGTAATATGGACACAAACTGAAAGCTGAATTAAATATCTGAGTCCAGAACTGTGATTCATAAATCCTAAAACTTTCATTGTATTTAGTCCATAGTTCTGGCTTTTAGGTTTTGTTCCCATAGGCAGGTTTCAGTAGCCATAAACAAGTCACACAAAATTCAGTGATTTTGTAAATTCCTATGTAGTCATCCTAGGAACCAGATCTTGAGTACCTAAGCAGTGAGTGTTGTACCAAATCAAGAGGTTTTCTCACCTCAGGAAGATGAGAAAAATGCTGATTTATCTACAGTACGTGTTCTAAGGTATCTCTAATAATACAGTGTACTCTGATATTTCAGTGCAGGAAAATAAAAGTTCAGTAGTTCTTTCTCATCCTCACTTTTGTGCCAGGGTCCTCTGGTAGTCAGAGTAAAATGGCAAGGTCAAGCTATCCCAGGAAAAAAAGTAGCAATTTCAGGTTAGCTAAATGTTTGAATACTTTAAACAATGGCTGAGTTTTGAAATCTGTAACAGGACAGAGAGCCCTGAGCAATAAGTCTAGTTCAAAGCAGGGCTTTGGCACACAGGCACTTGTTTGAAAGGTGCATGCATCTCGTATCTGTCGGTTTTAAGCAAAATAGAGCTGAAACCTGAGGGTCTTTAGAATACAGAGTAATTCTAATTATGTTTATGAATTTATAACAATGAAGTGTCTAGTTTTTGGCAGTAAGACAGTACTCATGGTGTTTTCTTAAAAAAAAAAAAAGACACACAAAAAGAAACCCAGTTCTTTAATGAGTGACTCCATTTCAGTGATGCCGTTTCATCCAAATCTCATCTCATCATCCAAGATATATTCCTAAATTTGTATACACTGAGCTGATCTTCAGGGAGAAAAATAAATAAAGCTCAGCATACAACTGTGCAATTGTGTATGTGTGTTACTCCTTCTCTTTCTATTCTTGACAGGCACATAGTGACTTTCTAGAATCAGCCTCGTCACAGTTTTTAAGATACCCAAACAAATCAGGACTGCCTGAATAATAAGATATGCTACTTTTACCACAGGGATCACGAGCTGTTTGGCAGGGTTGCTGGCTCAGGCAAATGGAAAGATGCTGCTCATGAGGACACCTGTGCTGACCGTACAAACCAGCTCACATCGCTCTGTGCCACCCTTCCAGCTCTTCTTGGTCTAGTACCAGGACAGTTCTTCAGGAGCCCTGGCTACTTATTCTCCCATTTTGTTAACAGCTCAGCATCCATCTCATGTCAACAGCCTCAGAATATATTTCCAACTTCTGTAAAAGCAGAAATGTAAGAATCTGATTCATGTGTGTCCAGTCACGAAAGTTACTTTCATGCTTATTCTAAAATTTCCGTGCCCCTTTCTCTGCATATTCCAGTAGAGCAGATGCAAGAGAAGAAATCACAACAGTCTTATCACAGAAGGTGAGAAATCAGATCATGTCACTGCAGCAGGTTTCTCTGAGAAATGCCTCAGTAAGGGGTCATAGGCAGTAGAAAGCACTCCTGTCCTTGTATGAGCCTTTGGCAAACCTCTTGCAGTGTCCCGTGCCTATGTTTGCCATTGCACTGTGCAAAGCAGTAAGCAACACCTGAAGCCGCTTGGGAGGACTCAAGGTCCATCTGACTGCACTTTCAGAAAACAGGAAGGGAACCTAAGTATTTTGAATAGCCAGACTGTCATTATAACTGCCTACAAGTATCTGTTTTGCTCTCAACTTTTTCCTGAGGCATGACATTTCTCTTGTGAGCAAACTGCTGACCCTGACATTTTCAGTTGCCTAAAGAGCCAATTCTTCCTCACACCAGCCAGTGCTTCAGCCACTCTCTCACCCAGTGCTAGTACTAGTGTGAAAACTTTCCATACTGACAACAGACCCAGAAAAGGCTCCCTTCACTTTCTTTCCCTCCCCTCATGCAGTAGACTAATGCAGGATTTCTCTCTAAGGCACCAAGATTTATAGCTGTTTACCTTACCCATTCCCTGTTTTAAACTGCAGGATGCAGACTTCTGATTAATGCTGCTGACTACTGAGCAACTGCTGCTGTGCTCTGTTAGGAGAACTGGAAGTCACCAACAGGATCTCTTAGAGCAAAATTTCCTTTTAAAGAGTCCATAGTTGCCTGCGGAGGAAATAATCCAATAACATTTCCATAAGTAAACCTTAGAATTGAGCTGGTAAATGAAGCGTACATTTTCATTTTGAAAATGGGAATTTGAGAACTTGAGAAAGAATTATTTATTATTATTATTATTATTATTATTGAATCAATCACATTGTGTTTTCACTTCTACACCTCTTGAATGGTTATGTCTTTAAAAAAAAAATAAATTAGCTTTACTTTTTTTCTGATCAAGTTTGTATTTCTACATGAAAACTGCATTTTCAAAACACTATTTCTGGTAGCTGGAAAATTGGGATCATAGGAAATCATGATAGTAGATGAAGATGATAGCTGTATTTCTTATGACGTTCTGCAGTCACAGTTGTGATGGCCTGGAGCAAGGTGAGAGGCCATTGCTCTTCTGCAGTTGCACCATCTGATTAAGAGTGTAAGCATGACACTGGATAGTGCTGATGATGCCAAACAGGCCCTTTTCAATCTCTCGTTCCTGTGAATCCAGTTATGCACCTGCATATCAAGAATATTATACACCAGTTGTAAAGACACTTCTGACTGCATCCACAATATACAGGAGAGGTATCAGAAAAAGTGCACATTATTTCAGTTTTAGGACACATCTTTCAAAGCACTGGTGTTTTTTCTTGACTGAAACAGCTGAATGGAACTGGCTGTACTGCCTTTGAAGTCACCAGCCTGCAGTTTTTAATGGAAATGATGCTGGAATCGGTGTCCAGGGAGAGGCTGACTTGTGAAGAGGCCGGTTTGTTGTAAACCAGTTTGGGACTC
>VZRW01006776.1:150146-176866 GCA_013398125.1 Aegotheles bennettii | reverse complement strand
CAGGGGGATCCTCCCGGCCCTGCGTCCTGGCAGGTGGAGCCCGGCGGGGCGGAGTACGGCTTGGCTCAGCTTGAAGATAAATAAAGCATTAGACTAAGGATCCCTTATTTGTGGGCATCTTATTTTTTATTTGATGATTTTACTTTTGCCCCAAGTGACGCTGCTCTGAAGTGACCCGGCTGTCACCCTGTGGTGACAGAGGACCCTCCTGAAACAAGGGAGGAAAAAACAAGACCCCGCCACCCCCGCCTCTTCGGAGCCTGAGCAAGGACAAGCTGATCAATCTGCTCGGGTCGCCCCCGCAATTCCCGAGGGCCGCTTGGCTTTGCCGCCNCGGCCGGCAGCCGTGCAAATCCCTGCGGCTGCGGCGGCTCCGCTGGAGTCCGGGCAAGAGAAGGAGGAGGAGGAAGGGCAGCTCCTCGGTATCGGTTGTAAACACCGTCCTAGTAAGACTCCCAGGAACAGAGCCAGCAGCGAGATCACCGGGCGCTTGGTTTTCTTTGGGTGTTTACAGATCCGCACAAACGCGGGACCTGCTGGTTCTTATAAACATCTTTCGGGAGGCAGTCAATCAATCATACTGGCAAGCAAGCAGACCAGGAGCCTAGGATATATAAGGCATAAATATATACATATAAACCCTGTCAACTTTGTAGTGTTTACACTTCTTTTTTTTTTTTTTTTCCCTATAATCCTTTCGGAGAGGAACTGTACCTGGGAAGATCCTGACAGCATCAGGAAATCACAGTGAATAAGTAGTAGGTATTGTTAGGAAGTTATGTTATGTGTTTTAATACCAGCAAGGGAAATGTTAGAAAAGAGAGAGAAAAAAAAGTCCCTAAGCAAGTTGAAGACTTAAAAAAATCCTATTACACTTACAGTCAGTGACACAATTTCAGGAATACATGGCTGAAAAACATGAAACCTGGTCATTTTTAAATACAATGCAATATGTATATCTGGAAAAGATATGCGTTTACCAGATTTTCTAGTCACCAAAGTATTCTTTATGTTGCAGTCATTCCTAGTCTTACTTTAATTTGAAACATATTTGTATCCAGGGATAGGTCCTTGCAAATGCACTGATTTTTTTTTTTTTTAATGACCTGTTGATAAGAGCTCTGCACAGCATGGAGTTTGTGTGCTCTCTTTCTGACACCAAGTCTTTTGCTTGCAGAAGGATGTGTGTGACCAAGGAATACATAGCACAAAAAGCACAACAGAACTGAAGCATCCCGGTAACGTAGAGAGAATAGTTACATACCAAGGTAGGAGAAAATCAAGTTTCAGCACTTAAAAAGAGAAGGGCAGATTTTGACCTGGTGTAAATTAGGGGTTTCACTGAAACAGAGAAGTGGCTAGTGCTGCAGAAATGGTGGGTTGTTTTTCCCATGTTGCCACGATCTGAAATGGTGGCCCCTTCTGGGTAGTGAGCATCAAGGAAAGCCCTGGGCTGCTATGGCCTGGTGGGAGAATGATGCTCAGAGAGCAGAAGCTGTGCTTTGGCAGAGAATATCGAGGAGAACTTATTCCAGCTGGTGAAACCTGCCAAACAAGCTTGTAAAATTTGGGACCAGAGTGTTGGTTTTGCTCAGGAAAGACCTTGTGACTGTATTGCCTTTATGGAGCCATTGTCAAGTATATTTTTCTTTTGTTGCAATTACTGTATTTGTTGTGCAAGTTTTCCTATCAAGAATAAACTTGATATAAAACTCACTTTCATTCCATGGTTGTAGTCTGTTAAAACAAATCATATAAGGAGCCTTAGCCAAATACTACTCGTGTCAGGAGAACAGTTTTTGGTGCTGCCCTTCCAAGCTGGCTGGGTCTTACAGACATAAATAGTATGGAAAGTTGGTTTCACTGGCTTCTCAGAAACTTAAAAGCACATGTTTAAAGATGCATATCATCAGTGGAACAGGGATTGGGCTATTCATTTGCTTACATCTAAGGCCTCTCCTTGTAAGGACTTGTATTCAAAATGTATTGGATCACTCGCTTGCTTAAAAGCCATTTTCATTTTTATATAACAATTTACACTTTACATAAGTGAAAGCTTCATCAGTCAAAGCTTTATTCTTGTGAACATGATGTATTATTTTCCATACCAGTGTATTATGGAGTTCTTTCACAGAAACTTGTCTTGATCTGTGGTAGATAAGACTGACACAATGAGAAATAGAAGTATTAATTGACAATTTCCAGTTAAAATAGTACATGAAATAAATAACAATAATTAAAATAGCAGGTGAAGATTCTGTAAATATAACTTTGACTTAAGTAATATTTTTGTAAGCACAGTAACACCAATTCCACATTCTAACCTTCTGGGATGGTAATTGTAAGGTGACTCTTATCTGCTGTCAGATATCAGTGGATTGGTTTGGGCTCACATGAAGTTCACAACCTTTATTCACAAAAACTCTTGGCAACCACAGGAATGGTATTTTAATGTTACGGAAAAACTGTGAAAGCTCACACATTTTTTTTACCCTCAAAGATTCCCAGTCTCTCCTTGTTACCCCCCTCACCCCTAAGAGAAATGATTGTTAAAAATTATATAAACAAGTTTTGGTTTTTTTTTTTAATGAAGACAGTGAAAAAGGAAAGGGGGAGAGAAGTATACAATACACGTACCTGACAGTATAAAAACCCCACTGATCCAACCAACCTGGCTTTCTTCAGCCTTTGACCATACCTTCTTAACTTTGTGATATGGCAAGTGACAAATCTCCTTCTGGAAGATCCTACTTCTAAAGATAATGCTACTGACTCACCGAATGCTGTTTGGGAAGTGCCAACCAGAGCAGACAGGTTACTAATCATTAGCCTATGAACACACAAATTCTCCTTTGCTAGACTAGGTGGCACACATGTACCCTGAGAACTGGCTACAAAAGAAGTGAAGCCAAAAGGGTGCTTTAGTCACCACTTGAGAATATTAGATTATAGTTTACTGAAACACCTTTTCTTTTAGACCAATATTCTGCTATGCCTGTACAGGTGGGATTCTGCTATTTATTTTACAGATCTCCTATGCATCATGGGCATTGAATTTTACTATTTCTCTTTTCTCTGAGGTTAAGTGTTTTCTGGCTAAAGCACTACTCCAGAGAGACAACCTGCTTTTTTTTCTCTTTATTGAGAATAGGTTATCCAAAAAGATTTGAGAATACTGCTGTCAGCATGAACAGTATGCTGAGACCGTGGGTCTGTCAGAGGCGAAGCATTAAAGATACTTCTAAGCTTTTGTTTATTCCGAACTGTAATGACATCCTGACTCTATTTCCATGAGTTAGTGATTTGCTTTTGATGGTGGTGGAGCCAGAATTTTTCTAGGGTGTATTGTGTTAGGTGTGTTGTAAGGAAAATGCAGATAAACCTCTTGAAGTGTTATCTCATATTCTATGTAAACTTCTGCTTAGTTCAAGTATGTAGTGAACAACTTCTAAAATAGACTAGAGATTGTTAATCAGCATTTGTGGAATTAATCTGAGGATGACTTTGGAATGAGACTGAAGCTACTGACACAAAGCTGTATGATTTGCAATATGAGCTATAAACAGTCCATTGACTAGTTTGGGGGGAAGAGAAGAGTAGACTGCGAAGGAAGACCCCGCTCAGCCTCACTGTGGGCAGCTGCAGAGAGGAGCAGACTTATGGACAGGGCAGGAAGGCTGTTACGTTACTGCAGGAAAGAGGGAGGATGAGGTGTGAATACGGTTAGGATCAGGTATCTTCTTAAAGAAACCACTAAGCTCGTCTCTTCAAAACTTCTGTCTTGATCCGCATTAAAACTAGCACAATTTTAGTTTTAATGAAACCTTCAATGAAAACTCTTATCCAAGAAAATTTCTTCCTTTGGCTTTGTTCCCCTTCATCCAGGCCATAAATATTTAACAATTTAACTTAATATTACTTATTTAAAAGAATTCTCAATACATTTCGGGGTCTTTATGATTTTAAATAAAATCTACGTTATATAGGAAGTCAGCACAATGTCTATCTATGTACCATTTAAATTGTCAAATTAGGCCTTTGAATGGTGTGATTTTCAGTACGTGTTACACAGCACAATGTACATTGTGAACTCTTGATACCAAGAAAAGGAAATAATATATTAGTAAAGCTGATTACTAATAATGTGACTTCTGTATTTTATTACATATCTAACCTCATGTATAGGGAAAAAAAATTCAAGCATTTTTTTATCATATTTTTACTGTGATAGATGAATGTTGATTATCTACTGTAAATTTTGCTGCTACACCACAACAAAACTAGCTTTTGCTAGTACAAATCAGAAATGGTACTGTCAGACTTTAGACAGCATGGAACAGTAACAAATATATTTATTGATATAAATTCCTAAGTGGAATATAGGAATATTAAATTACATTTAATGTGAAAAAATGCAGCGTCTTGATTGTCACTGAGGAGCACACTGAGAGGTGCACTTCTCCAGCACTCCTAAAGCAGTTCTGTGATTTCCTTGCTTGTTTTGTCATGCAGGTGATTAATGCTGCAGAAGGCAAGTAAGCTTAAGAAGTTCTCCAGTTATAAAAATATATTTCAACTTAATTGCACTACATGATAATTACTCTGAATTCTGGATGTGAAGACAGGGAAACAGCAGTTGTAAAAATACTTTAACACATAGAAATAGCTAAGAACACAATAAAAAGAAATAGCTTTAATACAAGAAATAGCTAAGATAAAAGTCACACAAAGAATACCTGTGGCATCATGCCCCACAAGGAGTGTGTTCTGCCTGGTGCAGCAGTGCAGTACTGTCTTTTTCACCATCTACTTCTCTGTGCGGCCTCACAGGATTTTTGGCTTGCTGAGTTCATGGATAGAACTGATGCATAATTGGGTCCACAGGAGTGAATGAAAGGTCAGTGTATTGATACAGGGTTATGTGACCTCAGAAGGACTTGTGCAGTACAGGCAGACATATGTTTTCTTGGAAGAGGAAAGCTGCTTTTGAAATTATAGCTGTGTTTTTAGTTTTTCTGTATTTTATGTGTAAGGAGAACAACACACTCAAGCTGTAGCCCAACAGAATAAATTTCCACAGGGAAAGCAAAAGAGACAAATCATAAAACATTTTCAGTATCTACCTTACATTTTTTAAAAATTGCTAATTTTCTTATGTTATGGTTACACATGAAAAGTGTTGTGAACTTGTCAGGTTTTGGCTATTAGCATACATGTGCACACAGATGTGTCTGCCTTGAGTCCAACAGAGCATTCCTTGCCACTCGGCAGCCTATTCCAGCGTGCAGGGCTGAGAGGATGAGATCCTCCTAATGGAGTACAGCCAAAAATGAGACCGATCGCATAGATGGTCTTTCTGCAGAAAAATTCACCTGAACAAGCTTTGATGTTATTTTTTTTCCTTTTAAAGAATTTCTCATGTGCATGGATTATAGGATTTTCCATAAAGTTAATAATAAAGGCCATGCCTGCTCTGAAAACTTAAGTTGATATTGGTATCCACTGTCAAAACCAGACCATTGAAATAACAAATGAGGTTCACTTCCTCAGAATGTGTAAGTGTCCCAACTTAGAGTTAAACTTTCAACAGCTGAAAGACAATACCATTGATATGAACCTGGCACTAGTTACTCAGGTTTATTTTTTCCTGGAAAGCTGTTTTGGGCGACAGAGTGGCGTCCGGGTTTCCCAGGTTGTTGTGCTGACAAACTGCAGTGGTGGTAAAGGCAGGGAGTCTGACAAAATCTCATTAATCATTTTAAATTAAATCCAACATTCCTCCCCAACACTGCCAAGAAGAAAGCTAACTTTTACAGATGAATACTCTCTACAAAAAGAACTGGTATCCTGATCATGTTGCTTTCACATAAATATGCTTGATTCCTGCCATGTACACATGCTCAATAAGTAGTACTTTTAAGCTTAAAAATTAATGCATTTGTTGGATTACTAGAAATCTGCAAAGTGCTTTTTGTTCACTTTCTGTATTAGGTGCTAGGAGTAAACCACTTATCTGAAAATTAGAGCCTCTTCATTCTTTCAATGAATTGTAGTTTTTTGCTTTTTTAAATTATACAGAAAATATAGAAAGTTCCTTATTAATGCAAGAAAATTTCACGCAAAGAATGGAAGTATTCTGTGCAAACATTTTCTAATCCATCTCTTCTCTAAACTTGTTTATATGAGTAAGGAAGGAAAACTGCAAATTTACTATCATCGTCAGCAAAAACACTGAAGTGATGAAGGAGCAATGTGATCTCTGAAGCTTTTTACATACATTTGTTTCTGAACTAATCCTAGCTATCTGGCTATGATTTCACTACACACATCGTATGGTAAGTCTTAACTTTTAACATCTGATAAATAATATTAGAAGATCTCATAAAATTTTATCTTACTAAAATAACTATTATATGTAGATTATAAAAGTTCATATATTATTTCTCTTTACGGCAAAATGAAACCATAATGTGCCTATGGGAGACACAGGAAATCCTTCAAGTCTGTCCTTTGTCCATTTTAATAGTGCTTTTGAGATTAGAGCGGTAGATTTTACAATGGCAGAGAGCAAGTCATCAGCCTTAATGTTTATTAGTTTTGATGCTTACATGAAATATGTGAAAAGAAAAAAAATCCAATCCAATATAAGGCAAGTAAATCTGACTTTTATAAATACTAAATATTGTTATTTTGACATTTTAACATTATATAGTAGGTATACCTCATTTTTGCTTAAGTACCTAAAATAATTTAATACTTTTCTAAAAACAGAACTATGAAAAATACCAGATTGCATAATGACAACCTTACACAGAGACCAAAACTACTATAATTTTCAAAAAAGAGCAATTCCCGTTGATAAATTTGTTTATATAAAGAACATTAATAAACTGCAGTATACTGAAGAGGAAATAGTAACATTTATTTGCCCAGCTAGACAGTTTATTTTCCTAAATCTGTATTTTGAAACTGTTGATAATTTCTCTTTTTCCAGCATGGGGGGTGGGAGGGAAAGAGAACAAATTGAATTTTTATTTTCCTGAATGTAAATTTCTTGACCGCTTCAAAATTGACAAACGTGTCTCTAACTTACAATTGTTTGGGCTTTTGTATGTTGAAGCAGCTTTGATTTATTTAAAAAAGCCAAAGCTGTATAAATCTGTTGTTTATAGAGTATGAATGGAAAGTATTCAAGACAGAAATGTAGAATATCAGATGCTGTCTATAACAAAACCACGTGAATATGTAATATACGCTATATTCCTTGAATAAGTGCAATGAGTGCTTCAGAGTTTAATACAGACAAAAATGAGCTGTATTATGTAACACTTCACATGGACACAGGTACACTCATTTCTCCTACGTAAACAAAGAACAGTTGTCCTTCTGTTACATCTGTGTATACTAAAGTCAGCAAAATTTCAGAAATGGCCATTCAGAACACAACTTCGGTGTTTTTTAGAATCAGAATAACTAGTGTTTGCAGGGGGATGGGCTGCAGGCTCATTTCTCCCTTCAGTGCTACGTACAGTTGGCATGAAGGCAACATCACATGGTTAAAGTTCAAAGGACACGCAGCAGTGGAATTACAATAGCTTGGGAATCACTTTGCTGTTATGATTATGCTCATGTAGTTATGTTTGGGATCCTCTCAGTCTTCTGAAGTACTTGATCAACTAGCTATTTCCACATCACATCATTTGGTGACACCTGGATCAATTAAGTATCTGTCACTACTTTCTTCTAAAATGTACATGTAGCCACCAACAGTGCAAGAAGATACTGCTCAAAGTTTAGGTTTCAGAGGGCTTTTGGAGGATGACTAAGAGAATTCAAACTTTAAGCTTTCTCACTTTGTAAGAGTATTGTTACACCTGTTTAATATTTCTTTTTCCTTTTAGGAAATAAAGTTGTGTAACTTCACAAAAAGTCTAGAGTCTTAGAATGTAAAAAATTACTTTTCTGCCACTCTGGAGAAAGACTCAAATTTCAAAAGAAAAAAGTACAGAAGAAAGGTCTGTTGTAATTTTTGGTTTCTTGGTTAACTCTAAAGGAATCCACACCTGGCATGTTGTGTTTGCTCTTTTCTGTTCCACTCTGAGTTAGTAACAACGTACAGCACAAGTTGGATGCTAACCATCTAGCGCTGTTCAAAATCCTATTCTGATGATCAGATGCTGTTATCTGTGTGTTATTTGGGTTTTTTTGTTTGGGTTGTTTTTTCTTCTCCCCCTGGACTTGTGTCTTACAGAAGCTTTAACCATATTATCCTGTTACTAGTTTATCTTCTTGGCTGGTACCCTGGCCTTGAAGCTTTCTAAACGTTGTTAATAGATGTACTCATCTATTCCAGAAAAAAGCATGTTCTGTCTGCCTGGAGGCTTTGTTCTGTATCTGTTTGAGGATGGGAACTGAGGGTAACTTGAAATTAAGAGAAATGCAGATTAACAATTCATACTCTCATATCAGTGCAAAATCAAAACCAGTATCACTAATGTCAACATAAATACCAGTCAAAAGAGAATTTGGCCTCACTCTGCATTTGTGATTTGAGAAGAAAACATTTCCTGACAAGATTAGTTGTAATCTCAAAATTCACTGAATTTTTCTAATTCTTCTTTCTAAGTGTGTAACTTCTGAGGAGTGTTTTCTAAAAGGCCATATTCTGCAGACTTCATGTAAAATCACTTTAAGAAGAACAGAGACACTTCTTTATTATGTTACAAGCTTCTCAATTTTTTTTTTTCACAGGACCAGATACTATGCCTTAAAGCTTAGTGCAACATACTCTTTACTTGTGTTTGAGATCAGTGGACCACTGTGAAATGCATCCTTGGGCTTTCTGAAATGTACGAAATGACACAATGTGAAGTAATGAGAAGTTATCCAGAGAGAGGGAAGTGATACTGTAAAACCTGTCTGGAAGATAGCTGCAATACCGCTGGCTCCTGGCTTTGGCGGTGTGCCACTACACAAACACAAATGGCATTTACACTTGATTAAAGGTAACATAATAAAAAAAATTACAACTTTTTCTGGGTGCATTTTTATACGTGGACCAGAGCTATAAACAAAATGTACTAAACACTTGAAATAGCAGAAGTAGCTACATTTTATTTCCTCTGTCATTTACATAGCCCTTATGTGGACTGTTATTGCCATTACTCTTCTCGTATCTAAGACAAATGTAACACCCCTTAGGTGCCAAACAGAAAGCAGCAGTGTGGACATAGTGTGTGCCTATGAGGAACATGACCTGCATTCAGTTCCTTGATCTGTGAAACAGAACTAAGAGTATCTTCCTATCTCACCTTGTGGTGTGTCAGGGAAAAAGGATAAATCTACTTGTTTCCATGATGAATCCAGATGCTAGTGATAGCTGAATATTACATAAACAAACATAATCAGGAACAGCTCTGATTTCAACTACATGTTATGTCAATTTAAGAAAAGTACTGCTCTATGAGTTATCTGAACGAAAACCTCATTCAATTCTTGCACATGCCAGACAGTTGCACTGCTAATATCCTATATGCTTCAGAAAACGTAAGAAACAACCTGACTGAAACCATTTTTGAAGTTTCATAAATCTAGAACTGTTTAAAATCTAGCTACATGAGAGATTTAGAAAGAGAAATTCAGTATGAGTCTGAATGACTCCAGTTCTGCAGGGTCACTGCTCTAATCTTGCACAGTCAGTTTTTAACAGCTTTACCGATGAGTCACCTGGTACGTATCTGCCTAGGCATCTTCATCATTGACACTTCTAGACCAAGGGAAGCAACTGAAGGGAGCAACATGTTAGCTGCTCCTATCACTTTCCCTGTTGAGATTTTTCCTTGCTTACTGTGCTGAATAGATAATTGTAGTTGTTTTTTGTCCCCAGTAACTAGTGTCTGCAATATAGGTTAGCTCACTCTATGTAAACAGCATGATTTCCCCAGGCTATCCCTGTATGACATCAGGGTTGATCTAAAATAGCAGTTGTAATCTTCTTTAAAATTGAGTGAATAGCAGATTGGCAATATGCTAATTCAAGTTAGTCAATATAGTATTAAATACCAGCTTAGATATTTTATAAGTGGTGTAATCTCCTAGAATAAACTTTATTGTAGTATTCAGACTAATGTTTCTCTAACTTATGTATCTGAGGTAGTCAGCATTGTAAAAAAATGCAAAAGAAAGAAGTACAACAATGTTTCAAGAGATAAAAGGAGAAATTTTAGTTAAAATATTTTACAATAAAATAATTATGATTATAAATCTCTTTAGTTAAATATATACACATTACATGGTATTCTAAAGAGAATGAACTTTTAAAGTTTCAAGCAGATCTAATGCACAAATTCACCACTTTGTCAGATTAGACTGTAAAGTCAGTTTAACATTCGTAAATCGCTGTGTCAAACTAATGGCATTGTTTTGTGCAAAACTAAAAAAATTATGAAAACAAATCTCCAAATCCTTCCGTTCCCACAGTAATAGATAGAAAAGGTAGTTTACACATACACGCACTTACACACACAAACTTTGATTGCATACAGAGGTTAGAATGACCAGCACTAAAATAACCCCTATCTCTACAAAATAATAAATTTCTTGAATTGATGTAGTTTTTGAAAATTGCAAATTTTAAGTGCTAGCAAATTGTGCTTTTAGGCAGCCACGTGGCCAATAAGGTAGATGTTGTCATAAAGGTGCCCTACAAAATCTTCACTAATATTCTGTGCAGCTCGCCGTGTATTTCGGATGAATTCCCTCTTTGACATTTTGTTCTTCACGTGAGGGCTTGTTAGATCAATGGAAAGTAGAATCAAAGAGTAACACAGTACATAAACTGCATCTAGAGAAGAGAGAATAAATAAAAAAAATTAAAAATGAAGCTTTGATTATTAAAAATACTGTTCCCAAAGAACCTTAACATCTTCATCATCTGGGCTTATAATTATATATATACACACATATATAGCAACTCAAAAGTGTATTCCAGTGAAATAAAATTTAATACAGCAATTTTCAAAGTAATAATGTCAGCACACTGCCAAATCAGTATTTACAAATCTCTTAAGTCACTAAGGGCTTTATGCACATTCATTTAAACAGATTCCTGAAGTTTTTGTAAACTAAGGCCAACATCCTGCTAAAGCTTATCTTCAAATATGTAAGCAGACCTGCAGATGAAAACTGGCTCCACCCCAACCAATAAGAAATGCATGCTGAGTGAGGCCCAAAATTCCCTTTCATTTCTGTGGGACTAACCACAAGGTAAAATGTTAAGTGTATAACTCTTCGCAAGAGGGAACTTAGAGATAGTACAGAGCTTAAGCACAGACAAAATTGAAGGAAAGATAAGATGAAAGTAAAACCTGCTTATCAGCTAGGTCTAAGAAAAGAATCGGTATGTTATTTTTGGTTTTTTTTTCAACCCGAGTGGGATGATGCCTGCACACTGAACCCCACAAAGCCATGTTTGTACTTTCAGAAATACTTATTTAGGTGCTGATTTTAAAACTATCATAAACAGTAGCATTATCCAATAAAGACTGATCCACTAAATTGAAGCTCTTTTTTGCTTACCAGGGCTAAGGCCAAGCTCTCTCATTAAGTCAGGGTTACAAGCACAGAATCTGTGAGAGAACTTTGTTATGAGAGTCTCAAGGTACTCCCCACGCTCCTCAGGAGCATGAATGTGTCTGAAGAACTCTCTCAGTGCATTTGGCAAGAACTGATTTCTGAAGTTGTGCAGCGTCACAAGGTCATCCAAAACATCTCGCCTGGTAGAATAAAATTCCACATAATTAAAGAACTTTCTTTTAACAGTTTAAATTTGAAAATGTAGGTTTGAAAAATAAAAATGAAAGCTTTACAATAATTTATGAGCTTTGTTTTTTGCTGAAAGACAAAATTATCACTAACAGCACAGATAATATAAACAAATGTTCTTCAGATACAAGAGTAGCCATATACTATAAAAATATACATTAATCAGAATTCTAAGTTTCTTTATATGCATATTCAATCATATTGTACATAGAGGCTTTGCTTCCTTTAAACTGTCTGACCAAGCCATTAAAAACAACAGTAAAAGGAATAGATTAATGTGTGTCACATATTTTGGTGCCTAAGTAGAAGCTGTTACAGGAGTATCTTGTTAAAACCAGGCTCAAGTTAGATAAAATTTGCTCACAAAACCCCTTTAAAGTCTAAGTCCACCAGGGTGTGATGCTCTCAAGCATTTTCCTCTCCACACAGAAACATCTAAAGGATTCAGACTAGCCTCCATGAACAGATGTGCAAAAGACATCTGAAGGAAATCTGGAAACAAATCTGAAGTGAAGCAAAAAATATTCTTGTATGTTTATCCTTTCTATTAAACATTTCAGTACTAAGGGAGTTACAACATTTAGAAACCTAATTTGTATTTTTAGTGCCTGATTACACTCTGTTTATGAAGGGAAGATGAATGGCAGTTATTATTCTCCTCTTTCAACTTTGCTTGAACATGTTGGTGCTCCTCTTTCCTGACACTGCACTACCTCAACCTGAATGTATCCTGGAGGGCAAGAGAAAGCATTTTAGAGGTAGAAGAGGATGCTACAGCAGGGAGAGTGTTCCCTACTGCAGCTCATGCTGTCCCTAAGAGGATTCTCTATTGCATCTCAGGAGGTGGGTATGACTTCCATTTGAGAAATATCAGACAACCAAATAATGGCTAGATGAGTCAACATTAGTTAAGAAGCTATCATCACTTGGTAAAGTGGTAGCTGATTTTTCTTATTAACACTACTACTAGATAGGAAAACAAGAAACCTCAAGTCAAAAAACCCAGCAAAATATTAACAAAATCTGAATGTCATACAGCACAAAGATTATCCTGTCCAGTTTAAATGGTCACTATAACTTGAAAACAATTTATGCCCAGAACTGTGAAAATGCAGAAAAAGCACAGGATGTGAGATTTACTAGTTATAGATCGTATTTTCAGGGGTTCTTATGAAGTGTTACAGTCACATAAATACTTGAACTGAATAACTATTCAGATTTAGCAGCACTATTACTTAGTTGCATTTTTTTATCTTTAAAATTACATCAACACAAGCAAAAAATTGTTGAATGTGCTGTACATTGAAAATGAATAGGAAATTTTTCAAGAGAAATTTAAATTACCTTTCATCAAGGTAGATTCTCAGCTTCTTCCAATTTAGTGTTCTTGTGCAAAAGATAAATTTAGCTATTTCTTTCGGCGAATCGTCTAGTATGCCCTTGGACATAAAGTAGTTGACTCCCTGAGATAAAATACATGTATGTATAAATATGCTTAATCTTCATAATGTGTTTAGGAACAAGCATTATACTTGGCAAAGTAGGAACATAATCCCACCAGTCTGTTTTTCAAGATTATTCCTCTTCCTCTAAATCATATTTCAACATGCACAATACACTCTAAAATTATAAATCAAATGCAAATAAACAATTTCTTTTTATGGTTGAGATTCTACATATACTCGCAGCTCGAAATTTAAAATTATGAACCCCATAAAGAGCGTGATGGTTCTTCAATAATTTCTTTACAGTCCAGACTAGTATCTTGGCTTTCATACTTTTTAATTGTATTTAAAAAGCTGTGGGGACCATAACTTTTAATTTCATAACTTTTGTAAATACGAAAATCTTTGCCATAATATGTTTAGTCTTTAATATCTTTCATTAAAGCATTAATGTTCTCACATGTATACAACATATCACATTCAAACAGATGCATTAAATGCATTTGTTTAAATGTGTAATAATGCAAATAAACACAAGCACGCTGATTTCAAATATACATACACATAAACCAGAATACTGTGCCTAACAAAAAAAAGGTTAAAAAGATAGAAAAATAGTGTTTATTTGTATTCACATTATGATTTCCAGAATTTTCCAAGCACACATTTCTCATAGAATATATATGCCAAATTTAACGTAAAAAAATTTCAGTGATATTCTGGATTCTTTCTGTTCATTGAAATATCCCAAAGCATAAAACAACTTTCCTTGTGATCCTAGAAATCAAAACCAATCTAATGGATTTTTAAAATGCTCAAATTTTTCAACAACAAAAATCTAAACCTGAGAATAAGTAACCAAATAGTTTCAATGGAATTCGGCAGGGGCTGGGAGTGGTTCTGCGCATTTATTACAAAGAAGTGTTACAATACCTAAGCACAGCACCTCTTTACTATACCATAAAGTTGAAATTATGTAAAATGTGTAGGATGGTGCATTTCTGCATAGGATAATGTACCAAAGCCACAACTTTTAAAATACCTCTGAAATCTTTTTTCATAAATCCGACTTCACAATATTTTCCAAGTCTGCCCTTTTTAGTTTACATTACATCTATAACAATGTAGGGGCAACCTGTCATTCAGTGTATAAACTAACTTCTCAGTGCTCTTCAATTTTGCTTAAAAAAATAAAGAACTAAGTGCAGGTTTGGTAATTTGTTTTATAAAGCAGATTAATAAAGCAAACTCTCAGTTACATCAAGCAAAAAAGAAATTAGAATATATGCTTAGGGTATCGATAACACAAGTGAAAAGCCAACAAACACCTGTAACATTATCTAGCTGCTTTTACCAATCCATAACTTTTGCCTATATATTTACAGAAAATAGCAGTTAATCAGCATACTTTTTTTTGTTAAAAGAATGTTTTATAAAGTAAATAAAAATTTAAAGGTTTTATACAGGTAAGACAAAAAAAAAATTTCTAGCAATTTTAGGCCCTGATTTTAAGAAGAATCTTTCTTTATTCAGGACTGTAATGAAACATGTATAGCACTATAAGCTTGCATTTAAGTCCAAACTAGATCACATTTAGTTTGTCCATAATGTGGACAGACAACATAAGATTAAGTATTTTCTTGAATTAGAGCTAAATAGGAAACTAAAAATGGGTGATCAAAAGGAACATCAACTGCATATTAATTCCTCTAGTATTTTGGCAATTTATACAAGGCTGGTAGCAGAACATCTCCTTTACATCTCCTGAGTTAATGAAACATGCATTTGCTTCAGCAGTATTTGCTTACAGTAATACAAACTGAAGCCTGGTGAGGAAATCTCAGTAGTATTCCTGCTGCCATTATTTGTAACAAACACTTCTGTAACATATCCAGAAAATACCTGGCGTGTCATAGATGAGGCAGGATGAAAATAACACCTTCTTTAAGACAGACAATGGGCTGGTTTCTCAGTTACAGTAAATGCCATAAGTGATTTCTTTCATGCACTAAATTTCAATTCGGTGTAGGATCTTCACCTGATAGACTACCAAGTCTTTGCAAAGCATTTTTATTCCCTGTCCCTAATTCTCTCTCCCTCTCTGCCCACCACACATAACTCTTGACAATAGCTTTCTCTGTGAATGCAGTCTCATTATTAATTTTCCTCAGGTCCTTCATAAATAAACAGGGTATAAATAAAATATACTTCAGCACATGACATTATCTTATTCACTTTTTACTTCTTCCTAAGCAACCACAACTACTTTGCAACAATAGAAACCTGATTTCCCTGTAAAGTTCTTAATTTCTGGCTCACAGCAAATGAAATTTATTTACAAGATTTATGGCATGTCATCAAATCTGCTTTGTGTAACACTGTAAACACTGCCTTCAATTCCCCGCAGAGCCCACACTTCAAATAAATCACTTTTGGTAACTAAAATGGTCACTTGTGAAATAGCAGTTCTACACACTAGTAAAATCTATGCTCAGATTACCTATCAGTCATCTGGTGATCCTCTTCTGAAACATTTGACTGAAGTCAGGTAGGCAGATCTGTGCCACTATCTACCAGGCCTGAAGGGGTCTTGTTAACACTTAGGAAACACTGCAGGACCACAACAGTTACGTTCTTCTAATTCTAATTTAGCAGAAGAGTAGTTAGGTGAACAGTACAACAGCCAAGAATTTCAGAATCTCTGCGTCTGCCCAACTTGTACGAGGAGCTGGCTCACCACTACAACGTTCTTAGCATTAGAGGATTAGGAAAGATGCCTTAAGGATACCTTGTCTTTGTGGCAAGAATATTACCACTGAATTTCAGACAGCTCTGGATAGAATCTTAATGTATGAAAAGTGCTGATTTAAATTACACGCACAAATAACAACGTAACTATAGACTAACAGTAACAACAAAAGCCACTTGTTGTATTTCAGTACGTTATTTTTCACAGTTGCTCCTTTTTTTCCAGTCATACAATGCCTGTTTTACCAAGCAATTCTTTTACAGCACTGACATCTTAGCTTTCATTCTACCCGTTTTCAAGAACCTTCCCATTCATTTATAGCCATACAGGATATCTAAAATTGAAAAGTCTTCTTTTTCAGTATTGCTTTAATTTCTGCATTGGTTTTCTTCTCTGCTAAGAGTACTTTCAGAACGTTTCAGTGCAGTCATCAAAACTTTTGTAGTTGCCTTTGGCATGTCTGTTTAGATATGCATACAAACCAAACCAGACATATTCTAAGCCAACAGCACAGAAATTTTAGAATCAGTATTTTTCTACACATATATGTGATTTCTCTTTTTAATATATAAATGGAATTGTTTGTACAATCAGAGTTGGGAGACAATGAAGCTTTTTACCCAATGCACATTTAAAAGTAGTCCAGGAAAACATGACAAATACATTTGTCAATAAAGACAAATTTCACGTAGTATTTGAAATTTCAAATAATTTTGCCCAAATGGTTGTACACATGCTCTATTTGTTTAGCTTAAATAGTTTTAAAAGGTGACTAAGGAAATCACTAGTAGCATATTAACATTTTCAGGTGATTCATAATTCTGTGAGTTATATGCTTTTACATCTTGGCAGGATTCTAACTAGGGCTTCTAGGTAATGTTACATTATTAGTAAATAATAATTAAGACATGTGAGGTATTATTATACCCACTTTTCTGGGGAAATGCAGTATCTTAATAGATTTCCTGATGCATCTTCTGGAACAAAATGCACAGTACTGATGTTGTATTTTCTAGTAGAAATTTTTTAGATTCTTTTCCTAAGTTACAATTCGGGTTGTTTGGTGACAAATGTGGACACAATATAGAACATATATTTCCAACAGTGTCTCTTTCATTGTATGTCTTTAAAATACAGTATCATTGATACACACTTATGATAGTAGAGATTGCAAGTAGAATGTGGAAATATTTTTCATGTTATGCAGAATCCATAAATAATAATTGAGAAGATTAAAGTTCTTTGACTTTACTAATGTAGAGTTTTCAAAAGGTTTCAGCTGTTTGGTCCATTCCAACTTTTTAGACAAATCACACAAAAGAACAACTTCTCTCTACAACATACACATACTTTTGATATTCTTAGGACAGATAAATCAATGCATCTCAAAAGTGGCTTACTTAGTAGGTCACTATAAAATAGGGTAAGTTTTGAAAAAAAATTTGGTTAGAAATACACAGCACAGTAAATATTCCATCATCTAGAACATCTATAAGTAAAAGTCAAGTAATGTAGCTTTATCAAGTGGTTAACAATTAATTCATAATCAAGAAATGGTCAGAAAACTGACCTCCCTGGCAAAACCTAAGGGCAGTTCGTAATGAATGAGACAACCACAAGAGTGGAAAGCCGGGATTAATATAAGCACAGTCTTACTGTACTTTACTGTTATTATGCTACATAAACAAAATCCTGACCTCATGAAAATGTGAGTTTCGGTACAGTCCAGATTCCAATAGATCCATAAACATAAACACTATTAAACAGAATCAGTCACATCATTATAATTAAGAATGAAACAAAAAATAGATCTTCTTTCCTGACCAAAGGGTTCTCTTTTCCAACTTCAGTTCCAATTTTAACTACATAGCATAGCTCCATGTAATAAACTTGACAAAATATTTTGTAGGGAGTTAAAACACTATAAAAAACAGTGGGAAATAACTTTTGGTTGCTTACAAATTCTGAGTCATCAGCATATGAGATATGAAATGAGTACTTCATGAGAAACATTTCATATACGCCATACACTCTTTAGAATAAAAACCAGCAGAGACCATGTAGGCAGATTAAACAAAATAATATTAATATTCAAGTGTTAATACTGTTACTATACCACTCCCTCTCCCCAAAGAAACAAAACCCAAGTTCCAAAATCTTGGCTACAATGGTGCTGCCATATGAAAAAAAACCAAAAACAACAACCAAAAAAATATAATGAGAAACCAAACATGCACTGGAGACTTTTTCCCAATTACGTGTAATGTGATTAGGCACATCCTTTCAGCAGAATGTGAGCACCTCTGCTATGAATTATGCAAGCTCATGCAAACAATCAATACATTAAATTACAGCAGATATCACAACACCATGCAAACAACAATGGCTAACCAGAGAATCCTACCACAAAGTGTGTAGATGCTCTTCCCTACCCCGTGAGCCACCGCTAGCTCTGGAGCTGTTGCTGTGGAGCCTGGTTACCCATTTTCATGACATGGGCGGTGTCCTTTGGAGAATCTTGCTCCTGTGGCTGTAAGTATTCCTATTTTTATAGTAATTTGATCAGGTCTGTTATCAAATGTAAAGCAGAGTTTGGCAGGAAATTCGGAGATGCAATTTGTAATAGTGGAATGTCATATCATATATTCCAGTCACAGTGTCCTTATAATAATAATTCTGCCAATATCACAGTCGTAAACAATAAAAGCAATAGTATTTGTGAATTCTCCTGAAACTCAGGCCCTGAATGATTCCTACCAGGCTATGGTGCTCCACAGGGAGAGAGGAACAGAAGCCCTTAGGAGATATCCTGAGGTTCTCATCTCTCACTAAGCCTGAAGCAGACTGTACTACTGTACAATATAACCATAATGAACCCAGAACAACTAAGCATAGCGTAATAAATTTAATACCTAATTTACACACACTAATTAAGTGACCTTAATTTGCAGATCTTAATTTCCTTTAAAAGTAACAAATTTTTTATTAAATGCCTTTTGTGAAGGCTCCAAATGCTTTAAGCTTACCGAGATTACTTTAAATTAGGTTGGAATATAACAGCATATTATAAACTAAGACAGTAAGTGAAAAACCATGTTAAAACAAATTGAAAGACAAAAAAAGTTTGGGTGGACAAAGATGTTACCAATTGAAACTTGATATATTCTTGAAAACACATTTAAGTTACCTAAACGTTGCATTTAATTTGAAAAGCTTTACATTTATTACTAAATTCACTTAAAATCCTGCTGAAAATCAATGTTAATCACGCAAGCGGCAGATGCTGATAAGACATCTCAGCACTGCATATCACAGCTCAAGGCAGAACTCCACCAGAGAAGTTACAAAATACTGTAATTTGTGACTAATAAAAATAGTGGGTTTCTTTATCAAGCAGAACATGAGATAAAGCAAGAATTTAAGCTAAATCACGTTACAATAAAGATTCATATGACTTATTTGTTTCACCCTCTGGTCACAAATTCATGTTTTCCGTATCATATTAGTAGAGTGAACTATTGGCTCTTAGAAGTGCATCTTTTCACATCTCATTCCTTTTCCTACTTTGGATTTATTAAATTACCACTTCCTTGGGTATGTATAAGTATACGCAGGAAGTTAATACTACTTTTTGTTCAGTATTGTGTACCTTCTTTTCCTAGGAAACACGAAGCAGGAGTTTGGTTTTGTACACACAAGACTCTCTTTATCACTTGGGTGTTAACTGCGTATCTCCCAGGCAAAAGCTGTCTACTCTCAAACTCTTTTCTTCTTGCAAAGGTGACAGTGAAAGCTGAAACTGACTTTTCCAGTTAGTTTGACATGGGGTGCTTTTTTAAATAAATATAAGTTGTTATATACTATAAAGAAAGATTGTGTTTATGCATAACAAACATCTACAGAAATCAAGTATAATTGATCTTTAGGACAGTTCAGCAGCACATCTATTTAATAATATTTCAAGATTTGCTCCTTGATAGTGGAAATATTTTAAAAACCCTTACAAGAAACCATAATGGTCACAGATATGATTGGTGTTACTTTATACCTCAACCTGCTTTAACTGACATGGGATCAAACTCTTACTCTACAGAAGCATTTTAATTTATGTACATGTATTATTATCCTTTTTAAATTCACCATTATCTCTTCAGTTAGGATCTCTGCCTCATTCTTAAGTCAATAAGTGGTATTGAATTTCTGGCATCCATAGGTCAGATTGCTGTACAGCGCATTTAAGAGGCAAGCCATGTGAATGATGTGCACAGGTACCATATGCAAAAAAAAGATCAGGACAGGGCTGTAACTTAGCATAAGCCATTCTTACAGTAAAACAAACACCTATTAAAATTAGGCTTTTGATATGGCTATAATTATAAAACAACAATCACAGTTATTTTAGCTGTTTATTATTGTCAGCAACAGTTCACTTACCTCATCGGGGTTGGCATTGAAGGTGAGACTGCCCTCATCTAGCTGCATATACAATTTTCTAAAAGAAAATCCTAGAGGTGGATTCTTATTGTATATAGAACAGTGACCCCAAGTGGATTTGCACAACCTATGAAAATAGAATTAGTCTATTATTAAAATTATTTTCCTTATTTCATTTATTTTACAGAAGCAAAATGTAATCAACACTGCAAAGCCAAATACTTAAACTACAGGAAAATTTAGAAATAAACCATTAATAGTTATTAAGACTTTTGACATGTGTTCCTGAAGACTTCATTCCTATGATTACTGTTTCCTTCTCATAAACCTTTTCATGTATTTGAGTGCAATTTCAAAACATAATCCAGCAGGTGGCATCATAACATCCACAGAGCTGAGACCTCTGGCACTCCTAGTATCTGAACACTGGATAACTGTGACAAGTTGTTCTCCTGCAGCAGTATGACAGTTTAAAAAATTGTGTTTCTTTTCCTGTGCTGCAGTTGCACAGTGTGGGACACTACATCTGCACAAAATTACGCCATTAACTCACTGATTTCCTCATCTGTCCTTTTCCACCTTTCCATCCTTTTCCCAGTCTTGACCACTCCCATCCCTCTTTATCTTCCATCCCTTCTCAGTTTCTTTCCCTTCTATCCCACCCTGATTCCATATCCATTTCATTGATTTCTATCCCACATCTCAGTCTCCTTGATGACACCACCTGAAATTCCTTTGAATTTTCACTTTCCAGGCACTCTGATTGTTATCTAGATTCCTTATTGAACTGTTAGTCCTGCTTCAACACATCTGTTTTGTAAATAGTTAGGTACTGTGCTTAAGACCCAGTAGGTAGCTACTGAGGACGTGGGAGAGACTTCATTTTCAGTTCAGGAACTGCAACCACAGGACTTGCCAAAGCCTAAACTCAAACACATCCAACACTGGTGGAATACTGAAGAGTAAGATGCCTACAGAGATTATGTTATTTGATATTTTTATTAATTTACTAAATCAGGACACATTTTCAGTACCAAAATGTATGTTTTGAACTGAGTATTATTTGGGAAGATTTCACTAAAAATGATCAAGCTATTTTCCAGGATGAACACTGAGAAAAATACGTATATTTTCCCCCTGTGTGTTAAGAATATGTGACTAAGAAGTTAATAATTGCATTATCCTACTGCTGAGTTCATAAAGCATGACACGAAGGGAAGCAGCTTAAATCAAATGCAGGGGGGCAAAGAAATAAATGAGGAAGGAAGAGATGCAGAACACAAGGAAAGGAAAAGAAACAGGACCTGAACAACAGCCCAACTATTATAGTAATACTACTTACTGTCTGTTAAGGGGTAAGAATACATTGTGAAAGAAGATACAAGTTCTGCTGACCAGCTACTCTAAAGTTAAGTATGATTTCCTGAGTCTTTCCTAGTGTTGTAGAACACCAAATAACACAATATTTTTAATTACATTTTGATCTTACACTATTTTATTTGATAGAACATTCTTTTCTTTATTTTGTGGACACCAAACTCGGCATATGTTATATAAATGTGTTTCAACCATTAGAGTGCAGAAATTCCACCTGACACATCTGCAGAACTGATCTTTTCTTTCCCCCTTCCATCACCATCTTCCAAAAAACACACTTAGTTGCTCTAAGACAAGTATAGATGAGTTCTCATCCCTTTGTTTGCTCAAGTTAAGATACTTGTTTGAAGTTCAGAAAAGTGATAACACAAACATTTGAGATGTGCTCCGACCTAATACAGAAGTGAAGACAAGTCCTTGATTTTTCTCCATGATAGACAAAACAACAGGTGTGTATTAATACACATGTATATTTGTATCAAGCACACTTGTGTATGTAGTAATTGCCACTAATACCTGGCAGTAATTAGAAGTCCAGAATAACACATTATTAAACTATATTCATGTTTCCCCTATGTCAAATCTCATTTAACGTAGGAAACCTTTGCTAAGGTTGGAATGACAAAAAACATGTTGAGACAGATTTAAAATCTAGTAGTAATTATTTCTGCTATGTCCAGGTGATACTTTTATTATTTTTTTTTGCTTACCCTTGCCAGAGTAGCTCATCATTAGCAAGATCCTGCCACACACATGAAGCTAGACAAAGATCAGTTGCATTCAGGTATGACAAAATGGTAAAACTAAGCTCTGGTGGCAGCATTTCCAGGTTAATGAATCCTTCTTGTTCTTTAGATTTTCTTGTCTTCAACAGGTGGTAGATATCAATGCCTCCTTGGGCTTGTTTGCGATGGCTTGTATTAGAAACATTGCTAGTAGCTATCCTCCTACCATGTTCTCTGGTAAGATAGCCTTGTCCACTGTATCCTTGGTGTTGCAGTTGCTGGTTCCTAGCAAGTCTCCAGAGTCCCTGACCCATCTGCGAGCCTGCTGGACATAAAATTCAAATTAAATGTTGATAGCTGTTCATAAATATTTGTAAGACAGACTCAGCACACCCTAGAAAAATAACAATTGGCTGCAAGAATGCACACATAGAGAAGGTACTCTCATTTTCTTGAGACCAGAATAAAATTTTTAAAAGTCCTTAGAGCTACCGGTGAAGTTGCTTCACAAGAGGAAGCTACACCACAATTTGCCATTTAAAAAGTGGCAACACAAGTATGAGCAGTCTGATGAAAGCACACCCTGGTAATTCATGCTGGTGTTTGCAATTAATTTATAAAACTTCTACCTGTAAATAAAACATACTTCTTCACAAGATGAAGAACTGTCTTTTTATTTTTCGTCACGTAGATAAATTAGAGTAACAGGTAGCAACTTTTTTTTAAAGAGTCATTCCCGGAGCTGCAGTTGCTCAGCGCCACCTTTTTTTGTTTTCAAGTAACTAAATCTTTCCAAGAAGGAAGTCACTAACCTTCATGTCAAACAAGGATCACCAAGCAGTGTTATAATAAAATCAAGAGCTATTAAATGAATCAGTGGTAGGTGTGCCAGAACTGGCATTTGGGACTACAAGCATAAACCCTGCTGCTCCAACTCCAGCTGCTGCTGCTATTCCCCCTTGCTGAACAGGCAGAGCATACAGTGACGTGCAGTGAAGAATCGAGCTAAAACCAGTTTGTGTGGGTAGGCAGTAACAGCCCAGGGCCGGAAGGAGGAGGTGAAAAGAGCAGATAAGGAATATTCCTGAGCAAATACTGCATTTCAAAAAGGGCTATTACCACCACGCTAGAGAATTCAATAAAGGTAAAGTTCCCATTTTCCTAGGCACTGTACATGAGTGTGTTAATTACTTAAGTACAGTTCTTAGTAAACAGGTATCTCTAAATATCTTGGGAGGTTTCAAACACTTAATGACCTTAGCCCTGTGAGTAAACTGAATACTGCCAACAAGTCATTACACTTTCAAATACGCAGGCGTCAAATTGAGAGGCTGTGTTCGCTCTCAGAAGATACCAGGTAATAACAGATGATCCGAGTGACTGAATAATAATGATCTTCTAATTCAACTATGTAAAAAACCCCAGGGTTTTGAAAGAGGCAAATGTATACATACACATGTAAGTGTAACTCAAATATAGTCTGCACTTTCTCAGTGTAGCGCTTAATGTAAAATCAGGAATAAAATCTGCCTGAAAATATAGGATTGACTCTAAACAAAATTATAAAATACTAGTCTCAGGGACAGAGCGTGCCAGGATTGAGGGCTTGAAATTCATCTTGAAATTCATCATAATTATTTCAAGTCCTTAGCCACTACAGCAACAGAAATCAGCCAGAAAAAATATGATAACATTGCAATATTAAACCTTACATTTTACAAATTATGAGAGAACCTATTTTATGTAAACTGCCTATGTCAAGTAGAGAGAAAGAAAAGTTCTGTTAAATGCAGAAATCTCTTTGTTGAGGTAACTTTTTGTAAGACAAATTAAGGAATTTATTTTGCTAGTATTTTGCCATAATTTCTGAGATTAATTTATATCATTATAACAAAGCCACATTTTTATACTCATTTGTTATCTCCCAACTGTTAAAAATCTTCTGAAAATACTAATTATTTGATCATAGTTTAAATAAACAAAAAAAACCCAAAACAGTAACAGGAAATTAAAGGCTCTGAAGATCATTAGGAATCACATTGTGACAAGTTTCATAATTATAATACACCAGAAAGATGAGAGGGAGAGACCAGCAGCATTATCAAAAACAGATCAGAGAAAGGCTGTGCCTAGTCAATTATCAAGTGAACTTTACGGTATCAGGTAAACATCTGACAATTTTATAATAGCTTTCAAACCTCTTCAAAGTCAGATTATCTTTCTGTTCTACATGCACTATGTAAATAATTCGGTAGTGCTCACAGAAGACCAAGTTTTCATACTTAGCCCTAACTCAAATGTCCAAATTTTAGTTGCTAGTTTAGTATCTTTATTGCGACATTCAACTAGAAGTTCTTGTTCACAAAATACATTCTACTGATGAATACTGAGCTAACAAGAATACCAACAGTTCTTGTTGGCGCTCACAGGGGTTTTTTCCCCAAAGAAAAAACCTAATTGCTATACATCACCAAAACCATAGTAATTTCTAAATTATTTAACACTAGAAGTGGCTCCAAGACAGAGCAAAATTACTACATCATTCAAGAAACTAGTCATCTTATAAATGTACTCACATAATTACAGATATCAGTGTATAAATAATTTTAAAAGTATTTTTTGTCATAAAAAATGATAAATATATATATATTTGCTATCACTGCAGAGAAGAAACAAAGTGAGACACAACTTAAACCATTTTGCAACCAGCTGCCAGAAATCCACAAGCATTAATACGGGTGTAGGTATTCAGAGGCTTATATGCCACTTGCTAGGTCACATCTTGTTTTCCCCATCACACCATTACTTTCAGCCTTGTAGCAGCCCAGGATGACTGCTTTGAGAACTCACTCATAAAACAAGATGAGTAAACCCATTGTTATTATGAAGCCCTTTAAGTAATGATGTTCAGAACTAGATTTTCGAGTTATTTTGAGCATTTTCGATCTCCAGATTCAACAGGCCACCCAAACGTATGCTTCCTGTCATGGTTTGAGACTTTTGTCCTGTATGAGGATCCGTCTCCGGAAGGATGTGGGTTTTTTTTGTATTCCATATCAAAACATCCTGCTAGAAAGTGCATAAGTATGGAGGAACCAGGAAGTTCTGGGTTCTTCTTCTTCTTGGGGCTTCTTCTTCTTGCTTCTGGCCTGCGATCTTGGAAGAAGAGAGAGAGAGAAGGGGAGGAGGCCTGCCCTTATCAGCTGTTCTGTTCCGAGCCGCTTGGAGAAGTACCGGAGGAATGCGATGAAGTTTTGCTGACTTTCTGGCAGTTGAGAATTCTTCTCTCGGAATTTCGGACTTTCGGTTTTGTATATATTTATTTTGCAATTACTCATTCCCCTTTCCCTGTGCCCTTGTTTGTTATTTCCTTTTTCTATGTTTATTAAAGCTGTATATATGTACAGTTTTCTTTAAAAATCCCAACCAGTGTCGTTTTGGCTTTTTTTTGGCTTCTTTTCTCTTTCTCCTTTCCATGGGGGGGAGGGAAAAAGCTAAACTCTGTCTCCGCTTTGCAATCCGTCAAACCGAGACACTTCCAAACTTCCAATTATGTGACTCTATCTAATAGCCGAAATCTCTTGACAGCTTGGCTGTAATAACTATCACAGTAAAATCAACACCAAGCTTGTTTATAGTTGCTGGTTTTCTCTGGACCTGCGCGGTATCTGTCAGAGCCCGAGCTCGGTTCAATCACACATTCTTCCTGTTACTTTGTTACTGCTCGATAAACTCCCTTGCAGCGCTGAAGCGCAGGATACAACGCCGAAAGCCAGACGTGCGCTGCATTAGCGCTGCAGTGGTGCTGGCTTCTGCTTTATTACATCAAACACGGCACCGGCTCTCAATACAAACCCCCCCGCCGTCGGGCGGCCGAGCCCTGCAGCCGCTGCGCTGCCACCGCCGTTATCCCGACCGGGAAATGCCCCTTCCCTCGGCGGCACCGAAGCTGCAGCTTCGCTCATCCCGGCTGCGTTCGTAGCCGAGGCCTGCTGCCCCCCGAGCCCTGGCGCTGACACCGGCGGTCCCCGCGCACGGCCGGTCCCTCACGCCCGAGGCCGCCCCCGCTGGCGGGAGCGCCCCAGCGAGCCCTCTCCACTGAGGGCCGCGGCTGCCCTCCCGCCGCCCCTGCTCGCCGCCTCCCCGGCGCCTGACAGAACCGCGCTT
>VZRW01006776.1:132080-149485 GCA_013398125.1 Aegotheles bennettii | reverse complement strand
CCCCGCTCCTGCGCCTTCGCCTCAGCACCGCTAGCGCGGCCCCGGGGCCGCAGCCGGCCTGGCCCGTGACAGGGCCGCGGCTTTTCCTCTGCCGGCGCTCCGGTGGCTCGCAGGCAGCCGTGCCGCGCCGCTCGTTGCAGGTTCCCGGTGTGCCCGAGGCGCGTCTGGGCCAGCTGGGGCGGCAGCCGAGTGCAGTGCTTGTCCCCGAGTTCCCTGCGCCTCTGCACAGCGGCGTGAGACCCCCTCGCTCCCGCCCCGTGTAACGGAAGGGTGAATACAGGTTGAAAAAACCCTTTTCCGTTAGACATCCCAAAGGCAGCGTTTGCAGTGCTGAGATACTCGGTAACTTGCGTGGGTTTGGGGTTTTTGTGGTTTGGGGTTTTTTACATTCATGGGTTCTCCGAATGCCACATGCAGTTTGAAAATTGTTCTCTAAACCTCTTGCCCTTTGAGGTCATCGCCCCTTAAAACTTGGTTGTGTCTGATTTTATTCTGGATAGCCGATGTTCTGTAACTGTTCCATGATGAATTCCTGCTGGCAAGAGCTTTGTGCCACTTCTTACAGTGTCCGCTTTCCCAAGATGTTAAAGTATTTTCTACTAACTTGACTTATTTTTATGATCTCTTGAGCTATTGAGTTTGTAATGACAACAGCTGCTGCTTTTTGCATCCAGAGATCTGGTGTAGAAAGGATTGCTGATGCTTTTGGGAAACAACCTACATGATTAGATGAATTCCTGCGAGAGTGTCTACTGTAAGTACTTACATTTCAGATTAGAGCTTCAGTTTTATGTCAGGCTTTTTGAGACTTGTCTTGAGATCTGGTTAAATTGGCAAAACCATAGGATGGATCCTGGTAAGGTAATGCAGGAAGAATAGCTGCCTCAGTTTCCAAATACTTGAGGTTAAATTGTCCCTAGCCTTTAACAATTAGTTTTGTGTACTTAGCATAACTAATAACCCAGAACCTAATGATTAAAGAGGAAGAACCTAATAATTAAATAAGAAGAAAATACTTTAGCAAAGTTAGAACATGTTACGATCTTCATCTTCTCGAAGATTGCTGACTTAAACACCACAGAAGCACAAGAAGAATAATAAAAAAACCCAAACAAAAAACAAAACCCAGACCACTGTGACTGCAAGCTTTAACTGTTTGATTGTTGTTTTAGTTTTGGGGTTATTTTTACTGCAAGCGAAGTGTGTGGTCAAGATGTTCTTTTCGAAAAGACTTACTGCTTGAATGAGTAGGACCAAATAACAGAGTTGCAAAGTGGAGTACCTTGTCAGTGTTGATTTCTGACAGGGCTAGACATAATCTCTTTGGACTGTTTGGTTTTCGGGTCTGAATCTCATGAAAGAGAAATGATGTAAAATTCTGTATCTTGAGAATATCTCTTCAAGTATAAGGTGTCAGGCAGTGCCTCTTCATGGGTTGGATTGATAGGCTTCACAGTATTTGTCTTCTGTCAAAAAAGAAATTCAGTGAAGACAGTGGCAGGCAGTCATCTCGCAGGTTCTAGCAGAAAATTGAACAGTAAATTTCTGTTTTAAGGCTTACAATTGAAATCATTACTTTTACTGAGGCTTTTGGGGGAAGTACTGTAGAGGATTAAGCCAGTCACAAGGAGATCTCAACGATGTGAGAAAGGAGAACTGTTTTTGTGAGAAGTGTCAACTTTCTGTACTTCTCTGCTTTTTTTTTTAACTTCCTCCTTTTTTTTTTCTCATTTTTTCTCTAAATCATTAAAAAACTACTGAATTTGGCAGTTTGCTGATAGACTTTCTCAAGTTCTAACAGTCTGTCCAGAGTGCTGAGATGCAGGCTGTTTGTTTTAATTTGTGGCTTAAGAGCTGGGCTGTCATCCAGTCTGTGCTTTTAAAGTCTTGTGTTGGAGAAGAACTGATATTGGTTGCTTATAAACAAATAGTTGCAAGGTGCAGTAAATAGTACTTGTAGGCTATCTCTAAATACAATTGTATTTTGAAGGAATGGAGTGAGGGGCAATGTTCTTTAAGATTATTATTACTACTGATATTTGAAGATACTGCTTCAGGTGTTTCTTTTTACTATCTGCTAGCCAGGGGGATTTGCCAGTATTTTTAGCTCTCTCATGGCATTTTTTTTTCTTTCCCCTGTTCTCTTTCTCCATTTGAGAATTTACTAATTAGTTCTGTTTGGTAAAACGTATTAAAGTGTGAGCTTTCTGTACTTATTTATCCCTTTGATAGATCTAAAAACTGATTTGGATGATGGTAATTTCATGCTTTGCTGATTCTCTTGTCTTTTTTTTTTTCCTTTTTTTTTACCTTTCTTGCAGCTGTTTGTTTCCTAGCAGGGTAGTTCTGCAGGGACAAAGACACCTTTTTGTAGTTTACGCCGAGTCCTCAGATGAGTCTCTCCTGTGAAACAAAGCTTACAATAAATTAAAAGTAGATTCTCAACCTGTGTGTTAAAATATAGAAGTTAAACAAGGACCTTTTGGTTATCACCCCAATAAACTTGCACCTATTTTGAAATACCTACACAGTCTGCTCCCCCACCCTGGAATTTTAGGTGTATGTAACAGATCATCTAAATATTGGTGTATATAATGGATCATCTAAGTAGAGAAGTATTGTCTGTGATGAGTTGCTAGTTCTGTTTTCTGATGTTTACACATCAAACATTGCTCTTTTGGCCAGTCAGCTTGAGGCCAGGTGAGGAAAAGAGTAAGACACATTCTAAACTGAAGAATGCAAAAGGTTTTCACTGCTTGTTCCTGCTCCTTTGAAGCAGTGAAGAGACTTGTTTTCACTCAGAATTTAGGGCTGGCTAAATCCACTTAATATGCTTAATATGCTTTCAGGTATCTTTATATTTAAGGATCTTTGATTGTTGATCGAATTAAGGATTACTACTTGATCCCATTTAGAATGAGTGACAATGATGACTGATATTAATTGGTATTGAGTCATACCTGTGTGCTGTATTGGAACACTTGGGAAATAGTAGTGTCTAGAAAAGAGGAGCAAAGAGCTTCGAATTTCAGTGATAATTCCACTGCATTTTGTAATCTTTGTGTATGTAATTCTTTATTTTTTTATTTTTTTAAGGAGGAGAATGTACTACATTACGTCAATTTCATAGTCTGAAAGAAGAATAGTATTTGGAATAATGGCAACAGGAGACCTAAAAGGAAGTTTAAGAAAAATAGAACAGGGACTTCGCTTGTTAAATTATCCAAGAGATGTGGATTATACAGTGTAAGCAGCAGTGTGAATAAATTTATGCTAATACATGATGACAGCAAGATGTGTAAACAAGATTATATATAAATATTAGCATTGCACCCAGTGATGAGTAAGCAGTGTACGTCTGTGGGAAGCTGGGGTTTGATACATGTGAACTGGGAGATAAAAGGATGCAGTCTTGCTGTTCTGAACAATCCTTAGAATAATCCTGAAGTGTATGACTATCTTGCTCTTCTTTCTTCTGCTGTTTTTCTTTTCTCTTTGATTAATCTCTCACCTTTATAAATTCTTTGTAAGTGCTAACAAAAGTTTCTTCAGGAAATTTCATCCTGTAAAGATTTAAAAAAAAAATAAACTGTTGAATGTTGAGATGGCAATGCTGGTGAGCTTTAAACTTGACAATGTTAAAATGAAGGTCACAAAAACATTGTGTTAGCATTTTACATGTAACAGTAAAGACTGCTGAATGAGATATGCCTGGAAAAAAAACTTAAAATGAAGGAGATCCTTGAGTATAACATGCTGGCTATATTGAAACACGTATTGAGTTAAATGTTTGAATTCGTGTAATGAAAGACTTTCGTTACCTTCTGCTGTGTAAAATACTTTTGTTTTTAAATAGGTTAGTAAAGGGTGATCCAGCTGCATTTTTACCTATCATCAGCTATTCTTTTACATCTTTTTCAACTTGCATAGCAGAACTCGTGGTAAAGTGTGATGTGGAACTCACAGCGAAGAGTGACTTGCGTTTTATTGAAGCTATTTATAAGGTATCTGTCTTCATGCTCTTCGCAGAAGAGACACCGTTTTGAGTATGGCTACATAAAAACTAAACATCTGTATGAGTTTTACTAGGCAGTGAAAACTTTTGGCAATGAATGTGAATTGTAATTCTGTTAGGATTTAAGATGAGTAGTAAGTCACTGTATGGCAAGTCTTTATTTAGATTTTCATGAAAATAAGGCTGGATATTGTTAGCTAAGTCTCAATTTTGAGACAACTTCAGTATCAGGAATACTATTGTGTTTTATGTTAGTTGTGAAGAATACTGAAGTATTTATTACATGATAGGTTTTATAGAGTAGACCTTAGAAGAAATCATAACCAACAAAAAATCACAGCAAACTCCAGTAATTGTTACAAAAACACAATTAAGTAATGCAGTTACTTTAAAACACTGTGCAAAATTAATACACAAAGTCCAGTTCGTAACGGTTTATAAACTGCAATCAAATCAAATTCTTAATGAAAATAATTTTGAACTATCCTTAAAAATATACGTAAGCACATTTTTATAAAAAGTGGCTTAATGTATTAAGGAATACTAGCTTATTCAGACTGGTTTTCCATCTGAGGAGGACAGAGACTCCTTTACAAAGAGCCTCTGTGGGAGCCTTACTTAGCCCTCTGACGCATTTGCTGAGATTAATACAACTTTTTATTGTGCATTCACTTTGGAAAGTTTTTGTTTAACTTTTTTAATATTAATGCCTACAAAAATTCACTTCATGGATCTTAAGACTGAGAGGTAAACTTTAAAAGAGTGATGTGAATGAAGTGTTTCAGGCAGAGATGTGTTGAAAGTCTAGTTAAAAGAAACAGCTGAGAATATATAAATAACCAAATGAGAAAAGTCTTAACTGCTGGAGTGTAGAATGAAAGAAAAGATTGTAGAAAAATTAGAACCTGAGAATGCCATTTCTATAACAAATTGTGTGGTGATTTTGAAAGTGAAGTAAACTCTTATTTTGTTGCAGGTTCTTAGAGATCAATTTCAATATAAACCGATTTTAACAAAACAGCAGTTTCTTCAGTTTGGCTTTGCAGAAAGAAAAATACAGATTGTTTGTGACATTATCAACTGTGTGGTGAAAAAGCATAAGGAATTAAGTAACTCGAATAAGGTACTGATTAAATGGTGACTTTATTTCAAGATAAGTTTCTTTTGACATGCTTGATGCTTTGGGTAGAAGCTGAAGACCAGTTTGTTTGAAGGTGCAGCATCACTGATAGTCAAAATAGGGGGGAAATTAGTATGAATATTAGCTGTAAGATCCTTGACAAAAGACACGAATCTGCCAATGCTTCGTAGTATAAACAAAAAAAATTAGAATGAAGTTAAATCCAGTACTTGGTATCTTTACAGTGTGTGTTATGTTTTCTTTTATACTTCTCAACATAGCGAATGTTTGTATAACTAGGTAGACTTTGCAGATAGAATAAAAAAAAATGCAAAACTGTCTGATGTTGAATTCTGCTAACATTTAATTTAAACATGACACTCGTGTTTCAATGGTAGACATGTCAAATCTGATTTTTTTTTCATTAATTGTATTTGTTTTACAGTGGCATGGCATTATTTTTTATCCGTAGGCTGTGTATCAGTGTATGCTTTAATAAAAGGAATTTTCAGTAATATTTTACAGGATGTGATTTCATTTGAGTTTGCAACATTCTTCAGGACTTATATATACTTCATTTGTCACTTTTGCTGGCATAACTACATTTTTTTCATATTTATTTGTCTTTCCACTCTGGTGCAAATTGTCTTTTCTCTTTATGACCACCTTTGATACAGCCTTGCGCAGGCGCTAGGGAGTGTATGAATACATGTCATTCACTTCCAGATTTATTTTCTCTGTAAATTTGCATCATAATTTTTTTGTAGACATTATTGTACAGCAGAGGTTTAAATGTGTCTGTTTGTGTGCTATGAAATATTCCTGCGTGTGTATGATGACAGAAAATGGGGTGTGTCATCCTGTCCCCATGTCGTCCCCTTGGAACATATTCCTGTGATAGAAGCATAATATTTTCTCCTCTTCACTTTGAAGGTTAAATCCCAAGCAAGGAAAAAACTCAGATCTTTTCAATGTGAAGTATGGTCAAATTGTGATAATGTCCTTGCTGAGCCTAGTGGCAGTGGTCTGAATTCTAAACAGGTATGAAAATAGTTTTTATGTTGTATGTCTATGATCTAATATAATTTATAACAAGTTGGGCTCTTTCTGGAACATGTGCTTTCTTTTTGTTTTCCCCCAAAGTGTAGTTGACTGAAATAACAACAGAAATACAGTGGATATTGCTCCTCTCTTTTACTGGGTAGTTTATCTCAAAGTCTTGGTGGTAATGAGAGTTTCAGCTTCAGTAAAACATCTAGGAATCTGTAAGTGTTAAGATACTGCACAAAGCTAGTAGTTGTGGGTTCTTAATCATTAGGTAATTTATTTTGTTACGTGGCAGGAAATGATCACAGCACTTGATCCACCTGGAAAGAAAGGCAAAATTTGTCTCTTACTTTGTTTTCTCTAAGGGAAGCATCCAAAGCAAATCAAACCTGTAGCTAGTAGGGCTATTTTACTGACAGTTGTCAAGGAAAAGAAAGAGTTCTAATCTTCCTAGTTAAACTTTTTTTTTTTTCCTGAATGTTTGAGTGGTGGTTTTGATGTTGGAACTGCCTATACATATGTTAATACTAACAACCATTACAATAAGAAAGGACATTAATGTCTTCATTACTGTTTATGAAAGGGAACAGTACGTATGGTAAAGTGCATATTTGTTTTATAGTTCTTTCATGTCTATATGATATTTTGAATTAAACTGCTTGCTGTTGCTTTCTGTTTTGCAACCAGTTGGGATAAGATTGTTGGTTTACATAAATACTGAAACGGTAAGTCTTTTGTGTTAGTTACTTTGCTGATGAATTGAAGTGTTCTTGTAATGAATGACAACAGTGATTATTTTCTTTTATTTTTTATTTTTTTGTACATGCTCAAAAGAAGCCTCAAGTAGAACGGCATTCAGGAAATGAAGTTAATGATGACCTTCATCCATTATCCCTTCCAGAACAGGGAGGTAGTGAAGAGGAGTTGTGCTTAGATCATGATGTTGTGGAAGTTAGCTGTGAACAAGTAAGAAAGTTTATTTTAACATGCTGTCTGCGTATATTCTTAACTTTTCTTACAGGGTTTTTCTAAAGGGATAAAGGTTTTAAAAAGGTAGCTGTATGCTCCTGAAGTGTAACTAATAGATATATAATAAATATATTGAAAAAGGCCAGTTAAATTGTAATGTCCTTTCAAGAGACAGTTCTGTCACCAGTTTCTCTTAAAGCTGAGTTCCACGAATAGTCATATTATGGCAATTCTGAAAGGAAAATAATCTTCTAATGTAGCAGAAAGTGGTTACTGAACTTGAGGAAGATTCCACTTAATTTCGTTGAGCAAATGATGAACTACTATATCTACTTTGAAATTAGAGGATGTGTTCTTATCCATATTTTCAGGTCATGGAAGATAATTCTCAGATTGAGTTCCTAAAGAGTCAGCTTGCTGATTGCCAGGATAAGCTTCATAAACTAGATTGGATTGAAGGTAAACTACATGTTTTAGAAGAGAAACTGAAAGGAAAGGCAGTCGTAGATGAGAAGGACTGGAATAACTTGTTAAGTCGAGTTTTGCTTCTTGAAACAGAACTGTTGTTGAAATCCAAAAAGGTATGTTAACTTCTGTTTTTCTTCTGTAACAAAAATTGCCCAGACACAGTGCTCTCAGCCTATTTCTGTTCTTGCTTCCTGATGTATGCCTTTCACTATTTTTAAAGGCATGATCTGAATGAATGTGCTATTTATGGAGTCGGTGGTATTTTTTTCTTAACTGTTTAATTCTGTTGTTTTCTCATGCTCTATGAAGCGAAGCTCTCTATTGCAAATTGTTTCCTTGCAGGAGCAGCAGCTGTAGCTAAGCCTCTTTTCATTAGTAATGACTGAGTGTGTTTTCATTTTCTAGCAAACTTGTAGAAGGAAGCTTTTGAAGAATCTTAATTACGTTGTCTTTGAAAGCTTAATGTGTCTATATTGACAATTTCATCGTGCTAGTGACACATTTAAGGGTTTCCTAATTCTGCTCTGCATTATTCTGAATTTCTTATACTGGCCTGCAAAAGTTGTTGTTGTTGTAACAGATGAATATCTGTTGTTTAATTCTCTAATCTCCAATCAGATACAGATACTCCCTTTGGAAGATTAAGTCTTCATTCTATATAATTAATGTTGGCAAAAATAGGTGGCATGCTAGATAAAAAATACAAGGTTAGAAAATAATAAGTTAATTCTTATTTCAGTCCTATTCTTAATTTGTGCATCTTTGAAATTTTCAGCCTAATCGTTGGTCTTTCTTTCTTCTTTTTGCATGACTCCTCCCCCCTGCATTCTTGTCTGCAATGTGCATTGCATTTTTAAATGTGTGAAAATGCTGCAGTTGTGATGTGGCGTATTTGTCAGAGCAAATCAAGTATTTTGTTGCATTATGGCTCTCCATTGTTTTTCATACTGTTGAAAGGTCCTTGTGTGCACATTATGTAATTTCATATATGTGCACATGTAAGTATTTTGAGATGCAGTGAACCATCGCGTTGGTTTTGTGATCACATGATTATTTTCAAAGTTTATTTGAATATGTGTTTCGTGTATACTTCAGATACTGTCAGATGCTTTCCAGAAGTTGAAAAACCTTGTGGATTTTCATCAAAATAGTTGCATTTTTCTCTGTAGTTGTAAAAATATTGAACTTAGTTGTAACCAGAAGCTCTGGGTGTGTTACTGGCCCTGCAAAATTGAAAATACCATTAATACTTTATGCAAGACATGATTTTCTCTGTGTGCCTTGAAAGTGTGCTAGTTATGCAAAGTCTTGAAATTGCCAAGTGTGCAGACGGATTTCTAAAGGCTGTAGCTCAAATGCTGAGGACTGACATGCTCAATCACTTGTTTTTTTAAACATAGTTTCAGGTCAGTAATGGCTTAAGTGATTTACCATTTGAAATCAACTCTTTATAGATATTGTAATGTAATTATCAGTAGACATATGTCCAAATAACACCACCAATGACAATGTTTGCTGCTGCTAGCAGTCTCAAGAAGCCTTTAGCTGAACAGTTTTGTTCCTGTTTCAAGTGTATTCTCTTCAAGAGATAGTTACTGCATTTACGACAGTAGCAGCATGGGATATCTTGTGTTTCAGACTCGGCTTCATCTTTTATTTCTGTAAGTTTGGTTTATTATTACTGCAGTAGCACATATATTGCATTTATTCAAAGGTTTGAAATAGTATTTGGAAAATACTTAACATTAGTATAATTCAGAAATTTCCAGTAGGATAATTATATTTCTGTGCTGCATGTTACTGAAAGAAGTCATCTGCAGAAACAAGTTTGAATTTAGTTTGTGTGTGGCATTGTTGCTTGTCTTTTTTCAAAGCAAAAGAAGCTGGTTTTTATATTTAAAAAAAAAAGTCTTCAAAACCCAAATTTTTTGCAATAGGCATTTGAAAACTGCCAAGAAACAATCCTTTGGGCCAGAGAGTTGCTGCTGCTTTGTTTCGTGAAATTCCATCCAAGCTGTGCTTCACAGATACAGAAGCAATTCAGAATTACTCCTTTCTTCTTACTCCTGCAGTTTTCAGGGAACATTTGGCATTTAGCCAACATAGCAGGAACACTCTTAAGATCCGTCTTGCACTGCTGCCAAAGTAGCAGCAGCTGTGTATTTAGCTCTGGGAAAGTCTAAAAGCTACCAAATCGTTTCAATGAAATGAATTGAGCAGTAGTAAGATTTATTTATTTATTTACTTACTTATTGTATCCATTAATTACAGGTTTTTTCAGCTTTTTCCCACACAGTACCTACTATTTCTCCCTCATTTACTTATTTGAGTATAATATTCCCCTGTTAACTGATACAGTGCCTCCAGTATATAACACTTCTTCAAAGGCTGATATTTCAAATCGTAGCGATAACTCGTTGGTCAAAAAGTCTAGATGTGTTTACGAGTGTAGGATTTTTCTATTTTTAAATTAGAAAATTGCATCAGAATACATTTATTGTTAGTGCAATATTAATTTTGTTTCCTTGTTTATGAACAACCTTTTCTAAGATAGATTGAGAACTTTCTTAAAAGAGCCCTCTCTCATTTAGGAGCTAGGGAAACTCGCTGAAATTAGACTTTTGAGTTCTAAGCATTTAAGTGGAATGAATTTCAGTTCATCTGTAAGCTAATTTTTTAAGGATCAAGGAGCTGCATTTCTGAGTATCAACCAGAAGTAGAGGTGCAGTTATTTTACGGTAACGGTAGCCAAAGTCAAGTTGTAATTGTTAGCACAGGCCAAGAACAGTCTGATTGTTCATTTTATTCATACCTAAATTATATGTACTATATTTGGACCTGGTTTTGATGTGTTTATGAACAGCAATATTGATATTAAAAAAGCCCCCAAGAAACAGACTAGTTTTTTAATGCAATGTATGTATGGAAATTTTGTAAGTTTTAGTCCTGTAAAGACATTTGTGCAGTGCCAACATATCTGGATGCTGTAGCAAATGCATACATAGTACTTAAATATACTTTTGTTCAGTCAAAAGATGATTTAAACAGGGTGTATAGCTAAAATGCAGTAAACTTGTGTTTCAGAGAGACTCATCTACAGAGTTCAGCAATGTAAATCAAGAATGTACTTCTAGTAGTATTCCAGTTTCTCTGGGTGAGTCTTAATGATTGTCTTTTTAATTAACATCATATGCTAAACACTTCTGGCTGACCTTGACTAAAACAGTGGGTTTTAAGTAGACAATTGCAGTTTAGTGACTTCTGAATTTAAATGCATGTTGCAGATTAGAAATTAATCTGTTAGTAAATTCATGTTTGTAATTTATTCTTTAGAAGCTTTATTTACTGAAATAGTTTTTAAAGCATTAATGAAAACATATAGCATAGTTACAATTAACAGTTAAAATAACTACTAAAAATCTCAGATATGAATTTAATTAAGGTGATACAGCTAAAGCTGTGAGAAACATTGTTAGCTGCACCTTAAAGCAGTTATCATAATATTTTTAAAATAAGCTATTAATGGGCACAAAAGAAATTATATTTGCTGCCATGGGTTTGTTAAAATAGTGTCATGTATCTTTTCTTTTTTTTACTTTTATAATGGGACTTGGGACAAATCGGGGCTTTTTCATTCATAATCCGTGTTGTTTTTCAAATCACTGCTGAACATTCTCTATAGTTTCATCCCTTTTAAAGCAGTTAGCAGCTGTCCAACTAGCATTTTTGCTATACTTTCTTATTTTGAAGAGCAAGACAAAACATTTTTCTTCCACTTCCAACTTAATCTTGGTTATGTCAGTTTGTTTTAATTTTGAAGTTTCAGAAATGGAACCTTCTTTTACAGACCTTGCAAAGCTTGCAATATGTTTACTTCCTTTCATAAGTTTACCAATATGTTACTGACACTTGAGGACTTCATAGTCAGCAAGCAGGCTGATGGCCTTTAAAAGAGAATTTTCATATTTGCAGACTTCTAGAATTCTTCTAAATTTGTTATTTCTGTTTTTCTAAAATACAATTCAGGAAATATTAGGCATACAAGTTACGTGGTCAGTCTTAACTCTTTATATCTGAGACGTACAGTACCCAGAAAGCTTTGATGTTCTTTTTGGTTGTAGTGCTCTTCAGCAATCACAGCTGTACAGAAAAAACTTTTTAATTGTAGTTGTTTAAAAAGAATTTAATATTCTTTTAAATACAGAATAGTGTAGCTAATACATGTTCCAAAGGTATGATCTGCAGATGGTGGCCTTAGTGAAAATAAGGATGTGGGAACACTCTTTCGCTTTTTCTAAATACTAAATTCTCTTCCCTGACAACAGTATTCTGAAATTGCGAAGAGTACCAAAGCCATCCCAATGTAAAAGAAAAGGCTAAGAATGCTAAGGCTAAGAATGCTAAGGCTGTCTCGATGGGAAGAGAGCTAGGGAAACAGCAAGAACATGATACAAATTTTAAGCTAAACAAGAAGGTGATGATTTTGTTTATATTTCTGCTGCTTGGAAGACAGGTTCCATACAACTTAAAGAAATGTTTGAACGGGTAGCTTACAGTAAAAGTAATGTAAACTATTAGAAATTACTTTTAAGTGTTTGACCCAGTAATTAGACTTTCTCAAGTGTTGATTTCACTGCAACAGGATAAAGGTAGCATTCCTAGTAATCTCATCTGAATTTTTCTTGTGTGTAGTATGTGTAACATACTGCACATGCTTTGTTTTAAAAAAATGAGAAACCCATCTTGAACCCTCACCAGTAGCTTTTCTTTTCCCCCCTCTCTAAACAACGCATTCTCTTCTGTTATTACGTACTGTAAATCAAGCTATTTGATAGCTGACCTTGCAATAAGAGAGCAAAAAGGCAAAGGTGACACAAAAATGAGTATTTCTCCATAGATACAGAGAGGAAGGAGGAGATGCCAGAGAGTCTTCATCAGTCGTCTGGATACAGTTCACTATTATCCACAGACCCTTCTCCCAAAGCCATGACCATTAATTCTTGTGGTCTGACAGATATTTCAAAGGTAAGTAAAACTGGTGAATGCATAGTTGATTTCCTTTCTGAGGTCAAAAGAACAAGTAAGCATTAGTTTTAGTTGTATATACTGCTAGTGAAAAACAAAGAAACTATGCAAAACTACATCTAGGTCTGTCTCATAAAAATCCTTTTGATATGTTAACAGTGCTTGAAGTCACATTTTCTCTATGATTTTTTCAGGTTAAAAATCCATCTGAAGAATGTTAGCTTTGAAGAGTTCACTAACTTTGTTGCTTTTAAATTGCAGGAGACAACAAGACAAAGAATGGAAAGGATAAGTAAAATGTAAGTAATAGGAAAGGGCAGCAGGAATTCATTTCCCAGGAGGCAGTTGTACCGGACTAGGGCATATAGAGAATGTACATATGTGTTCCAAACCTCAAAGGTCTCTACATCAGGTGTGGCATTTCCTTATGATTCCACTGGATAATAAATCCACTTACAGTTCTGTGTTTGTGGGATGAGTCACTGTTTTGGTTTCCAAAAAGCAATAGAAAGCATTCTTTAATAGTATTAACTAGAGATTAAAGAGTGTTTAGAATCTGGTTGACAAGGAATAGGAATATTATTTGTCTTCTGATAGGAATTCCCTGGTACTTGCAACTTTTCTTCCTGAAAATAACTACAGTATCTTAATTCTGTTTTTATTATTTATGAAAAAGTAAAACCAATTTCAGGCTAAGCATTGTGAGAACTGTATGAAGGTGTGTTTGATACTAGTCCTGATACCTGTAAGATAAATATTTTCTAAGAAATATTTTTATTACACTTGAAGAGAAGTGCATTGCTGTATAATGTTTCTTTAGCACGAGATTTCTATTCTATAAGAGCCTGGCGTAAAAAAAGCTGTATTCTTTTTTTGCGATTTAATTTTATTGTATGAATTACTTCTTCCTTTACGTACACTAAAGGTTTATTGATATGTGGTAGGTATTTAAAATCAAACCAATTGCAGAGGAAAAGGGGATGTGAGGGGAAACAAGGTTTCATGCTGCTTGTTAGTATTTTGAATTTGTTAGAATATTACAGACAAGTCAGTTATTTTTTTATTATATTTTAATTGGAGTGTGTGTGTAAACAAAATTTATTTTCAGAATTGAAGAAACCTCAGAATTGTTGAAAACCTCAAGCAACACCTCTGAGAAGACTTGAAAGCACAGATCTTCAGACCTGATCTCTGTAGACTTATGGATATCAGAACTAATATATATGTTTGTACAGCATTAAATTTTTAATATATCAAATTTGTAATTATTACCATTGCGTTTATTCCATTGAATAAATATTTTCTAGTGCATCTGTGTACTGATTTCCCTCCTCCCAGCCCTGATTTTTTAGTGTTAAAAACTGTTCAAATAGTTTTCCCCCTGACTTTTGTGAAGTGAAGTCATTACAGCAGTGTATTTTTCTGTTGACATTTGTTAGCAGTGTGCTAAGTAATATGTTTTTTAAAGTGCAGGCTTGAGGACCGTGGTTTACATCCTGTTGGAAACATTCCAGCTGGGACTTGCATATTGCACCCAAGAGGCTTTCTCTTACATACCATCTTACCATCTGTACTGTTGAATAAGTCTTAATGAAAACTTAAATACACAATTTTAAATATGTACCTTTTTTGATGTTGTGGGGGTTTTTTCTTTAAAATATAAATTTTCATGCTGAGCTGGAGAGCACCAACACATTATGGCTTCCATTAACACTGACAAAGTGAGGGTCAGTTTGATCCTAAACACTAAAATGTGCAAGTAAGTCCACAGTCTTTGACTGCAAGAGATGTGTTGAGTGTTTTAGTGCTCTTACCCAACACATTTTAAGACCAGCAGCACAGATGGAGACCATCCAGTATACAAAGATACACACAGTTTTATGATTTGGAGGCATATTAAAATTTCTCTTTAGAGACGTAAGTAGATGTAAGACTTCCATAAAAATTATATAATCAAACTGAAGATGTGTGAGCTTTAATATTTATTTATTTATTTATTACTCTTCGTAAATTGGTAGCCTATCATGTCAAGGTTTCCTTGTGCTACAGTACTTGCTTCACTTAAAAAGATTTTTTTGAGTTTGATATCACAAAACCAGTGGACATTTTTTGGCAGAGTTTGCAAATAAAGGTGAAAGCAGCTGTTTGACATTGTTTTAACAATAATTATGATTTTTTTTTTCCTGTAGCCATATGGAATATACATTGACTTTATTTTAAGTACAAACAGAAGAACATGCAGTGTTCCATTATGTTATATGAACTTTAATTGAGGGTTTTTGACTTTTGCAATAGAACTTACTTTTCCAGTTGTTTAAAAAAAAATAATAATTTGAAAGTTAGATGGTTTGCACCTTAATTGAAAATTGACCTGGCAAATCACTGCTTATTATCCTAACAATGAAATGAAATGAGATTTTATTCTAAATGTTAGACCAATTCAACAGAAAACAGATACTTTGTAAAATAGGACTGCAGCACCATCTGGTGGAAATCTTTGTACAAAGTAATTACCAAAGGAGGAAAAAATATATTCCTATACGGTTAAAATTATTGCTTTAAACCAGTAATGATCAAATATTTTGAAATATTACCTCTCTTTTCATTTTCATTTTTGCCTTGGAACGGAAGAGGCTTTCATAGAATCATAGACTAGAATGATAGAATCATTAGGGTTGGAAGAGACCAACCGCCTACCTACATTGCTACTAAACCATATCACCCAGGGCCACATCCACATGTCTCCTGAACACCTAAGTAAGATAATTTTTCTGTATGATATTTGATAATGTTGGTGGCAGGAACTGGAACAATGAATCTGTTGGTCTATGTTATGGCAAAGATGAGAAGTGTTAGTCAATTCAAGTTACAGGGATTTATCATTGAATTAATCTGCTTGGTGCAACAAGTGTTCGAAGATGGTCATTCTGTAGGTGTACAATTTAAACAGAGATTATATTAGTGCTGCAAGATTGAAAATGCAGGGTTGTTCAACTATTTCCTTCCAGAAGCTGAAGTGCTGTACTTTTCTCTGCACAATGAGATTCAGCCTTTTTAATTAAAGGCTTTGCTTGTTTTCAGGACCAAGCAGGGGCTCGTTTTGATCAAACAAGCCAAAAATGGTTTACTGCTAGAACAGTGAAACTGATTATCTAAAGGTCTTCCTCTCATATTTGCTTTCTTTTTTTCAATTAAATTTTGTTTTGGAAGATAGAATATCGTACTGAAAAAGAAACATATTGTATTCAAACCCTCTTTACATGTTTGAATTATAATTTTTTTTTTTAATTCAGTTCCATCAGTGGAAACGGGACTAGTAACAGTATATGTCACAGTAAAACTTCACCAAAGCAGTGCAATGGTGGGAAATACATGTCATGATTGAAAATAGCAACACTTTTTTGAATAATTAATTGGTACAATGCTACTTCCAGCATTGTCACAACAGTCAAAAAGTTGACATTCTGTATGTGCAAACACTTGCATGAGTGGATCTTGCTGAGTGACATAAAATGTTGGATACCTTCCAAAACACAAATAAATCCAGAGAATATTCCTCAGAATCACAGAATAGCTTGAGTTGGAAGGGACCTTAAAGGTCATCTAGTCCAACTCCCCTGCCATGGGCAGGGACATCCTCCACTAGACCAGGTTACATAGGACCCCATTCAACCTGGCCTTGAACGTCTCCAGGGACAGGGAACCCACCACCTCTCTGGGCAACCTGTTCCAGTGTTTCACCACCCTCATGGTGAAAAACTTCTTCCTTATATCTAACCTAAATATACCCTCCTTCAGTTTTAAACCATTACCCCTTGTCCTATCACAACAGGCTCTGCTAAAAAGCCTGTCCCCTTGAGGTACTGAAAGGTGGCAATGAGGTCTGCTTGGAGCTTTCTCTTGGGGCTGAACAACCGCAACACAGCCTTTCCTCATAGGACAGGTGTTCCAGGCCTCTGATCTTTTTTGTGGCCCTTCTCTCAACTCGTCCCAACAGGTCCATGTCCTTCCTGTGCTGAGGGCTCCAGAGCTGGATGCAGTACTCCAGGAGGGGTTTTACCAGAGTAGAGGGGCAGAATCACCTTCCTCAATCTGCTGATCACAGTTCTTTTGACGCAGCATACGATACGGTTGCCCTTCTGGGCTGTAAGGGCACATTGCTGTCTCATGTCCAGCTTTTTGTCTACCGGTACCCCAAAGTCCTTCTCAGCAGGGCTGCTTTTAATCCCTTGATTCCCCAGCCTATATTCATACTGAGGGTTGCCCCGACTTAAGTACAGGACTTCACTATAATTTCTGTCATGCCTAGCTGTCTCGGAAAAAAATCCTGTTCAAGATAAGTTCTATGATTATAAATCATTAATTAAACTACTACTGTTTCTTAAAGCTACCAAATTTAATTTTTAATTTAAAATATGTATTATTAATTTTATAATTAAGAATTGTTTTGACAACTCATTTCCTTAAACATCAATAGAATAATTCCACCTTATATATCAAAGTATTTATGCATTACGTGGGATAATGAAGCATAATTGCATTAAAGTAGAATGCTAAAACTGAAGCTTCTACAAAAATATACTTTTTACTTGATTTTGTTTTTAAAGAATATTCTAAATATATTAAAGCTTACAGGATTCCCATAAAAATTTCTTTTTTTTTAACTCTAATTATCTAACATCAGTATGCACTTTAATTTGTTTACTGAAACTAAAACATGTTACAGATAACATAGTAAGAATCCTCTCACCCCAAATCTGT
>VZRW01006776.1:43995-131770 GCA_013398125.1 Aegotheles bennettii | reverse complement strand
AGAATATTCTAAATATATTAAAGCTTATATTCTAAATATATTAAAGCTTACAGGATTCCCATAAAAATTTCTTTTTTTTTAACTCTAATTATCTAACATCAGTATGCACTTTAATTTGTTTACTGAAACTAAAACATGTTACAGATAACATAGTAAGAATCCTCTCACCCCAAATCTGTAATATTGAAAAACAGTCTGATGACCTCTTTTAGTTATATTTCCCACTTGTGTATATACTGCTACATGTGGAATTCTAGTGCTTGGAGTCATGGTATATTTATTGTAGAGTTTTGAATTAATATTCCAGTGTGAAAAATACTGCATACATATTACTATTTTTTATTTTATTTTATTTTATTTTATTTTATTTTATTTTATTTTATTTTTAGTGTTAGCTTCTTCAGTTTAGCTGTATCCAATGAGAGTGGCTTTTTACCATCCGGGAGAAAACTGCTCTAATTATAGGTAAACTACAATAAGCAGTAATATTGTGTATCACTGATACTCTAATACAGCAATGTGTGTTGGTTTTCCCCTACCCTTTACCCTTCCAGATACCGTAAAGGAAGCTTCATATACCATAAAGCAAAATAACTTGATGATAGACTTCAGAATCATCAGAAATATAATTTTGCCAATGTTAGTTTTATAGTGATTATTTTTTAGCGTAAGCAATATAAAAGAATATTATGCCTCGGGTATTTTAATTAAAGACACAATTAAATTTTGAAACATGTTGCAAGGTCTTAATAAACATTCACACTTGTATGTCTATTCTTATCTTACCTGGTGTTGCTGCACTTCATTGAGTTCATGTTGAAATATGAACTGGGATTACTAGAATGGCAGTTAAAGATCCTTGAAAACTTTCCACAAATGCCAAGAATAGTTTCACAAAGCTGAAATTTCTGACAGCTTAAGGGATTTCCTTCCATTGCTGCTCATTCCTGTCCGACTGTGCTATGGACTGCATTTTGTAACTGATGTGACTTAAGAATACTCTTCCGAAAATGCATCATGAAGGGTATTTGGGTTTTGGGTTGGGTTTTTTTCCCATCCACATCATCTCTGTTAATTAGTTTATGACATTGCACACCAACATTTGTGTCTGAACTTTCGGTTGGAGCAGCATGCTGTGGTGTCAACAAGTAAGTGGGCAGGAGGAGAGAGGATGGGTCAAGTTAGTGTTTTACTGCTGAAGGAGCCCATAGTGAGCTAGGAGTGAAGAAGTTCCTATGCAGAGTCCCAACATACGTATTCATGAAAACTTGTTTATTGCATGTATATTTAATTCATGATTGAATTGACTGAATGGAAGGGCAAATGTGTGTTTGAAAAACCACGGAAAACAGGATTAGAGGAAATCTATGTTTTGGAACTGGGTCAATTTTCAAGTGATAAGATAGCTCTACTGCATGTGCTTTTGATTTTTTTTTTCCCTGGACAATTTTTGTGGATTTAGAGACATATTATTCATTGTGTTTAAAAAAAAATAAAATAAGTTTCTCTCCTCTTGCTATGTAAAATGGCCATAAAATGTACAGGCAAATGCAAAACCAATCTGCAGGAAATATGTTTGAAAATCTTTCATATTGTGTTATAAACATGTATGAACATGTAAGGCAGTTAAAATAATGTTTCATATAGGTGATTACACTGTATTATAAAAATATGAAACCTCCTTTCGGCCTTAATTTAACAATAAATTGATAAGCTAGGCAACATAATTAATGTAGTTTGAAGCATTTAATTACTATCAATATGAGTTTTAAGAGACATGAAGACACTGGTTATTTTTAAGTGTATCTTAATTTGTTTCATAGGTGATCAGGTTGAATGTGCTATGCCTTTTCTATCATAGTGACTTATGATCTGGGGTTTCATAGAATCTTTATCCCTGTATTGTTGCATAAGTCATTTATCATAACTTCTTTATCTCTGCTTTCTCCAACTGTAAAATTAAATTATTCCCCTTCTTTTCCTCCTGAGAGTATTACACAGTTTGGTTCATTGTTTATGCCTACTTTAAGAATTACTCGGGAAAAAAGCTAATGGAAAATAATGTAGTCTGGTTTTAAGAGTTCCCTTAATTGAAACCATTCCATTGGAACCTATGGAAGGAACTAAAGGGTAAGTTCATGAACTTACTTGAGCTTACGTATTAATAGTAACCTAAGCTCCAGCTTCTTGTAGTTATAAAAGTAGTTGACAGCTTTGATAATTTCAGATAAAGTAGTTGTGCTTTTGTGTGAACTACAGAAAAATAGGTGCTGATACGGTGTGAGACTGCTAGCCTGAATACTTTGTCAGATTCCTTCTTAAGCTGTGGTATAACAGTTGAAGACCAGTGACTCAAGTTTCCTGTAGGTTTTTTCATACATTGCTGTTGGAACATTTCTGTATTACACAGAGCCTTTTTCATGAGGATGTACCAGCAGTTTATTGCTCTAGTATTTTGTGATTGAATATCATATTAAAAACTGTTCAAACTTTTAATTTGAAGCTGACTTTGACTTGCATAATACTGCGTTGATGCACTGATCATAAATTGTCTTCAGTATAAAATAGCCTCTTACCTCTACTGAGGGAAGGGATACAATTATTATGTTATTTTAGCACGAAAAAAGCAATTGTTTTAATGACTGGGAGGGCACTGAAAGAGATTTAGTTAACTATTTATAGTTAATTTTATGACTTTGGCCTTGAGTGAAAGTATTTGAAGGTATTTATTGTTACAAGAGTGGCTTTGATAGACTCTTGGATTTTGAGTTAGTGAGCTTTCTGATGTTCTTGTCCCCAGTTTAAAAGATTGACATAAATATGTACTAATGCTGATATAGAACTACAACAAGCTGAAATCTGTAGATGCTCTTGAAAGGTTTGTGAGCTTTGCTGTACAGGTACAGTTTCACCTTAGCAACAAATTAGATATATTATCATAACTTATGAATCACTTCTTAAGGAGAGGAGCTGCCTTGAGGAAAGAGCAAAATGAAGTCTTACTAGAGATGTTTATGGCCTTGAAAAATGTATGCCCAGAATACGGAGGTCTTTCCTGGTTGTTGAAATAATGTCCACGTAGCAGGAGATACATCTGGATGAGGTAAAAATGGAACTAAAAGGGAAGCAGGAAAAAGGCTCTGGATGAACTAAGAGCAGGTGTCAGCATGACATGTTTCATTTAAACAATGCTTAAAAAGTTAGGTTAATGATGTAATGTGTCTGACAGTCAAGCAATGTGAAATACAAAAGGAGGTGCATTTAATTAAAAGTATACTAATGTGGAGAACCATTTGATATTAAAATGGCTCAAATGATCAGGGAAAATACACTATAGTATGATGGTCATACTGATAATACAGTGGAATAGCTCTTTTCATGACCAATGCAAAATGATAATTACAATTTAATCTTCAAAGGTGATTTGTGGGAAGAGAGGAGATGGTTCAGACTCCTACCCTCCTCATAAGTTTATCAAATGCTCCACCCAGGAACTCCTCTAAAACTGGAAGAGTGGTGAGCAGTGTTGTAAAAATGAAAATGTTTGACTGTTTTGTATTTGAAGGGGAAAAAATGAGGCTGTATCCCTTTGGAGGGAGGTGGTTGGACTTGGAATCTGAATTGATGTTTCTGTTCAAAGCCTTTTTGTTGTTGTTCTGCTTCCAGAATTTAGGTAATCCTCTCTGTATTCTCCATGTTTTCATCAGAACACTTCTAGCTCTCTATTAAAACAAAAATATCAAAATCTCGTGATTTAGAACACAGCCAACAAGGTCAAGGAAGAATTTGTGTCCAGTGCATGAATGATTGGTGAGGTGTGTGGAGGCCTTGGGATGGTGGTGGAATGGGGTTTCTGTTTCTCAAAAAAATCTATATATGTTCCAGTGTTCATTGCTAATACTAATTTATGCTAATACTTCAGCACAAATTTAATGCAAATTTTAATATAAACTCTTTATGGGTATATTTTTCCTCCTTTGCTGATGCCCATACTGACAGCTATTCAGGGCCAGGATCCTCTCTGACTCACACATGGAGTGTTAAAGTTCTTGGGTATTTTACATTCTCTGCTGCATGAAGTTGATTTTTGCTTTCTAGCCTTGTTTGGGCAAATCTCAGCTAATCAGACAACCACCATTGCAGAAGCTTGTTGGAGGCACATCACTTTTGATAAGCCAAAACCAGCAGCCCTCTGCCTGTGTCAGTCTCTTAATGAATTGTTTTATCTGTCAGGAACCTGTGCACATGGAATGGTGTGATCTGGATCAGTTCAGCTCGGGGGAGGCCAGATGCAAGAGAGAAGCAGTTTTCAGCCAAACCAGCTAGGCACAAAGGTGCAAAGGCGCAGTGACACCTGAAGGAGAGGACAGGAGTAAGCGGGTGGAGGTACCCAGAAGTGACCTTAGAGTGGGTATCTTCTTTGGCATAACAGGCTGATATTGTTGTGTTACAATATTTATTGGACACCACCCTCGGTTTTCTGAGAACTAGAAATCCTGTCGCTACTAAGGACTTTCTTGTTAATAGCTTGCCTGCACAGGTTAATTTGCCTCTTTTATGATTTATGAGGTGAGAGAATACTTTGGTACTTTGTCTCCTATTATAGTATATCCTCAGAGAGGCTCTTCCCAACTTTTTTTTAGGTTGTCTGTGGTGATTTTTGAGTGCTATAACATTTTAGCATATATATGAGGTCAGACCTAGTATCACAGATATCACAGTCACCTTGAATACAATGAGAACTAAACATTTTTGGGTTTTTTAGTTTTGTTTTTTTTTTTTTTTCTTTAGGTGTTACTGGCCAGCTGGGGTTGTGTATTCTGATATATGTCTATATTTTTCTTTTCCTATCTTAGGATGACAGCCATGACTCCATGGCTGTGTAATAATAAAATATGGTAGTAGTAAGTGTAACAATTAATAAATATTGTCATTGTTCCTAGCTCTATACAGCACACAAAACACTCTCCTTTGATCAGTGAATTTGTAAAATTCAGTCACTTTCTTTAATCTTTAAATACCTTCCAATGCTTTCTAAACTATTTATTTTGTAATGGAATGAAAAAGGAGAAATAAACAGATCATTAAGGCAAACCAAACACTGGCACAATAAAAAGCTCACTGCTAAAATAGTGATTAGTACACAGAATTAATGATGTTCAAGCCTCTGAAATATAGCAAAAGGAGTTCCAGCCATTCCTTGTTTAGGTGCTCATGGCCGTAGTATGGTTGAACTGATGTAACAGATGCACAAAGATCTTCACCCTTTCCCCACTGTTGACTGCAAGCTTTCACTCACTCCTATGCCTTTTCTCACCTGAAGAGAACTGTTTCAGAGTTCCATGTTTCATCTTTAAAACCAGTGTTTCAACCCTGCAGAGAACCATTACAGCCGAGCACCTATGTGGGAATGGCAGGAGTTGCCAAAGAAAAGCAGCAGTACCAGGATCAGATGGGCTTACTGGATAATCAAGCTACACCACTGCAGCTTCTCAGCAGGTGTGTTGTGCGTCTTCTCCTTATCAGATATAATTCATTGTATATGTTATTCTACTCCAACCTTATCTACTGTATAAGTATGTTTTCTGTAATCTCTTGCACGCTTTTAAAGTGCTACAGGTTATTTTACATGTACTGTCCTAATACGAGGACAGTACATATTGCTTCAGCAAATTTCATAGACTTTTAGTCAAGAACAACACCATGTACCAGTACAGGCTGGGGGCTGACCTGCTGGAGAGCAGTATAGGAGAAAGGGACCTGGGGGTCCTGGTGGACAGGAGGATGACCATGAGCCGGCAATGTGCCCTTGTGGCCAAGAAGGCCAATGGCATCCTGGGGTGCATTAGAAGGGGGGTGGTTAGTAGGTCAAGAGAGGTTCTCCTCCCCCTCTATTCTGCCTTGGTGAGGCCACATCTGGAGTATTGTGTCCAGTTCTGGGCCCCACAGTTCAAGAAGGACAGGGAACTGCTTGAGAGAGTCCAGCGCAGAGCCACTAAGATGATTAAGGGAGTGGAACATCTCCCTTATGAGGAAAGGCTGAGGGAGCTGGGTCTCTTTAGCTTGGAGAAAAGGAGAATGAGGGGTGACCTCATCCTTGTCTACAAATATGTAAAGGGTGAGTGTCAGCATGATGGAGCCAAGCTTTTTACAGTGATGACCAATGACAGGACAAGGGGCAATGGATGCAAACCGGAGCATAGGAGGTTCCATGTGAGTATCAGGAGAAACTTTTTCACTGTGCGAGTGACAGAGCACTGGAACATGCTGCCCAGAGAGGTTGTGGAGTCTCCATCGCTGGAGACATTCAAAACCCGCCTGGATGCGTTCCTGTGTGAGGTACTCTAGGTGACCCTGCTCTGGCAGGGCGGTTGGACTAGATGATCTTTCGAGGTCCCTTCCAACCCCTAGGATTCTGTGATTCTGTGATTCTGTGATTCTGTGATGAGGACAGAATGTGACAGTCAGTATCTTGAATCTTGTACAAATCACAGACTTGTAAATGAGAGGAGACAGCTTAATTTGACAGGTTATTTAAAATTGCAGAGTTATCAGAGAGGGTTTTTGTGATTGAGGTAATAGACCTTTCAGACCTGTGCTGACCCTCAGCAGCATTACTTTATCACATAGCTAACTTTAAAGAAATCCACCTCAGTTAACTTGTCTTGATTACTCATATAGCTCACTCTTTACAGTGTTTTCTGCATTTTTCTCACAGTATGAGTCCCATCAGGTATGCTGACAGTATTTTTTTTTGTTATGCTTATGTGTTTAATGTTTGGAGGAGGGGGAAGAATGATTGGAGGGTTTTTTTTGTTGTTGTCTACATGAGTGAGCTTTAATGTGGACGCATGAACCCTGGTTGTACTCAGCAGAGTAAGTGATCTCAGGTAATCTTCGGTCTTTTCAATCTAAGTGTGTTTAAACAAAATTATAACTGTAGCCTATGTAAGCATACCTAAGTTATCAGTAAATTAAGTAGCTCAGGTCCTGACTTGTTACCAGGGCTGTAATGTTGAGGTCAGCACAGGCTACGAGACCTAGGAAGTCTGTTGGCCAGAACATGCCAATCTCTGTTGCTGTAATTGTGCTCTTGCTGATAACCGGGCTAGTTTGATAACTCTAGTCTTAACAATTTGGACAGCAGCATATACATCATTAACTAAATGTGGGATCTGAAGTTAATTGGTGTTCTCAGTAGTTCATGTTATTCAGTTGTAATGTCCTATGGATCCCACCCACAATGATTGCTATTATGTGCATTTTTTTGTGTTTTCCTGTGGGAACTAAAGGGGAAAGTAAGCTTAAAAATATGAAGAAAAAAGTTGAAGAGGTAGCTTAGTTTAATATCAGCTTTTAACAGAAATGGTAAAATCAAGGAATAATCCTTATTTATCTTTGAGTTTTTTCATAACACCTTAAAACTAATGAGTTTTTGCTAAGCTTGAACTCAAGATTTCTGTTTTAAAATAGGCCGTGTTTTCTTGTTAAAGATTGAAGTTGTATTTGGAGTGATTTAAGGAAAAATATACTGTTTCGTGTAAAGTAGAAATGTAGTTTCACACAGAAATGTTTTTAAATCTGAAATTTGTCAGATAATTTACTAGAGGATCATTCTTTTTTTTGTTGCTCTAGTGTTAGTCATTATGCAAAATAAAAAAGATGATGCTGCAAATAGAACCTATAGCATGTTCATCTAAATAAAGCATATAAATGATGATACATGTTTTCTATTTCAGTGTAGTTTATTGGCAAACAGACAGTTGTGTCTACTATAATATAAACAGTTTAGTCTTTAAGCCATTTTTTTTTCATAAAAGATTGACATTTGCTGCCTTTTCCTGATAAACAGCAGCCAACAGTATTGTCTTATCAGGAAAAAGGTTAGCTGCAGTTCTGTAAGTCACAGAGAAGATAAGAACAGCTTTGAATAATGGAGCGATAGTGTGTTTGCAGCAAGGTATTTGTGTTTGGGAAAAGACTGAAAACTAAATAACTTCCCAATAAGCTGACAAAATTAGCCCTCTTTCTGCATTAAAATTATCAATAGATTAGAAATGTGAACTTCAGATAAACGTGTTGAATTATACAGATTTTTATAATAAGCTGGAGTTCTTAAATTTAAAAATTACAAAGCTGTCTGAAATATAGAGGATATTTCAAAGTTGTGATGTTTTCTTTTTAAAAGAGATTCAATTTTCATTTTGCTTTTTATTCTTCATATGAGTCTATATTTGTAACACTGAGTGTGTGTTGCAGATATAATCCCCATAATGTGTTTATTTTTTTCCTAACTTTTAAGAGAAAATACACAAGCATGGTTTCTTAAAATCCCTACAGAAATTGCTGGTTTGTATTTCTTGCATCTCTAAATGCATATCTCCCTTGATCAGACAGATTTTCCTCATGGCAATGACAAATACACTATTGGACATAATGATAGATAGACCCAGTTAGTTCCAGCTCTGTTATTATCATTTTAGCAGATGTATCACATAATCCTTATCATAAATTCAGTTAGAACTATTTTTGTAGCTGAAAGGGGGTTTTATTTCCCTTTCTCCTCCTTTCTTCTACTTTCCTCACACCTGGCCTGCCAATGTTTTCCTTCTTTACAAGCTGAAGCTATGCTTTTCTGTTTCAGAAACTGCTTCTTGTTTTTAATGTCTGGAATACATATCTGGAAGAGGGAAGAAAGACCTCACTGCTTCTGCCATTAGTATGAAAGCTGATTCTCTGTTCTAGTTTTGTCTTCATATTTTCTGATAAAAAGATCAACAATGCCCATATTTTAGGATAAACGGAATTTACTCTGATTATCTGAAAGAAAGAGAATCCAAAAGCAAGAGTTTTAAGAAGTGCCAGAAGTACTGTCTCCAGCCATATTATTCTAATATGGCTTTGAGCATAACTATTACTTTAAGGCTTTGCATTATTTTTGTTGATTAAAACTGCTCTTAAACTGATTCATTTTTCTCTCTTACGGTAAGGAAGAAATTATTAATGATGTTTTAATGATCTCACTTTTAGATAGGGAGAATCAACTCAAAACCTATCACTGAAAAGTTAGAGTTGTCATATATCTTGTTTTATGTTTGCCAGTGTTAAACTTTGTCAGCAATTTTTTTCACTTATGTAGTATTTTAAGTAAATATTTTTTTCAGTATTTCTCATCTTAACAACCTGAATATTATCAGCAAAAATTATCATATCACAAGATAATCACCTCTTCCAGAACATTTATGAATAGATTTGGATTTGGTATTTCTACTTTCTAGCGGTAACTGCTCAGCTAAATCTGTGAAAAGGGTAGTACATATTAAATCTTCGTCCTTACAGCCTTCTTATAAGTTTATTTCAGCTTTTTGTTGTTTTTTGCACAAAAATTTCCAAAGATTCAGAAGTGCCTATTATCTTCAGAAACTTCCAAATAACAGCCTTGTGTACCCATATATTTCTATTTCTTTTCCTGTTTCCCTTGATTTATCCAGGCAAAACAATTTTATCTTTTCACTTGCTTTTTACCTTCTGTTTTAGGTCAAACATTGGGTTCTTTTTAGCATGTTAGCTCTGTATGTACTGTGAGCCTTAATGGAGAATATTGGAAGCACAGTATTAAACAGAAATTCTCACATAAATGTCCCTTTATAATGAAGATGCTGAAGAAGGCTTCTGCTTGCCCTTTTGAATCCTTCAAGGGTATTGCACATCTAATGTTTATATGATGTGAAGAAAATTAGACATTTATCATGGAATAGTGCAAAAAGACAATATAGATAAACTTGATGGATTTGTAGGAATGTGCCTACCTCTCACATAATTGCAGAAACTGCAACTTTATACTGAGTGCAGCACCCTTCAAAGGGAACTTCATTTCATACTATCAGTAGTGTAGTGTAACTTACTGCTTGGTACTTTATAACAACTTTAACTTTAGATGTAATGGTTTTGCATTTAAATCCCATTAAAAAGATAAACACCTTTAAATTGACCACTCAGGTCACTTAACTGTAGTGTCTGTTTAGTATAAAAGACTTTATGCATTTTTTTCCTCTTTCTTTTGGGTTTCTGAGGCCCTCTGTCTGGTACTGAACTTTAACAACTTGTCTGCCTGAGACTTTAGGGCTACTCTGACAAAACTGAGGAAGATTCAAAGCTACTTACTGACATAGCTGAAATTGCATCAGATGACCTGTGAGAAACAGGTAACATTGCAAATTCAAGTTACTGTTAAGATTCTTGTCGGCAAAGGCAATAGTTTCTAGCAAGAGCAACCAAATAAAATATTACTCAAACATCTGTCAACAGAGTCTTGAGGGTCTAACCCTCAGCTGAGCTAGAAAACCATAATGAAGGACAGCTGGACCAAACAGCTTCTGCTTACACGAGGCTTCAGCACTTCTTTGATGTATAGGTAGATCACATTTGTGACAATATAATTTTCTAGAAATAATCTGTCCAACATAATTTATGCAACCTGTTTAACTTTTCTTCATTAGGCTACTTTGTTATTTATCTTCAGATCCTTGAAATGCTCTGCATCCAAATGTATCATGTGTTTCTTTAAAACTACTCAACTTTCTGTGCTAGTTTTCACTTGTAAAGCAAGTATTTCATAATTTCTGAGATAAGCAGAAGCCTTCTGATCTGCTTTCTATATCCCTGTCCTGCAGCAAGCCAGCAGAACCCACTTTCTCCCTTTTTTAAAATGGTGAATGTTTCACTCTTTATCCATAATATTCCCTGTGGCTTCTTCCTCTTCTTTAATGTACATACTTGCTATTCCAACCTCTTATCAAAGGGCTGGATTTGTTTCCTTTAGATTCACCTTCTTTTTAGGTACTCCGATGCTTCTAGAGGTTTTTCAAAGCTCAAGGTGACTAGAGATGGGATAGTTCATTTCTTGAAAAAAGCATAAGAAAGGCCATTAGCAATTGTTTATAGTGCATGACAGCATCTTATAACTGCTACTATTCTGCTAGTAATAACCTAAAGTTAGTGTTGGATAAAAAAATGTCTGGATCCCACTGAAAACAGGATTGTCTCCTCATTTCTTTTCTACTTTTAAATGGTGTTACTGTTAAGAAGCTTTAAAAAATACCTTATAGTTGAAGCTATTGCTGAACCTGAGATTTTTTTTATACTGCTGTTCATTTTACTGTTCAAATTTGACTTATATGGATTTCTTAAATTGCAAAAAACCCCCTATGTTTTCTCTTTTGTAGCCTTCCTGTAAAGATCCTTGATTCTTTGCTTCAAAACACTGTCTAGAAACCATTGAGAACAGTTTAAATTGCCAATTGCTTAAGACATGAGCCTCTTGTGGTATCACAAGGCAAGATTTTTTTTTTGGAAAGTGAGTAATAGTCCTGAATTTCTCAGCCTGGTAGTTAGAAATCCTGATGAAACTACGATCAGGATTAGATGTTTTACATAAAAGTATCACCTTCCTCAAGAAGGTGTAGAAAGGTTTTTGTAGATGGAGAGTGGTTACTTAGCATGGAAAATCTTTTATAACACTGAGTAATACCTGATCATTCCAGGGATCCTTTATTCAATGTGTATCCACAGTAAGATGTTTCTTCCATGTTTGAAGGTGAGTTAGATACAGCAGGACCATGTTCTTGGTACTGAGGCCCTGATGGAGAATTGACCCTAAGAATTATTAACTGACTGTGTATAGATAGATGATTTATTATTTTTTTCAATGCCTCCAAACCTACGTTCATTTCTTTTGTATCTCCATGCCTTGTTTTAGGTTACCCTAACCCTTCTTAGCATATGTGGTGTGACCGCTGGTAAAAACCTGAGGTATAGTGTATGACGTATCTGAGGTTTTTTTAACAAACTCTAAAAGTGTTTTAAAAAGCTGTAGGGATTTTATGCAGATTTTTTGCTTTAATTTTCATCAGGTTTTCTGGCTTTTGTGCTGAAAGTTACATGAGATTTAAACTACATGTGAATTGTACTTCTCTGTGCTGAGGGGCTTTGCTCTGTTTTGCTATTGCTGAAACTTGAACAACTGGGTTGTTATTCAAAATTTTCTTGCGCTTACTAACTTACTTCCTAATGACATAAGAGCTATTGCAAGTCTCCCTTATATTCAGAAAAGAAAATAGATCATAACTGTGATATGTTGGCAAACTTATTTTTTGAATGGCTGTTCCTGTAGATGGTGCAGTTATATTTTTACTGGTGTAAAATAAGTTTTATAACATGTAAGTTTTGTCATCTTCCTCACACATGTTAATAAATAAGCAGTGGAAAAACTGTCACATTTTTCTCACTGAAAACATACCACTTCTGATAATTGCTGAGTGTATAAATCCATTTCTAAATACAGAGCAGATTGAAGACCCAAAATTGGCTACGATAAACATTTTCACATAATTGTCTTACCTATTGTAATGTACAATTTTTTAATTTTTTTTTTAAAGAAGCCACAGAATCCTTTTTTCTGTTTTTCTTCTCCATTTTTCCCTTCAGAAAAATAACCATACTGGTAATAGACAGCTAAATTACTAATGCTCAGCACTCCAACAGATTTTCTCCCTTTAACATTTAGTACTATTCTTTTTATGTTCTCAAGAGTTTATTTTACATATTTTCCATACATTTGGAAGATGTTATTCACATTGTGATACACACCTGTGATTGAATCTTGCGAACAACAGATGTCAAGTTTAGAGCAGGTCTCAATCTTGCTGACTAGTTTTAAGAATTGTGAAGAAAGTGGAAACTCCAGAAAATACTGCTGCATATGCACCCCAGTCCATTCTCTAGAGCTAGAAATCTTGAACTGGTATAAAAAATCTGAAATACAGTATGAAAAAAGAAAATTATTTATTTGAACTCTAGACTTGGAATTTGATAGGTTAAATGCAACACAGAACCAGTGGTAACTGACAAAAATTCATTGGCAGATAAAATGTAAACAGTATTTCATATAATTTAGAGGGGGAAAAAGGTCCAAATAGTGTTTGTTTTTAAGTACTTAAAAAAACCTTTCAACTTTGAAGAATCATTAGTTTTACTAAATTAAATAACATTGAATACCTAAACTAAATTAAATATCATTGATACTAAATCACAAGCATCAGAAAATAATCACTCTAAAAGTAGCTGGCCTGTTTTGATTCAATGAGTTACCTAATAGTGGATGTTTTACTGACTCCAAATCTTAAACTCCAAACATTTCTAGTGGAAATCTCCCATGAAAATTATCCATCTGCTGTTCTGAGGTAAATATATGTCTCTATAAATATATAAATAAAGCAATCTGTGATCAAGGAAAGTCTTGGCTAGTGCAAACAGTACATGGGTGTTATTCAAGCAGTCTACCCCAGCACTGTGTTCATAGAGCATTTAAATTAATTTTTGTTCTAATTAAGTAAACCTGAAGTATATCACTGAACATTTACCTTCCTGGAACTGAAGCACAGAACATAATGTGAGTGACTGAGTTGCTTGCTAATCGAAGCAATCAGTCAAGATAATGAGGGAGGATTNGGGAGGGAAATAAGGGAGACATTCAGAACCGCACTGAAAGTAGAAACATGTTTAGTGGGTACAGACTCGGGAGGATTTGTGTTAGGGTTGGCAGTGAAAAAGTTTTGCACTCTGCATTCAGGAATTATGTTTGAAAAGTTCATTGTTTTTATTTGTTACACTGAGCAGTTCTACACTCTCACTGTGTTTTTTTAATATATGGCAACCACAGAATAGCTATTGATTTAAATTGGAAGAGTAACTGCAAGTTCTAATTTAAACTGAATTGTTGCTTCAGGGTGGAATTTTTACTTGCTTACTGTAGTTCCTATGACTAAGTATGTGATCTGGATGGTGTTCAGCCCTCATTTATCACTTTTGCATACCCCTTTTACAGCTGGATTTTCAAATCTGCTTTAAAAGTTCATTTAACATGCCTTCCAGAAGGTACATATGTTGTTAAATTTTGGTTTATTTTACATACTCAAGATAGTTTAACTTAGTACAAACCTATACTGCATTCAAACTTTATTCAGAGTTGGTTAAGACTAGTTTCATTTCAGATTATTGAAAGGGATTCAGAAACACCTGGATGCAAGATTTATATCCTTACCTAAATTCTGAAGGCACTGTTTTTTTTATAGCTCTTTAGAGGAAAGGCAGGAACTGCATTAACACCTGTTAGAGCAATAGTTAATGCAATGCTGACTAGAACTTCAAAACCCCAAATATTAATGTTAAAATGTTAAAAAAAAAGGAGGGAAATAAATTTAGATATTTGATCTTTAATGAAGGAAATTAATTTTTCTCCTTTTGAAAAAAAAATATCAGTCAAGTTTTAAGGCATTTGAGGGACACTATAGTAATGTGAACAAAGCTTGCTTCTTTATTTTCTGTTGATCTGGTATCAAAAACAAAGACCTCAAATCCTCCTGAAAGTTATTTCACTGCAAGAAGTATGTGCGGATTTTAAATCCTCACAGATTATGTACACTACTTAGAGACCTGGAAACAGATTTATTTCTCAAAGAATTGGAATATCTCATTCTTATTGAAAGTTACCTGGTGCTTTTTCTTCTGGCAGAGAGATTCAGGCCCAGTATGTTGGAATTCTAGGTGTCAAATTGCAAGGATTTGAAAACATATAACTTTGAGTGCTTTTGTATAATAATTTTATATCAATTGAAAAATTTGTGTCTGCATAAAGCTGTAGTGATATTTAAATCCTTCTCCAGAGATGATGAAAATTACACTGTGTGTGGCCTCAGGCCCCATAATCTACCCTGTGCAATTCCCTCGCTTAATATAGGTAGTAGAAGACCACTAGTTATAGAAATTCTGGCAGATTTTAGCACTCCAGGCTGCATTTCCAAGATTTAAAACAGCGCAATGATGCCATCTTTTGCGTTCTTTACTAAATTTCAGTCAGCTGAAATTGTCGTTCATCGCTGACATCACTCCATTCAGTATCGTTTCACTTGAGGTAGGGTGATAAATCATACCATGCAATTTCTCTGAAGAGCATAAAACCATTCAAACACTACATCTGTCAAGAATATAATGCTAGCCTTTCCATACAGCAGAATGTTGAAGATTTAATCATAACATCACAATTTAGAGGTACCCATTCATATATTTGGATATTTTAACTAAGAAAGATGGGTTGTTTGCTGAATGAGAAACAAATATGTCTTGGGATAATCTCTTCTATCCAAGCTGTTTTCTCTGTGAAATGGGATTTTGAGATATACCTGTTTAAAATACCTCAGGAACCTGAAAGCAACAAGTGTTTCCAGTATTTCTACAACTGTGTTAAGTGTTTTGCATGTAAAAATGAAGGTGATCACAAAAGGTGATCACAAAAGGTGTCACAAAAGGGGCAAGCAAATTCTATTAAGACCATCAGCAAAAGTTGTTTTTCTAACTTTCTTGAAGCGGTAAAAATTTTTCTGTTAAAAGTCACTGCAAAATAAATAAAAATAATGCATTTGATTTTTTTTTTCCATTTATTTTTATAATGTCATTGTAACGTGTTATTTTTGTCTGCCTCCCTAAATATGTTCTGGAGAAAACCAAATTTCTTCAAGTATTGGAGAGCACTGCCAAAAGTTGACAAAGCTGTCTCTAAACAGATGATACTCTCTTCTACTGCCTAAATCCCCAAGACTAATTCATACATTATGTTGTCTCCTCGCCCTGTATCCTTTTCTCCACTTAGTCTAGTTTGTACTATGAACAGGTCTTATTCTTTTGCAGCCCAATGTAACATTAGTTCTCTTTCCAATGTAAAGAGCTGATGTATGTTTTAAGCCTTATTTTAATCACTAAAGAAATATTTTTTTCCGTGCTTTCTGTAAGTCTTCAGGTACTGTTATGTTTAAAAAAACCTCAGTGCTCATTTTTATGTACTTCAGGGCATTGATTCAAAACTTGTTGAAAAGCTTTATTTGGTCACTGTTCAGGGAAGTGTTATTTTTCCCCACTAAGCCTTTTTCTGTTGTTATTTTCTTTTCTGAATATGCAACTGTCATGCAGTAGTACCATTTGAAAATTACATTGTAATGCTTATGGATGATTTCACACTCAATTTTGTATAAATGTTGAATATTGGGTTGCAGGATAACAAATTTTGTGCCCAATACAAGCCTCTTACAGTGGCTTTTATCTGGTCATTTGGCCTAGAATTGAAATGTGTAAGATGAGTGTAGATGCACTGGGCAGGGCAATTGTCAAGAAATTAAAAGTGAATGAGTTTCATAAAGTATGTTACAGCAAAAATTAATTCTTGTGATGAGGGAAGAAGCAATTTTTTTAAGGCTGTGTGTGTCTTGGTAAACACTGTAACACTGTAAGTCTAGATCTTGAAGGTGAAACAGTTGGTAATGTGGGTTCACTGTCTCCTACAGTGTATACTTTGCATGTTTTTATTTGGGTTAGAACTGATCTGGCCCTATAGACTGAATACCAATCAGTAGTTTGAATGTTTTAGTGCCTCTGCCCCCCAACAGCTGGCAAACTGTTGTTTTTGTTAAATCTGACATTCCAGATTTGCCAAATATGTGATGAATAATGAAAACAAATTTAGTTCTTCCTGTGAGGCTAGCATGCAGTTAGTGGCAAATTAATTTCATATGTATACTCTATCATCTTGTCATGGTTTATACTTTTAATTTCACACCATGACTGCAGTTTGGACAAAATGATGAGTATCAGCCTAATTTGAGGATTGCAGACTGTTATAAAACATTTCAGAGAGAAATATTATCAGCTATTTCTCAAAATTCTACTTACAGATGCCTTGTTCTTCTTGGCATATGTGTTAATTCAGTTCTTGAAACATATATGAATAATAGTTTTCACTGTTTAAATTAAGTCATGATATGTTCTCTTCCACATGGTGATTATTTTTAAGAAAGCATCCATCTCCTATTTTTTTTTTAGTAATATCAGGTGTTACTTGTCTCCTTTTTGGGATATGGACAAAGACGTTGCCTTATAAATTAGAATAACCAGGAGGATTCAAAGGAGCTATTAAACTAAATTTAAAGAAAGGTGGCAACAACTTAAATTAGGATTCCTATGTACCCAGTGTCCAAAACCAACCAGTTCATTTACACTAATTTTCTTGCGACTTAGTCTGATAGGTGTCCTTGGAGCCCACTTACTGCACTGTTCTGCTTGCAAGGTCAGTGGCAGAACTCACCCTTTGTATTATGGCTTAGGACATGTAGTAGTTTCCTCAGCAGTGGGAATGTAAATATGATATTCCACTCTCAGGGACTGTCCTAACCACCAAGCTGTAGAGTAGTTCACATAAAGAGTGAGTTTAGTTTTTTTTTCCTGCTTCACAAAACTTTTTTCACTTGGTGCATTATACATACCAGTTATAAGGCAAGCAGTCTTGGGAAAAGCAAGTGGAATGTAAACTGTCTCTGTGTGAGCTCCTTGATGACTAGGTGAGTTTCATGGTTTTTATGTCATTGTGACCCAGACAGTTTCCCCTGGACTACTTCATAAACCTCATCACCATATGTGTTTTAAAAGAGAAAAATGTCTCCCTTCCAATAATATCTAGGTACTTGTAATTTGAAGAGTTTTTTCACCTGTGATTCCAATTAGAAAGTGGTATATTACTGCGAGTACAACACCAAAGCCCCAAAGAAGATTTTTTTTTTATGAGAGTTTTCTGTAATTGACTCATTTCAAGAAGCAGCTTAAAGGAAGGAAGGAGTGGCTAAGGTCAGGGAGGAAAGGTATGGGAACATCTTAAACTGGCTTTGCTGACTGAAGACAACATACCATGTAACTATGCCTTAATACAGATGTTTGGATTCCTTTGTATTCCTTTGAGGGAGGAGTTGGTCAAGTGCTTAAGCAGTTCTGCAGCACCTCTAAACTTTTTAGATGTGAAATTATAGTTTATTGGACTGTGTAGTCCTTCACAGTGCCTGTCAGAATTAAGTACTCTCAGCAGTACAAAAGAAATTAGTAGTTACAATTAATTTTAATACTTTTGCATATAGCCCCTGTAGAGGATGACCAGAGGACTACCTGATTGTTGATTGACAGAGCAGCCCTCCTGGTCATCATACTCAGGTGCTAATTGTTTGGTAATAATAAAGCTAATGGCCTAACAAGGGGGGTGGACCATAAAAGGCAGGGCTTGAGGCACCAGAGTACCTTCAGTGCCTGAGCACTGGGGGAGGGAGCAGGACATGCTCTGTGAGTTGGAGTTTGAGAAACTACTCAACCTGCGATATCAGCAAGAACATCGAGAGCTGAGAAAGGAGGCCGGCTCTGCGCACCCAGCGCTCCGGGGCAGCTTACTGCCATCTTGGGAATATATCATCTAGCTTCGCCTGGATCCCGGACACATCACCTTGCCTGGATCCCCAACAAGCCCCAAACATAAGGCTGCATATTGTCCTCACCAGCAATTAAGGTATTAAAATTAAGTTATGTGTAAAAAAACCCAAACCTTTTACATGAAACCAAAGAGATAAGAAGTGCTTTAGGGATAAGTCTGCGTGTATTTTTTTTTACCTTTTTTTTTCCCTCTTCACTCCAAGAATAGCCTGAAAACAAAAGAATAAATTCATCACCCTTAGCCAAAGAATTCCTGTTCAGGAAAGGCGTTTTGTGGGGTATTAACTCATCTCTCTGCCACTATGCACTTGGATCTCAAGTGCATACCAGGTGCTTTCCTGACTTCAGAGCTCTGTCAACACATAAATACAGGGGAAAACAGGTAGGATTATAAGGTGAGTTTTAAATAACATCTTAAAGTAGAAGAATGGGAAGAAGAGGGAAGCTGCTTAAGGAAGATCATTGTGTGATAGATACTTGCATGCAGTATATGTGTATATTAGCTGTTATCCATCTTGGGAAGCCCTTGCCAAGAGAGATTATTTGCATCAAATTACTTTCCCCTGGTTTTTTTTAATATTAAACTGTTTTATTAATTTTGTCTCCATTCACATGGCATAGGCCCAATTAAAAGATGGATGCCTTTATTTGCAGAGAGCATGCTTTGTTCATCTTTTCTCTGAACCGTTTCATGTTTTCTGTTTAACGTTTCATATTTTTTGGTTGTCTTTTGAACACATGCTCACCTGCTTCAATGGATACAAAGCTACTAATAAAAACACCTCTAAATATATAACAGATGCAGAAGTGAATGTAAGTGAAAACAGTTGAATAAGGGAAGCAGACCCAGAGCTGTCATCAAACTCTTCACAGTCACTAGATTTTTTTTCACCTGCTCATGCAGTGCTTGCTCAAGACCTGTTGGCAGTGACTATGTATTTCATCTCTCACCATTTTTTCTTCCTGCACCTCAGAGGCTTTTTCTAAGAGTTTGTGACTATGTTAGATTCATCTTTAAATCCTGCTAAATGTGCTAAACAATGTAAAGTGGTTGCCATTAAAAAGACAAATTTATGTGCTGCCAATGTTTTAACTAGGGCCTCCTTCTAAAGTTTGTCCTTGGAGACTCTCTGGAATCCTTCCAGCTTGTGAGAATCTTGTGTGGAAGGGTGCATGTCAGCTTGGTGAGGACAGCACCGAAGGTCTCGGAGTCTGCTGGTTTGTTTTCCTGTATAAACAAAATGCTTTTTAGGAAGAAAGGTGGAAATGCCATTTGGCAAATGAATTTTATAGTGTTTTGTGTCTGAGGTGTGGTGCTCTGAGTCGTACAAAACCTGTTGAAAATACCATGATTCTATGTGTAAACTTGAGAAGAAAATAAATGGCATTTATCTTTCTTCAAACATGTTTGATGCTTGCTGTTCTCTGACACATTCCACATGTGAGAGTTGTGTTTACAGAGATTTTTCTAGATGTGTGAAGGAACTTCAGGGCAAGATGGCTTTAAACAAGGTGCAGAGTTTTGATTTGGTTACAAAAATAAGGACTCCAGAAATCATAAGTTTATGTGTGTTCCTTTCCTTCCAGGAGTGTTTTCAGATCCCACTAAATGCACCAGGCTTTGTTGCCTTATGGACTTTGTGGATACAAAAAAAGAAAGTAGATGTTATCAAAACAAGCTTACAATCAAACAAGTGATTTGAGATAAGATCAGTTGCATTCTTCATTGTGATCTTTATCTCCATTTATTTGTTGTAATAATATAGTTGGACAGTAAACTAATGGTAGAAGGACCATCTCAGCAGCTCACCAGTTATCCTATTAAGTCAAAACAGAATACTTAAAAGAAACAAAATTGACAAATCCCTTTTAATTTCTGCCTGAATGTCTTACAGTGCTTTCCAGTACAATGCTGGGCAGTGAAACAAGTTATAGACACAAGCATGTCTTTAGAAGCTTTTTCAAGGTCATGTGATCTGACTGTCTCTGTCAGGAGCATGGAGAACACATACCAGAGAGTACAGACAGAAAAACTGCTTAGATCTCATTCCCTTTCTCTGTCCCCTTTCCCCTATGCACATGAAGTAAAATGCAGCACTCCAGCAAATGGTCACAGGGGGATTTTCCAGCTAAATTAAGCAATAGCATTTCTGCAATTGGTGCATGTTCAAAGGCATTTTGTAATTTGTGGTGTTGATTATATTGATCTATCTGTGTTCAATATGACTGTTTCATTTTCTTTGTGGAACTGAGCTACAAGGCCCTCTAATTTCTATTCCATAGACCTCTTGAAACTTCACATCTTTCTTTGTTGTGCAATCTAGTGATCACTTGCTTGTACAGAGACAGAACAGGACAGTAGTGAAAGTCAGTTTGGTGGTTGCTTGTGAAACTGCTGTTCTTGTTACACTGTGCACTTACTTTTCCCCTGCTGAATATATGCCTTCAAATAAAAAGTTCAAACTAGCTCTGTTACAGAGAGACTAGTTTCTCTGTACACAGATGCTCTGTATCAGACATACAGACAAATTAAAAGCAGAACTTTTCTCTCCTTTGTTTGCAGCCTCATTAGTTCTGTATGGTTCCAAAGCTTTAAATCTACATAGAAATAAGCATGCACTAAAGCATATGGACCCAAGTGCTGACCACAGTTACATCCCTGTAAATCTAGACAGTAACTATTATCATTTGGATTTGTGCTAATGTTATGAAATGAAGAAAGCAAGTGACTTATTAGTGATGAATGGAGTTTTTATGGCCATGTCAGTCTTGCACAAGTTTATAAGGTAGATTGAGTACTGATACTCACAAGTTTAACTTTTTGTTATTATGTGTAAAGAAGTCTATGGCAGGTCATTCATTGCTAATTAAGTGAATACTATTGAAGAGTATATTAATTAGAGTTCTGTTATTTGAGGAAGTGGCATGTTGGATTTTGTTTAAAGTCTTGGAGCTCTTGTACAGTCCTTAGTTCAACTATTTTTTTTTATTTAATCTTTTTGTTTGATATGTATATCACTATTGTATGAGAATATCTTTAGCTCAAAGGAAGAGCATTAGCAAGACAGTGAGCATGTTTGTAATTTCCTTTAGGGATACAGATGTGCAAGTGTTCAGTGCAATACATTTTCTGGCCATTTGCAGAAATTATAACCAACATTCAACAAAAAGGAGGGAGCATGCTACAGGGAAAACTTGTTCCGGGGGGTATTGATCATGATTCAGAATTAATGTTGCTGTTTGGTCTATTGTCTTTCCATTCATAGCTCTCTGTTGCTTCAAGCTGCACCGAAAAGGGGATAGATAAATAGATTTGCATATGTAGAAAGGATTAAGATGAGTATATGAGCAGAATAATCACTTCAATCTATAAAAACTTTTGTGTTGAATAGACTGCTTAAATATGTATTGAGCATAAAATATTGCAATCTTACATCTTTTAAATCGTGTCTAAATAAATTAACATTGTAGGATACACTTAATTACTACATTTATGAATGCTTTAAGCATTGTGAATGTTTCATAATGTGCAAAAATGAGACCCTTGCAAGAAAACTGACAGTAAAATAATTTGAAGTTATAAGTCACAGAAAGGGCAGGAATGACTGCTCTTATGAGGTCTGATACCTCACCACCTAAGTCTGTGGCAACAGTATCTTGTTCAGTAATCACTGACTCTAAATAAACCGTACCATTTCTCTTTAAAAGAGCACCACAGTCATTTCAAATTTAGGAGAATTTGAAGGCTCAAGCTATGTTTATGGACCCGAGCACAACAACATAACTTTTAGGAGGAATGCTTTAAAACAGTCTTTAACAACCAGACCAGTTGTCTTCAGGGTACTCAGCCTCCTGAGCCAGAAGACAGAAATAAGGAGCAGATTGAAGTTCCCACAATCCAGGAAGAAACAGTTAGAGATCTGCTGCTCCACTTAGACATACACAAGTCTATGGGGCCAGATTCCACCCAAGAGTACGGAGTGAGCTGGCAAAGGATCTTTCCAGGCCACTCTCTATTATTTTTCAGCAGTCCTGGTTAAGTGGGCAAGACCCAGAGGTTTGGAGACTGACAAATGTTACACCCATTTATAAGAAGGGTAGGAAGGAGGATCCAGGAAACTACAGGCCTGTCAGCCTGACCTCAGTGCCAGGGAAGGTTATGGAACAGATCATCCTGAGTGTGATCACGCACCATGTGCGGTACAACCGGGGAATCGGGCCCAGTCAGCACGGGCTTACGAAGGGCAGGTCCTGCCTGACCAACCTCATCTCTTTCTATGACAAGGTGACCCACCTGGTAGATAAGGGGAAGGCGGTAGGCATCACTTATCTTTACCTCAGTAAAGCATTTGATGCAGTTTCCCACAACGTTCTCCTGAAGAAACTCACTGCTCATGGCCTGGATGGGAGTACCCTTTGCTGGGTTCAAAACTGGCTGGATGGCTGAGCACAAAGAGTGGTAGTAAATGGAGTCACACCCAGTTGGCAACCAGTCACCAGCAGTGTCCCCCAGGGCTCTGTACTGGGGCTGGTTCTGTTCAATATCTTTATTGATGATCTGGATGAAGGCATCAAACGCACCCTCAATAAGTTTGCAGAAAACACCAAGTGGGGTGAGAGTGTTGATCTGCCTGAGGGTAGAAAGGTGCTACAGAGGGACCTGGACAGGCTGCAGTGGTGGGCCAAGGCCAATTATATGAGATTCAACAAGGCAAAATGCCAGGTCCTGCACCTGAGCACAACAACCCCATGCAAAGGTACAGGCTTAGGGAAGAGTGGCTGGAAAACTGCCTGGCAGAAAAGAACTTGGGGTGCTGGTAGACAGCCGGCTGAACATGAGCCAGCAGTGTGCCCAGGCGGCTAAGAAGGCCAACAGTATCCTGGTCTGTATCAGTAACAGTGTGGCCATAAGGAGTAGGGAAGTGATTGTCCCGCTGTACTCAGCACTGGTGAGGCCTCATCTCGAATATTGTGTTCAGTTCTGGGCCACTCACTTTAAAAAAGACATTGAGGTGCTGGAGCAGGCCCAGAGAAGGGCAACAAAGCTGACGAAGGGCCTGCAGCACAGGTCTTATGAGGAGCAGCTAAGGGAGCTGGGGTTGTTTAGTCTGGAGAAGAGGAGGCTCAGGGGAGGCCTTATCGCTCTCTACAACTACCTGAACGGAGGTTGGAGCCAAGGGGGGGCTGATCTCTTCTCCCAAGTGACGAGCGATAGGACAAGAGGGAGTCGCCTCAAGTTGCACCAGGGGAAGTTCAGACTGGATATTAGGAAAAAAATTTTACTGAAAGGGTGGTTGGGCATTAGAACAAGCAGCTCAAGGAGGTGGTAGAATCACCTTCCCTGGAGACATTCAAAAAATGTCTGAATGTGGCCCTTTGGGACAATGTTTAGTGGTGGACTTGGCAGACCTGTGTTGATGGTTGGACTCAATGATCTTGAAGGTCTTTTCCAACCAAAGCGGTTCTATGAGAAATAAATCCTTTAAAGAAGGTTCTTGATTTCTGCATCCTGAAAAAATGTTCAATGTCTAAGAGTATAGCACTGAAGGAATTGTGAGTGTGTAACATAGTGCCATTAGTATAAACAACATGTAGAAAGAAGAAATTTTCCTGAGATATGCATATAAATAAATGCAAAGTAAAGGCCATAAAGCGGGCCAGAAATACTTAGCTCTCTTGATGTCTACAGCTTTCCAAATTAAATCCTACTTTTACTTACCTGAAAATGGTTATTCTTATCTTGATATGCATATATAAAACTTTTATGAATTCCCAAGAATCTGTGAGAAATTATGCAAGTATACTGTGGGGAAAAGGGGCACAAAATCCCCTAAATCTGGATGTTTAAATGATATAGTGAAATTGTGAACTAATATAAAATCCTTATTGAACAGAGCATGGAGCCACAGGCTTTTCAGACACACTGAGTTGATAGCTCTAAAATATTAAAGTGATTTCTGATGTCCGGCTCTAAGGCAATAAAAATAGATCTTCAGATTTTTATGTATGAAAACTGGGCTTATAGAAGAATAATGGCCATCAGGAGGATGCTGCACATTTGCAGACCTGCCATTTTCAATGCTGATATGGTACCCATATGTTTTTGTCTTCCTTTTTGAGACTGCTGAGGCTGCATAACAAAAGCTCTTGTTCATTCAGCCTCTGAGTAACCTTCCTCAGTGCTGAATATAAACATGGCAGTTAGGACTTTTCTTATGGGATTGCTTTGCCATTGGCTGTCACTGTTTGTTCTTTGTGTCAATGCAATTTTATTCTGTTCTGTTCTGAATGAAGGGAGAGCATTGAAGATGTCCTGAAGTAGTTTTAAAAGTAGGAAAAAGAAAGACTTATCGTAACAGGTTGCGTTATTCTTGGGTATTCATTCTTGGCTTATATGGCTTTGGAAAAAGAGCAGTGTAATAACCTGGATAGAACTGCTCATTTTTAAAATTATTTTTTAAGACTAGATTTCTTCAATGGCAAACCCACCTTGTAATTGTCTCTACATGAATGAATGACGAATGGAAGAAAGAATAGCATGAGGGTAGAAAAGCATTCATTGAATTTTGTCAAAATCTCAAAGGATGCTGTTTGTTTTTCACTTGGACTTGTTTTTTTAATTATTTTCCTTCTAAAAAGGCAAGAAACAAGAAGATTTTTGAAGAACACTTCAGTCTTCAGCTTGCCTTCATTACATAATATCAGCACTTCAGTTTATAGTCTAGTAAAAATATTAGAAAAGAAAAGTAGGAACATGAAACTTCTCATCTATTTTTTAATGTTAATTAAGTTTTTGCAGACAACTGCATAAGAATGCAGTCCCTGAAAAAAATATTCATTATTCTCTAAAGCCAGGCAAGCTATCTGATTGACTTGAGAGAGTCTTACGGAGCACAGCAGAGCCCTTAGACATGTCCTACAAATGATTCATTATTTAGGGCCCAAGTGACTTTGCTCTATAAATTCCAATTCATGCAGTTGTCCTGGTAACCATGTTATCTGAGTGAGTAGAAAGTATTATTGCAATAAAAGAGTTAAAATGTCATCTCAAAATATTTCTTTGGTTGGTTCAAATTCTCTACAGTGAAACCAAGAGTCAATAAGTCTAAGTTGAAGCCAGAAATCATGGTTTCTGCTATTCATTAAATCAACATTAATTTTGTATTTGTACACTAGAAAACTACTAGGAATTGACAGTGGAATCAATTTTGGTGAATTTGTCCTGTTGCTCTAGTTTTACAGAATGCTGATTTCCTTTTAGTGCCTGGGAGCTCCAAATCAAAGCATCTGGGATGTTTGGCATTAGCATGTATAGAACAATTTTACCAATATATTCTATGAAGTGAAAGACGAGTCTACTTATATCATCAAATAATAGATGAGATACTGGATTGCATGAAGCAGAATGGAGCACTCCCATTGACTTATATAGGTAAAATAATTTAACATTTTAAAAAGGCAGACAGACATATTTATATGTAATATATGGTCATCTACAGATCAGATTATCTTTTTCCTAATAACTGCTGGTAATTTGTGTTAAATTAGTCTATCCCCTAGTGTGACACCTATCTAATGGTTTCTGCAGTATTCTGTGGAGTTATACATACTCCCTGAGGCAGGAAGATCTAACAGTAAAAACAGTTATTGTATTGGAAAAGACAGTAAAATAATTAATTTCATGATATGTAAGGAGGAAAATCCTGTCTGCATTTAGGATCAATTTTCAAGAGAATTGATTAAGTGCAGCTGCCAGGAACTTCGAATATAATTAGATATGTAGAAATGTATTCTTATAGAGCTCTGCTCTATTGTGTTTTTAACTGCAGAATCTGCAGAATTTGCCTAAGAAATAAGAAAGCACTATGGTTTGGGTTTTTTTTTTGTTGTTGTTAGCTTGTTTTTGTGGGGTTTTTTTCTGGTGTTTGTTGGGGTTTTTTTGTTAGGCATGGAAAGTACCTGTGATGCAGATGCATGACAATTCCTGTCATGCAAGGATTTAAGGTTACGCCTATCTCTAAGGTTTGAAAGATTCCAGTCATATGCTTCCTATTAAATACATTAAGAAGCAGCATATGTATTTATACATACAGCATATGATGAATTCTGAAGGTCTTTGGATTTGTCTGAGCTAAATTCAAGATAGAATTTCTTTGAGTTTAACTGGATTCTGAGAACAAGTTTTGTTTTTCTTTGAGTCATTTTCATTGCAACATATTTCACAGTAGCGTTATGTAGTTCTGATTTACTTTCAGCCCAGTTAGTGAAGTACAGCTGATATCTAGATCTGCTATAGTTAATGTGTGCATATACATTTTTGTGTACACATTTGAAAATATTGAATTTTTTTATTAAGCAATTATTTTCATGTTTGTTATAATTTACTGAAATGTAATAAATGGGTGTTTTCAGAGTTTCTCACACTTTTACCTGGATTTATTCTATCTTTGTTTGAAACTCCCTCAGACTGTTTCCTCTTCTCTTTCCCCTCTTGTACCAAAAATCCCAGGCTGTTTTAACCTCAAATTGCATCTAGAAACATCCAGTTTCTCTTTGCTCTTCCAGTGGTAACTGGTATTTATGCTCGGGAGTAGACATAATGGTTTCCTCTCTTTCTCAGTAGGTCATTATAACTGAGAAGAATCTCATAGTTTATTGCAGTTTTCACTCTAGTAAAACATACTGATTCCTTTGCCCAGGAATCTCCTCTGCCTGGTACCTGATGGACAAAGGTTGGCTTGTTTGTGTTTTGGGGGCAAACAATTCCCAAATGGCCTCTTTTGTGGCGTTTGGGATCTCATAATTCAGTAGTCTTCTTGCTGGGGACAATAAAGTAAAGCTGTCTTAAGAAAATGCTGTATAGTCTTAATCATCTCAAGAATTCCAAAGTATTTTTTTAGACCTATTTGGGGGATGTAGTGTGCAACAAGATATATTCATACTCGTAGTGGCCTGTGGAAATGTGGTAGAAAGGGGTAAGGGGGAAGAGTTAGGGAGATTAATGTGAAGATAGAGTAGATCCAGGTGACTGTGGATGATTTGATGACATGTTTGTTAAATGTATCAAACTGACAGTCTATAAAAGAGGCATCAGAGCACATTTGCAGAACTTCAGACTTGATTCCAGCTGTGGTTTTGCTGCAGTTATTGTTCATGCTGCAAAGTTTTGTACCCTGTGTTGTGGTACTTTGCTTTTTTAATTCTTATGGGTGGTTCCTTCAACATTATCAATCTCAATATAATGAAATTCAGGTAAACAAAAAAAATAGACAAGTTCCTATCCTTTTGCTGAGTCTACCTGCTATAACACTAATTGTGAATGAATAATGATTACTTATCAGCTCTGAGTGAAAAATACATAGATTGTGGCTCTTATGGACTATAATGAGGAGGAAATGTGTTTTAACTTGTAAAGGGTGATGGAGAGCTTCTTACACAGGTGCTTTCTTCATATTTACTGCCGAGCTGGTCCCATTCTAACCATGAATTCTGCTCAGTTACAGCTCCCCTGAAAGTGAGAATCATTACACAGGTGTTATTGGGGGTCTTATTGGAGCTGCTGGGTATTTAAAGGTTAAATTGCAGGGGAGAGGTTGTGTTTGAAAGGAGGGTTTTACAAAGCTGGTTCTGGAAAATGAGAACATTCAGCAAGCTCGTCACTGAGATGCATTCAGCGTGATAGGATTTTTCCTCTCTCAGTTATTGTTTTTAGCTGAGTTGCACTTCAAACTGCAAGTTTGGTGCAAGATCCATCTCACCTTCTTTATGTTATGGAGTAGAAAAATGAGTTCGAGTTAAACTGACACTGTCCTATTAAAAAATATTTGCATGTCTAATAGGTAAGAGCAGCATAATAAAAGAAAAGGAAATTTCCTTTTGAAATGATGTTTGATCCAACACAGGAAGTCAAATCAATGCAAAATGGATACTTTCCACAAGATGGCGGTGTAGGTGCATTTTTTAATGTTTCTGAGCTAAAATAAATTGTTCTGCAAAAAGCAAGAGTGTTGTGATAACCTAGCCATTTATAACCTTAAAATAATTACTGTTTTATTATTGCAGTTGGTCAAATCCTGAGTCATACAGAAATTCAGCAACTTCCATTACCACTGGGTTTTAGTATCATTTATTTAAAATACATGTAACTGATTTCTTGCCCTCTGAGCAATTGAAGTGTCTGTACGGTGAGGGAACACCGAAGATTATGAGAAACCTTTGCATTTTTTAGCCCAAAGATAAAATCAGGACTAAGGTTTATCATCAAAACATAAAGAGTAGAAATTTCTATGAGGAAGAAAAATTTTGATTTGATGTTAAGGAACAAAATGTCTCCTACCCTAAGTATTACTGTCTTTTAATTGTCCTACATTTTTCAAGATAAGGTTGGTTTCTCCCCCACGCTTCCCCTCCCCGTCCCCCTTAGAAGCTAATTCAGATTTTTACTAGTGCTTCTCAATTTAACAAGGTGTCTTTCATAAGTGTTTATATCAGTATGAGTTTTGCTGTGATGTATTTCATTACTTACCAATGCTTATAGATATCTAAATGACAGGTGTCAAAAGGATGGGACTAGGCTCTTCTCAGTGGTGCCCAGTGACAGGACAAGGGTCAATGAACATCAGCAGGAACACAGGAAGGTCCACCTAAACATGAGAAAAAGCTTCTTTACCTTGAGGGTGACAGAGCACTGGAACAGGCTGCACAGAGAGGTTGTGGAGACTCCTTCTCTGGAGATGTTCAAAATCCTCCTGGATGTGATCCTGTGCTACCTGCTCTAGGTGAACCTGATTGAGCAGAAGGGTTGGACTTAGATGATCTCCAGAGGTCCCTTCCAACCCCTACAGTTTCTGTGATTCTGTGATTCAGCAGGACTGATGACTCTCTCTGGCCCATCAGGTAGTGGAATTTCATGTGCACTTACAAATCCATATTCTGATTTTTAAAACCCCTTAATCATGGAGATATAGTACAAATCTCAAGGAAATACTAGAAAGCCTGTATTCATATAGAAGTGTATCTTGGAGAATACCAAAATCACAAAACTATTTTGACAAAACCAGTTTTCTGTACGTGTTGTTTTAGAGTCTCCAGCAGATGTCCCTTGAGAACTTCACATTTTATACAGAAACAACTGCTGCATCTTCAAAGGACTGGAAAATGTAACTGGGACACTTTCTGGACGTGGCTGTTAGCACTGCTTTCCAGAAACAGCTGGAAAGAATACTAGATTCTTAAATCTAGGGGTTCCCAAAAATGGCTTTCACAATGCAGACAGGCATTGTTTTAAACAGAGCTGAGAGTCATCCAGAGACTATTTTTCAGACCCGTGTGCCTTTTTTTAATACTAGATGATGTTATTCTACGTTCTGCCAGACTGCTTTTTTTTTAGACTCTCCAGTAGGCAAAATTAGGAATAAGCTTTTTTTTTAATTAAAAAAATAATCTACCTACAAGCTTTTTATGTAACACTGTAATGTCCTCTTACTCTGAATCTTCAGACTTCAAAAAAAGTGTATAAATAATGGAGAAGCTATTATTTGCACCTTTGAATGTAGAAGAGGTTTATCTGTCTGTAATGTAACATAGACATCAAATGTAACTCTGCAAGGTCATGAAACAAAAAAGGCTAGCTGAATCTACTAGGAAAAGAAAAGGCATTATGTAACCACTTGAGAAAGTAAGCAAATTCAAATACCAGAGAATTACATAAGACTATTCTTAATCTGTTTAAAGCACAAAAGTATTGGCCATATCAACACAGATTCTGCATGAACTTTATTTCTCTATTTTTTTATTATTTTTTTTAATTTTTTTGATTCTTTCTTAGGAGAGGAAATCTAAAATATTCCTTTTGAATGAAACTCTTTGCCATTCTCAGAGTTCCAAGTTTATTATAGGACATTCCAAACACTGAGATTTGTGTACTGGGAGGAGAGAAGTTGGAGACAAAAATATGCTAATTTCTGTGTTTCACTGTTTTTTTGAAGATGGATCATTGAATAATCTATTTATGCATGAATATTTTAGATGTTCATCGTGTTGTGTCAATAATGATCAGTATATTGGTGCCCTTTATGTGGGGGAATGACTGCTGGATTGATACATTTTTCAATTAAATAATATATTTTTAGGTCAAGAAATAACCTTTACATCCTTGTTATTCTTTGAAGTGATTTTTTGTGTGTTGTTTTTTTTTTGTGGCTGAAGGAAGCCAATTTTGTCAGGTTTTTAGTTTGTTTGGTAGACCTGAGTGTTTTCATTTGTACAAAACTGGTGCAAACATTCAAAAGAAAATGAAAGACTCTGAAAGCACTTGTATTTAGAGTATTTTGAAGTCGTAGAAATAACCAATTAAAATTTAAATGCAATATTATCTTTAGGAATAGAATAGAATTTTTTGATTAGAAAAGACCATAAAGATCATCAAGTCCAACCATTAAACTAACACTACAAGGTCCACCGCTAAGCCATGTCCTTAAGCACCACATCTACATGTCTTTTAAATATCTCCAGGGATGGTGACTCAAGCGCTTCCCTGGGAGGCCTGTTCCGATGTCTGGCAACCCTTTTGGTGAAGAAATTTTTTCTAATATCCAATCTAAACTCAAGGCCATTTGCTCCTGTTCTATCACTTGTTTCTTGGGAGAGAAGACCAGTTCCCACCTCGCTACAACCTCCTTTGAAGTAGTTGTAGAGAGTGATAAGGTCTCCCCTCAGCCTCCTTTTCTCCAGACTAAACAACGCCAGTTCCCTCAGCTGATCCTTGTAAGACTTGTGCTCTGGATCACCTTCATTGCTCTTCTTTGGACACACTCCAGCACCTCAATGCCCTTCTTGTAGTGAGGGACTCAAAATTGAACACAATATTGACGGTGCAGCCTCACCAGTGCCAAGTACAGAAGGTGAACACTTTCCTAGTCCCGCTGGCCATGCTATTTCTGATACAAGCCAAATCCCTCTGCAGGCCTTTCTGACCCTCAAGCAGATCAACACTCCCACTCAACCTGGTGACATATGCAAACTTACTGAGTATGTACTCAATCCCCTCATCCAGATCATTAATAAAGATATTAAATACTGAGCCTCCAATACTGAGCCCTAGGGAGCATCACTTGTGAACATAGAATCATAGAATTGATTGATCAGCCACCAGCTGAATTTGGCTCTATTTACCACAAATCTTTGGGCTTGGCCTTCCAGTCAGTTTTTTACCCAGCAAAAAATACACCCGTCCAAGCCATGAGCAACCTGTTTCTCCAGGAAAATGCTGTGGGAAATTGTGTAAAAGCCTTTACTAAAGTTCAAATAGACAACATCCCCAGCCTTTCCCTCATCCACTAAGCAGGTCAGGTTGTCATAGAAGGAGAACAGGTTAGTCAAACAGGACCTAACTTTAATAAACACATGCTGACTGGGCCTGATTGGCTTGTTTTGTATGTGCTATGTGATGCCACTAAGCATCACACAGCCACTCACTCACTCCCCCCCTGGCGGGATGGGGAGGGGATAGGAAGAATAAAAGTGAGAAAACTTGTGGGTTGAGATAAAGACATTTTTTACGTAAAGCAAAAGCAGTATGCACAAGTAAAGCAAAACAAGAAATTGACTCACTACTTCCCACCAGCAGACAGGTGTTTTCATAGAATCATAGAATGGCTTGGGTTAGAAGAGACCTTAAAGGTCATCTAGTTCCAACCCCCCTGTCATAGGCAGGGACACCTCCCACTAGACCAGGTTGCTCAAAGCCCCATCCAACCTGGCCTTGAACACTTACAGGGAAGGGGCATCCACAACTTCTCTGGGTAACCTGTGCCAGTGTCTCACCACCTTCACAGTAAAGAACTTTCTAAAATCTAAATGGTTTGAAACCATTCCCCCTTGTTTTATCACTCCATGCCTGTGTAAAAAGTTCCTCTCCAGCTTTCCTGCAGGCCTCCTTCAGGTACTGGAAGGCTGCTGCATATGGCAGGAAAAATTTCCAAAGTTAAACTGGATTTGCTATTTTTTTCTCTTTCTCCCAAAAAAGGAGAAAAAAAGCCATTACCTTACAGCAGTGAGCTCTTCTGGCATCTAAGAATTTCTGCATACCACATTCAGTGATATCTCTTTCTAATCAGTATAAATAACCTAATCAGTATAATAAAAATTGTCTATTGATTTATGTTCCAGCTGGCTTTTGTGCACAGTGTCTGAGAGTTTTCAATTAAGGCAATTGATCTTTTTGTAGGATGTGAGTTATTTCATTTTCTTGACTTTGATTGAAATACATTCCTCCCACTCACGTTCCCAAGTACCTGAAAAGACAAACATACAACTAGAAAAGAATAAAGGTCAAACCGTGGTCACTGAGCCTGACCCAAATCTAGCATTAAGAGCATATTGAATCTCTAGTGTATTATTTCTATTGATTTCAGTTTGTAGAATTATCATAAAAGTAGAAGTGATAGAAAGTTTCTTGGGTTTTTTTGTTTTGGTTTGGTTTGGGTTTTTTTTGAGGAATGAATGGGAAACAAATTATTGTTACAGAATGCAATCTGACAGTGCAACAGAAACTCAACTGTGTTTTAAAATCCCATTAATTTGTTTGTAAGCAAACTCCAAATTGAGTGCTGTGGTAATGAAAAGCCAGAATGTGAAAACTTAGGCTTCTTACAACTTGATTTGACTGCAGCCATGGTAAAGTGGGAAAAATTGAGGGAACTTTCAAAAAGAAGGAACCATCTATCGTCACAGTGTAAAACATAATGGTGGCATTGAATACCTTGACATGTTGTAGCAGTGTACAAAAACTATGCTACAACGTTGGAGGCCTAGCAAGTTTATGTTTGTTCTTTTGGCTTATTTCTTATCTGTTTTGCACAGCCAAATCTGTATGGGTTTCAGGGAAGTGTTGAGTATTTTAGTTCTTTGCACAGGTACATTACTGATTAGCGACACAGCTGTTTTGTGTGCTATATATCTGCATAAGTGTATTGAGATATGATGAAAATAACATCTTGCCAGTGTATGGCAGGTAGCCAGCAAAGAATAAATTTGGTTAATCCCAACAACCAGTGATTTTGTGCAAATATATTTACTATTTTGGTGTTCAGTAGAATTTGTGTTATGTTACCTAGGTTATTGAATAGTTTCAATATGCTGCTTAAATTTATATCAGCTTCTGAAACTGATACAATGTTCAGGAACTTCCCTAGTTGGTTGGCTATTATTGTAGTGAAAAGTATTTGGCAATCACTGAAGTCATGGAAACTTACTGTACAGGTTAACTACTGATGTTTGTTTAGTAGATTTCAGTACCTTGTTGAGGTCTCAGTCACTGCCCTGAGGAATTTACAATCAAAGATACTTAGAGATAACAAGTCCGTATTGAGTTTACTTGGCTGAAAATTGTTAGCCAAGCTAAGCATGACACATCGGGCCTGTCAAATATCATATACCTTGCATTTCAGCATTAGTGAGCCAGTGAAAAAGTATTTAAATTTAATATGGGAGGAATTAAATTGGAATTAGGACTGGAGGAATATGGTGGAAAATGAGGTAACTTACTTTGCCAAGTGAAATCTTCAAAAGGGGTGGATTTTTATGTGCAAAAATCATATGGAAGTTGGGGATAGGATTATTTTATTCTTCAGAGCAAACAGTTTGCATTGAAAAGTGGCTCAGAAATGGTTGAGTATAGGTATTGTGTATAAAAATCAAGGTGAGAGAAATAGGGTTTAATCCTGGCAGATTTTCAGTTATTCTTCAGTATTTTGAAGATGAAAGAACAGATATGAACTTTGTGTGGGAAATTATTTATCTGATTACCTTCAGAATATTTTTTTTTTGCCTTGAAAACCATTTATCTAATTTGATTTATTAGGTCGATAACAGCCCAGTCTTGAAGCCGAGTCACAAATTGTGTCAATTACTTGGCAAGCTCGGTGTCAGCCCACTCTATGCTCTGTTTGCTCTATTTCAAAACACACTGCTTCATCACATCGGTGTCAGTACTTCATGGAGCATTCAAGTGCAAGTCCCACACATCTGTGTGCTAAAATAGGCTATTGAATTTTAATCAAACTTAAAGCTGTCCTTTCTTATCTCATCTAACAGTGACAGTAATGTGTTTTATCACTTCTGAGAGAATCACAGTACATAAATTGAATGTCTTGTCAGTAAAACCATAATTATCTATATAACACAATTTTTACAGATCCATTGTCAAGGTCACCACAGTTCTTACTCATTTTTACTGAACACATTCATCTTGGCTTTGTGCAGCTAGATGGAAAAGATAGGCAAAACACAAGAAGTAATTTATTACTTTAATTTCAAATTTGAAGATGGATAAGGTAGATGGATTGAGTAAATCCTGATTTGCCTTACTCAACTTCTGTGTGGTCTGGATTGTCACATATTTTTAACATCAATTGTGAGGTTTTTTGTTTTATTTTTCTGTATGTGCTGTATTCATAATTATGTGCTACATTTTTGCAAGATTTGGCTGAGTTTGCTCTACATTTGCTGTTTTGTTTCATTTGGTCCTTTTCTTTTTTATTATACAGCACTTGTTCTCATTTGGTCAGATGGCAAAAACACCAGAAAACAAGGGAGAAAAAAATTAAGGGGAAAGGTGCATGTTGTAAGGAGACAAGCAATAATCTTCCCAGTCCCAAGACCCTGTTAAAACCTTTGGATTAAAAAACCCAGAAGAATTGTATTGGGAGCTTTGAAGATTTGAACTTAGAAAGGTGAAAGGAAATAACTGAAAAACTGGCCAGTAGAAGGAAAAGCCACCAGAATAGTTAATAAAAGTAGGCACTGGAACAAAATTAAGAGAAGGAAGGTTTAGAAAGCCTTTTCTAAAAAAAGCAGTTATGGTTTATGACAGGGAGGAAGGTGGAGGTAAGGGACATTAGAACTTGTTAGAAAGGCAGATACATTTATGGATAAATTATAGGAACAAGGGATTTAAAAATAGTAACAAAAAAGACAAAATCCTGAAATTGCAGGAGTAACACTTCTTTAGACTATGAGAATATTCCCTGCTTAGAACGAGGTTTTACCTCAGTTAATTATTGTGTAGATTATTTGTGTTAATTATTAATTATTGTGTAGAACTCGCAAAGTAACTTAAATATTCCTATATTGGAGTTTCTTTTTAACATGCTTTCTAAGGTGAAATTTTCTATGTAAAAAGTCTGCATAAACAGTTATCCTGTCTGGATTAGACTTTGGCAGGCTATAAGGAACACTGAACTTAAATGATGAACTTAAACGATCACTCTGGAGTGATCCAGAGCATGAGAGAGTATGCATATGGTCCTTGTGCAGAACAGGACATTAGACTCAATAAAGGATGTTCCTTAGAATAAAATCAAATGTAGTCTGGTTTTGACTGTAAGAGGGAAGAGGGCTGATTACTAATAATTAGGTGTATCCTCTGTGATAATCATATTTGTGAATATTGAGTGTAATAATGCAGGTGAACCATCCTGTCTGGTAATCATACTTTGTGTTAAATTCAGTAGCAAATATTTAACATTTTGTTTACTAAAGGGTGTATAAGAAGTAGGGAAAACTATCTTTTTATAACTAAGAGTAAGAAGTTATTTCTTCTTTCTGTCTTATCCTTCCCAACTCCATGTCCAATAAAAATAGATTGAGGTTTTTTCTTTTAATTTTTTTAAATTTTACTTTTTTATTTTTTACATTCAGATAATTTCATTTACAATAACACTTCCAAAGGGTCTATGCATTACAGTCTAAGCAAGCTCAGGAGTGTGTTTTAATTCAGATGACCTCCCCAGTTAGTGTATTGATGGACCTCTGGTTTATTCTCCTATTCAGTTTCCTAGTGGCAAAAGCTAGCGGGAGAACAGGAAAGAGAAATGTCACTTGAAGAAAAAACCCAAAACACCCAAAAAACAACTCTGCAGGACTGGGAGACTGCTTTAGAGTAGAGGCAGTAGACCACATAATCAGTTTGCTATAGAGCTTGGTAGGAGTTGTGGCTGTGACCTGGATATAAACTTTGTAACAGCGGGAGTAACCTGAAGCTAAACAGTCCATTAAGGGACCATGCTACTGCATTGTTACTTCTACTGTCTCTGAAATCCTTAGCAAACGGGTATTTAACTCACAGGTTTAAGGAATAGCATCTTTTATTTTACATGTTTCTCATAAGGTAGTTCTGGGATTGTAAAGACTTGTGTGTGGAGCCCTGATAATCCTTACTTTCTCTGGATCTTATAAGCACTTGTCATATGTAATAGTGGTAGGCTCACAGAAACATCCTTCACACAGTTCCAATAAGTTCTTCAAGATTCTGGAGAAACCTGAGTGATGAAAATGGTCCCTAGAGGTCAGAGTGCATTTTCCCTTTTTTGTCTTGCAGTAAGAGCACGAATGAGGAAGCTCCTCATTCCCCCATGCTCTGCCTGCAAGTGAATTATTTCCTTCTCGATTTCCTTAGGGTTCAGTAGGGCTCTTGTACCTTCTAATTTGATCTAAATCATTGAAACAGCAGTGTATTGTTGAGAGCTAACAAATGCCTTGTCCAGTTGCTAATCCTTTACCAAAAGTATTTCAGATTTCTGATTCTATATTTCAATTGTCCTGTACATCCTGGGATCATACTGTGCTTAGTGGCAATATGCTGTTTGGGATGAATCAGGTATATGTTATGGCACTAGTAATACGGACTGGAGTATCTCACTGGAATCCCCATAATAATAATAATAGTGAGTATGAGTCAGTGTAGGAGTGGCTAAGATTAACTCAGAGTTTCAGGGAGCCAAGAGATGATTCATCTTTTGAAATAAAGAGAAGCTGCTAATAAACATTAATAGATATTTTCAGTTTTGTTTGCAGCATACCAACACTTGCTGTAGATATTTGGGAAGCAACACAAAGAACTGAGAATATCATACCAACAGGAGCTCTGTAAGCAATGACTTAGTAGATGTACATTGATTTATTGCTACTGTGGATATCAGCACTCTCTAGTGTGAAGATACAGCAACAAACTTTACTGGTGGCAGCTGACTTTGTTCCCAGTCCTTAGTGATGTTGTTTTACACTTGAGATTTGCTGGGAATTTCCTTGAACTACTGTTTGTTAAGTGAATCTTGTCAACAACAAATATGTTTAATTTATAGTGTTTACAGTGGCAACTGACAGATAACAGGAAAGACACTCTGAAGTAGATTCACTGGGCAGGAGAATGAATTTGTTTTCTGCAGAGTAGGTGTGTTTGTAGACTGTAGAGTCACAGTAGTTTTTGCATATCTGCCAAATAATTTTAACTGCAACCTCATGCTACTCTGCCTGCTGTGACAGTCTTTCTGAACCTCCACTGCCTTGAAACTATCTTCACAATTCAATGCTGAACTGCACCCAACTGTTGTCCCACATACTTTCACCTCATGGAGAACTCTTACTTCAGATGAAAAACAGTGTGACACTTGTTTTGCTCAGCTGTCAGACAATGTCTTGAACTTCCTTGCTGGTAAGAGAACTTTTATGTTTTCTAGTCACTGCAGATGTTTGCATTGTTTTTGTCTGAAAGAGTGATGTCAGAGCCAGACTCGAGAGTATCATGATAAACTCCAATTGCTATTCAGTGTGATACAGAGCTTTCTGCCCTCTGGGATTTTGTTCCTCCCTACACATTACTCAAAGTGGAACCTAGCCTGATGTGTCACAAACTATCATCTTTTCCTGGTATATTTAATGCACATAAAACTGCTGTTTTTGTTGTCCTTGCAGTGCCTCAGACCATGGTGGCCAATGCTCACTCTTTGTCCAGCCAAAATAGTTTCATTGTGTAAAATATCAGCTTATGTTTCTTCTAGAAGCAGAGACAGGAAAGAAAGCCCCAAGGATACTGGCCGTGTTTGTTTGTGTCCTTGATTTTTTAAAATGTTTTCAATACATGTTCTTAAGCTGTGTTTTTAATTCTTTATTATCAAGAAGAAAAAATGCTGTAATTTTCATTGCAATTTGTGTTCTGTATTATTGGTTTCTCACTAACCTTGTACCTGCTTGGAGGTCACAATTCACACAACTGCCCAACATTTTTCTCAGCTTTCCTATTTTTCATTTTGATCAGAATTCTCCTGTACTATGGGGAAACCACCTTTGTAGATGCAAACTCAGAAGTGCTTTTGCAATTTGTCATCTCTTTCAATGCTCAGATATCTCAAATTCAATGTGTGCACTGTTAAATGTTCACTAAACTCCTCTCTAAAAATTATTGTCTTAAAACCTTGAGAGCACTGTTTGGTTTGTGTCTGTATATGTCTGCTTTCACAGGAAAAAAATATTTCAAAAAAAGACTGTGAAGTACACACCTGCCATTAGTATTTGATAATGTTTTGCTTTCCTTAAGTGGAAAATGTTGAGTAGATAGTGATTTCCGAAAGACTACCTCTACACTTTCTTCTTGAGTTTTTTTCTTTTTTCATAGCTTATAATAACCTAACTGATAAATTGGACTGGGCTGACTCTAATCACATATTTGACCCATATCTTGTTAAAGTATTTTGGTTGTTCTCATTAATTTTGTGTGTGTGTGAGGGTGCTGGTTTTGGCTGGGATAGAGTTTAATTTCTTCATAGCAGCTTGTATGGTGCTGTGTTATGTATTTGTGTTGGAAACAGTGTTGGTAATAGAGAGATATTTTCATTCTTGCTGAGCAGTGCTTATACAGAGTCAAGGCCTTTTCTGCTTCTCGCACCACCCCACCAGTGAGTAGTCTGGGGGTGCACAACAAGTTGGGAGGGGACACAGCTGGGACAGCTGACCCCAACTGACCAAAGGGATATTCTATACCACATGCTGTTTGCACTCCGCAATAAAAGCTGTGGGAAGAATGAGGAAGGGAGGAAGTTCAGAATTTTGGTGTTTGTCTTCCTCAGTAACTGTTACGCATGATGGAGCCCTGCTTTCCTGGAGATGGCTGAACGCATCCCTGCCAATAGGAAGTAGTGAATGAGTTCCTTAGTTGGGCTGGTTTGTGCATGCAGCTTTTGTTTTACCTACTAAACTGCCTTGATCCCAACACAGGAGCTTTCACAGTTTTACTCTTCTGATTCTCTCCCCCATCCCACTGAGGTGGGGAGTAAACAAGTGACTGGGTGAGGCTTGGCTGCCTACAGGGATTAAATCATGACAGTAAGTTATTTTGCTCCAAACTTTCCTTACCCACTCTTTCTTAATGAACTCAAGAGTACTGTGTTTATTGATCTGTCCTTCTTACCGATTCAAAAGTGGATAATCCTTGGCTTCACGTGAATAATCTGCTCATATGGAATACATTCAGATGCCACTGTAGGGGTATTTACCATGTAAGATAACACAATGAAATTATCTAAAAGAGAGATAGAATTAAGAGCATATAAATATTATTTTGTTTAAAATAAATATAAAAAATTACTTTTATGATCAGTGAAGTGATTACTATCTTTTTTTTTGTTGCAGATTTTGTTATATCAATAAGGCAACTGACTAGTTATGTCTCTTCTAGCAACTCATCTGAAAAGAGAGTTGTATTATTGTAATAACATGTTTAATCTTAGTGAATTTCTATCCACCACAAACACCAGGAATCTTTCTACCTTGGAAGATAAATAGCTTTGTAAGAATAATTTGTTTTTCTTTCTCACATTATCCATTTATTACATGCTACTTCTACAGCATTCAAGCAGATTAACTTTCCTTCCCATTCGGATTTGAGTACACACACGTAATATTTGTCTCTTTCTCAGATAGAACTGGCAAGCATTACTTAAATCAGATACTTTCTAAAACTGAATGTTACTCAAGAAAACTATACAAGTTTTCCCAAGTTGAGACATCTTTCTCCATACCTTCTTACAAAAGTTGTGTCAACTCTGTTTAATTAGCATTGACGTGATATCAACTGACGATTGTACAGGCTGTTCAGAGAACTTTCTGTTGCAATGCAGTGTTCCTTTTCATTGTGGGATGACTAGGTTGTTCTGCAGTACTGGTCTCCATCATAACATGTTAAAATTTAACCCATTTATGTTCTAGAAGTAATGGGGTTTGCCAGGTACCATGATGCTTCTGTGTAGTAGTAGAAACCTCCCTTTGTTGAAAGCTTGCAGCTTGATAGTTTAACTGGAAAAATTGTAACCATTTTAGGGTTCTTGGATAAATATTTTTTAAATAACACTGTCTATATGTACAACAAAGTTCACATCATTGAACATGGAGTGAGAGGGGAAAGAAGAACAGAAAAGAGAGCTGGGAATCTGGTTGTCTTTATGCTGAAGATATTTCAAGTTCTTAAGAAGGTAGAGAAATCACTGAAAAATTACAGGACAATTTACTATTGAGCCAAGTATCCTAAAAAGTATTGAGCTCTGAAGCAGATGGAGTCTATTGTGTTTTTCTTTTACTCTAAACAGTTGATTAATTCCTTCTAATTAAATGTACATTTCAGAGTGGGAACATTCCTGTGGCCTTGTGAAAGCCAGCCAAACTCGAGGTGATTCATAGTAAGACTCTCGTCTGTGGAGATCCTGAATTAATAAAATACTTATGGAGAAAATAATGCAGATATCCAACATCCCAAAAGCCTGAGCAGTTTTGTTCAAATTCCTTTTATATGGTCTGCTATTTTTATTCATCTAATTCTGCATGCACGCTATACATAAAGTTATATTGCTGCATGAAAAGAATATAAACTTCCATTCTTTCTGTTGTGTAATGTCTTCACATTGTTTTTAGTGTGGAAAATTAAAGTAGATTAGTTAGTTACTAATTATTTAATAAACAGAATGGTTGGCAGTGTAGGTTATTTTGGAAATTTACATCTCAGTGCTGGCTCCCAGCGTATCTTATACTAACTGTGAGCTATTTTCCTTTAAGATCACTTGGTGGCTTCTTTCTTTTCTGTCCCTCTTATTTCACACTCAGCTGCAACATAACCTTCATCTTTATCCTGATACTGATTATTAGTTCAGAAAAATGGTGGAAAAAACATGAAAATAAAACAAAAATCACCTTGTGGTTGCTTATGTTTTTGCACATAGATATATGAAGAATAATAGGAATTATTTAGTATAACCTACTGAATGAGAAGCCAACATAACAGGATGAAATCTGTAAAATAAAATTAAGATATGAATATGTGAAAGCTTCTTAGGACTGAAATCCATGAAGAAAAGGATATTTGAAAAAAGTTGTAGAAATCCCAACATGGTGGATTTTTATAGAACAATGTACACTAAATCCTGCCTGTAAAGAGCAGCCTATATTAATATATGCTGGATGATCTAATCCAGCAGGTCTGTCTGGGGTTTTTTGAATAGCATAGAAGGACCAGATGCCAAAGATAAAGAAAAAAGTAGACTTCAAAATCATATACTAATGTTCTAATTATCTAATGTAATAATACCCAGCAGCAAGAGGAACATAGCCTGGTATTACGGTGAATTGCAAAATGAAAGTTTCACAAGTTTCATCTAAATTGTTCTACTAGGTCATTGATTTCCTGCTCAATACAGGAACAAATTTTCATTGTAACTTTTCATTATCGTCTTTGAAAACTATGACTTTTTCACAAGAAAATAGGTTTATGTGACCTCAAATATCAGAGAATAAAATGTTTGAAGATTTTCATGGACAAATTTAAATGAGTTTACCAAGGACAACATTATTATAAAGTTTATTTAAACTTATTTTGTGCTGAATTTTCTTTGCAGTTTGCCCAGTGGGAATATTCAACACTCACATTTAAAAAGCTTCTTTTTCAATTTTCTTTTTAAATTCACATTTGAGATTATTTTGAAGAAGACATGACTTCTTACAGGTAAACAGAGTACAAGAGCTGTGGAAAAATATTAAATCAGTCTTTTGCTTGTTTTCACAGTGTGCCTAAGAAGTAGATGCATTTTAGGAAGGTCAGAATGAGTTTTCCAAATTATGTTGTCTGATGCTAGGAAGCAGCACTAGGTTCACTAAAGACCTGTAGATAGTCACTGATAAAGTAGAGGATATAAGGGAAACTACTTCTATACTGCTAGTACATTTCTGTGGAAAATTGAATAATAATATATTTGGAATTTTAATGAACAAACACACTGCATATTTTGAAACTCATTGATATATCTTGCAGTTTATGTAGAGTAGAAACTTTGAACAGTTTGTTTCTGTTTGCTGCCATTGGCAATCCTGTACTAGAAGTGCATGTGTCTCGACTGTGAAGAACGGTCTTCTATCGTTAGGCAATAGCATTGAGCAAGAGATGGGAACTTATACTGTGATGGAGAAATGAGATATTTTTTTTTAAAATACACCAGAAGATCAAGGATTTTTAAGTAACAACAAAGCCAAAGGGCTAAAGAACAGACTGCTGCTTTGTAGATATAACAAGATTATTCATATTTTTTACAGTTATTTTGAGGATAGATATCTTCTAGGCATGAATCAATTTCAGATGTTGAGAACAGCTTTCCATGTTGATAAGGATATCTCGTTACTGTCTTCTGCTTTCTTCTGACAGTGATAGTGACTGCTTCTGACAGAGAGACAGAATATGGAAGTTTGACAATTCTTGTGTACTCTCTGATACATTCACTGTTTATGTAAAGCAGAGGGAAATACTTTCACTCTATATTGCTTTTAGTTTTAATAGAGAAAACAGATCCAAAAAGGCTAAATGAAAAGTTTGCGTGCCAGAGAAGTACTTGATAAAACATGCAGGAGAAGCTGCATGCATTTTAGACATGTAACTGTTTTATTAATTTTTCTTTCCTTGCCCTGTAGGCAGAAGGAACAAAAAAGACTATGCTATCCCACTTTTTGGCCTTTCATAACAATTTTGATCCCCATTTTTCTGTTTAAAAAGCACAAACACCATAAACCAGCTACTGAATGTTCCCACTTATGTCATCTGCCCAAATATAGTCGGTTATAAGAACTGATATTGTCAGTTCTGGGGTTCAGGATCTGCCCTGTTTACAGTGACTGGAAAGGATAGATTTTCCTAGTTTATTGGATTTGTTTCTAACAGTGTCAATTAATTCTCCTGCATCACAATCCATTTTTTAATGTGGAAGCGCTTTAGGAAAAAGACCAAGGCTAAAATATTTACTACACAAAGTATTCCCAAAAAGTCCAGCAAACAAAAGGAAGCCAAAATTGCAACAGATAAAGAATGTCATTATGAACATAGGCCAGGGCTATTGTGACTTGTAGCCATAAACACTGGATGTAATTTACCTCCTGGATCCTTTTTAGATATTGGACCAAAATAAAAGTCTGGTTGTAGGTATGGTGTGTACAAGGTTCTGAAAGGTCACCGAAATGCCTGGGCAATAAGATGGAGGTGTCCCCATACTTAGGCACAACAAGAGTTTTTGAAAGGATGATAACTCCTAACTTAATTTTTTTAGGACATTACTAGTAATACACCAGCATCTGAGATGGAATTACGTAACTTCTTAACAGCACTTCCTTTCTCAGGAACAGTCAAATAATGTGGTAGGATGTCCCTGTTCTTATACCCTGAACAGTATGTTCAAAGAATTGCTTAAAAAACCTCTTTGTTTCTGTTTCCATTATGTCAAGTACAAGAAGTACATGCACAAGCTTTAGGAATTTTAATAATTACCTGGAGATCTGTTTAGATTGATTAAAAACCCCAGATAAACACCATGTATACGAAACAAATTAACCCTGTTGAAATAATAAATCAAAACAAGTTAATCTCCAGAACTTTACCTTCTTCTTTAGTACAGATCAAGTAGTGTATATGTTTATCTCTACATGTGTTATTTTCTATGATTAATAGGTAATTTTCAGCTTTTATTTACAATTCAATCAACAGTACTTTCACTGCTTTTTCAGAAGACTTTATTAACATTTATATTTGTGTATTACAAACATGCTCTTTAATCCCAGTGTAAATACATTCTTTATAAGGAGTTTTTTTGGTGCTGAAGTTTAGCTAAGTATTTTGCTATTGGGTTTTTGACTCAAACACATGTTTTTCATGTTGTATTTCACAGTTAATCCTTGCAAATTCAAACTGGCATCATGTTTGGCAAAAAAAATACAGTTTATTGCTTATCTGGTCATCTCATTTTCCAGTTGCATATTTTCTGTAGTTCACTGATTTTTCCTGGATGTTTTGAAAAATGAAATTTTATCTGTAAATATTCATCTATTACTACTTATGCTGCATTTAAATTAATTCTTCTTCAAGTCTTTGTTTGTACTAAACCCTGCAGACAAACCAAACTTTCATTTTAGATTCAGACAAGCAACTTCCAGAACAAACAGAAACGAAATTTTGATGAGGTAAAAATATTTTGCATATTACAGGAACTCTTCCTTTAAAATTCAATCTGCAAATCAAAGTTGTTATGATATGAAATTGCAACACTTGGACTGAAATAGTCTTCTGTGGGGTAGCTTGGAATGGAGTTGGGATTGGTGGTAATCTTTCAAGTTGTTTAATATTTCGGTGTTTCTCAGAGAAAGTGCATTTCTCCACTAGTTAAATACCTGCTAGATGCAAAGGACAACACTGGTTTGTATAAAAAGTACTAGTCAAGTGGTTAAAGAGCTACCTAGAATTTTGTTTCAATGCCCTTGAGCCACCAAGCACCCATATGAATTTTGCCATACAAAATACTATCTCCATTAAAGGAAATTGTAAGAAGGATTTAATCTTGTAATGTCTCCCTGTTTCAGATCCACCCCCGTAGATCATAGTCATTCTTTAATGCATGATCAAGCATACGAAATAAAGAATATGCTTCATTAATATGAAAATGGGAACTTTAGTAAAACAAGATAGCAGTGCAGAATGTGATTGCAAGACTAGTCTTTCTCTAATTTATTTCATTTTGCTTAAATTCTCTCTTCCTGGATCCCCAGCAGGCTTATGGATAGTACAGAGAAAAATTATGAATTAATCAGCATTCCAGAAAACACAGTGGACTCTGGAGGAAAGCATGCAAGCAAATTAAGTAATGCATAATTAATTTAATTTCATTAGTGGTTAGAAATTATGCTGATCAGAATATAAACAAAAGATGACAATTTTTGTCTCAAGAGAAAAATATATTTAAGTTGAAGTATTTAAATTTTTTAAAAATAGATTTGTTTAAAGGAAAAGTTTTAAAACTTACATTTGTACCATTTCATTTCAATAATATTTTTCATAATTTACAAATATTTTTTCAAAGCAAAAAGCTGGCAAAATTTATGCACATTTTCCAAGCATTTTAATGAGAGTATACTGGCATTTTATCCCTGTCAAGTTCTATGGGGAAAATTTAATTCATGTAGTTTACAACACAGCTTAAGTCAAAACTGACTATCGCTAGCTATAGCAATGTAAATTTAAAGTTGAGTTATTTAAGGTCTTGTGGAAATGGTGGGGAGTCTTCTAAAAACTAGTGCAAGATGCTACCTTTTGGGAAACTTTCCACAGGACTGTAAAATTATCACTGTGAGTTTTGTCACAATCCTTGCGAAAACGCTTGTATGCACCTATGTAACCCATATGTAGCAAAGGTCATGTTTCTGAGAGAGAGGTTCTTGGTAAGTGTTTTGAGAAAGATTTTTGGTTTTGGATTTTGATTTTTGGTATTAGTCATGTAAACATTTAGGTATTATTCAAAGCAAAAGCTAAGTAAGGGATGAAGACAGAAAACATTGTGTAATGTTTCTATTATATCTTTTTGTGTTATTTGGAATATCAGTTTTATTTATTATGATCTTTGTTATTCACTCTTTGTTTTCCAGTTTGATTTTTAAATCCTTTTGCCAATCCCAGCTAGAAGCTGCTGGTGCAGTTAACTTTTGAAACCTCCTCTTCTTCAGTATGGTCAGTTTGAGAAAGAGGTTTAGGATCAAGATCAGTGGTTTGGTAGACTCAAGAACAGAGTAAGAGGCTCCAACAAGCTCCTGGATGAAAGAGGCACTTGATCATGGTCTATCAAAGAACCCGAGGAAAAGAAATTAGGTTCAGAATTACCTGCTGCAATACACAAACCACTTCACATGTTCTTGTTCTGTCTTTTGTGGAGAAGAGCTTGTTGGGAGAAGTCAAAGAAAGGGCAGTCTGCCTAGAAATGACTAAGTACTTAATCTGTTTTCCCTGTTTTTCCACACACACACTCTAAGGCAACCATGTCTGCAAACATTCTTGTAGCAGGAAGTTAGGTCTTACTGACAATTTTTCTGCAGCAAACCTTTTGTTTAAATTAGGGCTACTGATTTTACACTGTACTATTTCTAGTGAGAATGAATTTCCCATGGACATGTCCCAGGAAGCAGGAATTTCACAAGGCATTTTACTTGCAATGTTTTTCTCCATCTTCTCTTGATGTTTGGTTCGTAGCTCTTTCATATCCTTCTGTAGTATTAGCTGGTGCTAGGTTTCTAGTGAGAGAAAGAACATTCATATTGAATATAAGGTGGTTTCATAGCATACCAGAAATCATGAATTGTTTGGAAGTCAAGGATACATGGAATCCTATGATTGAAATCATACAAGTACAGAAAAATGAAATATTTTTTTATAACAAAGTAGCAGGAGACAGCTAAAAGGCAGAGAAAAAACATGAAGTCAAAAGAGAGAAAATTATAAATGTACAGATTGATTCCCAAAAAATTTCAGCAGCTCTGAATTGGCAAGTGCCCTCTGTGGCTTGTAAAATAAACATTAAAAGGTAATCCAGTAGGCTTTCCTCCTCAGGCCAAGTGTAAGAAAGAAAAGCAGAACCTGCAAGCCTGGTCATGTACTTATAAACATCTTCCTGCGTGGTCAAGATGTGGGCTTGCTAGTCACCCTCATGCCCTCATGATCCCACACCAGTGCTGATGTCGGTGCTCCCTAGTGGTATGAACTGGCTCAGCCATCTGAAAGTTGAGCCACTCACATATGGTGAGGTACAAAAGACTGTGGAGAAGCTCTTAGATTGCTTGTGTCACTTTATCAGCAGCTGGTTTGTTTACAGGAACACCTCGTTGAGAAAACCTGTAACCTGACCTAATGGGACAAACATCTGGCAGTGAAGGAACAAGGGGCAACATGGCTATAGTCAGGTTCTTGATTTCACTTTCTTTTCGCTTTTAACCTGTCACCCTAAGTTCCAGCCCTATCTGTGTATGGGCCTCCATGGCCTCCAAAGCTGTAGCTTTTCAATAAGCTTACTTGTGTTACCTTTGTTTTATGCAAGAAACAGAAGGTGGCATGCATTTGTTCCAGTTTCTCTCTTGGAGCCTATGTAGTAAAAATGATCATATGAAAGCTGGAAAAAAAAACCAACCCAAACCAACAACCACACACATGGAGCTATCTAAAGTATGTTTCTTTTTTCAAAAACTTATGAAGTACAGCGTCTGTCGCACAGGTCACGTGCTTGTTACTACATATTGCCATATATGATAGCAGAAACATTGCAGTTCATCTTTTTTTCTGGAGCTTCACCCATGGTCACGCAATGTGATCTTCAAAAACCTGCCTGGCTACTTTAAGTGTTTACAAGAGTAAGGAAGATCTGGGGTGCTCTGTTACGTAGGTGTTTTTAAATATTAATAGAAATTAATGATCTTTCAACTCTTTCCCCAATCAGTTTCTTCCCTTCTAACATATATTGTCCATTGAAGCCTAATCTGTTTGTGATGTAGTGTGATAAAAGTATGACAACTAGTGTTCACGAGAAAATAGTAATCATATTTGAATATCAGCTACTTGTTAAAAAATCAGATTGCTACCTATACAATAGGGTGGTCACAGCACTTACTTATGCAGGATCAAATTGAGTTTCAGTTCCAAGCAAGGTTTTGAGAATAAATTATATGATCTCTGGTCACTAATGTTGGAAATACTTTCTGTGATTTAACAGTATATATTAACTTTGAAATAGAAATGTTTTGCCCTGAGTTCCCTGCCTGGAAAATAATGTAAGTGCATGTAATATTCCTAGTCTCAGATATACTGAACAAATGATAGGACAAGGGGCAATGGTTGCCAACTGGAGCATAGGAGGTTCCATGTGAATATCAGGAGAAACTTTTTCACTGTGCGAGTGACAGAGCACTGGAACAGGCTGCCCAGAGAGGTTGTGGAGTCTCCTTCGCTGGAGACATTCAAAACCCGCCTGGATGCATTCCTGTGTGATGTACTCTAGGTGACCCTGCTCTGGCAGGGGGGTTGGACTAGATGATCTTTCGAGGTCCCTTCCAACCCCTAGGATTCTGTGTGATTCTGTGTGTGATTGTGTTTATCACTGACAGTAAAAATCTTCGTATGAAACATTTTTTAATCTTTTGGATGAAACAAAACTTCTACTTTTCTCCTTAATGCTAGAAAATATTAAAAGCCTTTTGAACATGATGCTAGCACAGCCAACAATGTCTTCTGAGAAATAAAAGGTTACAGAGAAATCAGTTAAGAGAATATTTTACTAGTTAAGGATTTGAAGAATTTCTTTTTATGTGAAGAAACCGGCCTTACTAAAGTAATCCCAATTAATTGGCCTTCAATTTTGAAAGTTGTCTGCTTTTTCAAAAATCTCAGTAGATGCTGCAGCAGGGACCTTTGACTGTAAGATCCCTCCTTGGCCTTTCAGTCCATTTTGCCAGCTTGCTTTCTAAGCCTGCAGCTATGTTTTCACCACAATTTGCAAGCTCTAGAATTAGGACCAGACAAGGTTGCACTTGTTGCATGTTCCAGACTGACTGATCAATTCCTGCTGGTTCACAGACCAAAAAAAAAGGAGGGGAAGGCAGGCACAGTAAAGTCACCAGACTTCCTCCTGGCAGAGCTGATGTTGGAGGGATATACAGGCATTCAGATTATTCTACTCCATTCAAATCTGTCAAGTCTGGAATTTCCTAATTGTAGCAGCACATCACTGTCCAGAAAACCCTTTGAAATGTCAGATACCTCCTCTTCACAGCTGATTCCAGGCCAGCTTAGGAAAAAAACACTCATTTTCTCAGACTCAATTAGATGTATTCTTTCTGTCCATCAAGGGTAACTCAGAAAAAATGAAGGCATTGTGTGTGGTGTCTTCATGTTGCTAGCAGCACTGGCTTTTTTCTACCATAAATAGAAGTTTCCCTTCCTTCATCAGGATGTGCATGTGGAAGCAGGACTTCTACTGTTTCAGTCAGTGACCAACCTCACAAGTGGTTTCAGGTTTTTGTGTTGTTTTTTTGGGGTGGTGGTGGTGGTTTGTTTTTGTTGTTTGGTTGGTTTTTTTGTTGTTTGTTTGTTTTGTTTTTTTCCTGTTACACTACAGTTAGCACTGTTATCAGTTACTTGGTAGGAGATTAAATTCTGCAGCTCATTCTTAGTGTGTAATTTCTAAACCACTGGCTCTGGCATGGGAAGTGAAACTTTGCAGCCGCACTCAGTGAATGCAAGAGAAACCAATAACTTTGCATCCCAAAAGGCATTTTGTCCTTCTCTTCCTTCTCACCCAAAGCCTGGAACTTACTTTCTTTTAGAAAGGAAATTCCTAGACATCCACTGAACAGTGGGTCTTCATACTATAGTTTACTACTGTCTGTAATGAGCAATTTGACAACAGATTAGGGTTCAGGCTGGTTGTGGGATGCAATTGTGGTCTGCAAATGAATAGTTTCAGAAGCACCATAGTATAGCCCATGTAGATGTTATTATATTCTATTTATTCTATTAATTATATTATATTAAAGTAATTATAGTATGTTGGATGAGACCTTGCAAGATCACCTAGTCCAACCTTTCAAGTGAAAGGGAGCCTAGATGAGATTATCTAAGTGATCTAGAACATCATAAAGTTCTCTGTCCCAGAGAGGGTGCCTCTACCAAGGCTTTCCTGCTTCTTGGGTGGATTCTTGTCTGTCTCCCTACACTTTATTCTCTTCACTGGAACTGTTCATGTTCTTCCCTCATAGGGATTTTGATGCTTCATCTTTCAGGCTCTGGACTGATCTCCAACCAGTGGATGACAAATTCCTCTTCAAGTTCTTCTCAATTTAGTCATCTGGTGAATGTGTTTCACCAGAATTCAAGTGAAACTAAGCCAATATCAGTCCGATTCTAAATATGGGGGAAAATACTCTGATTCTGTGGCTGTTAAAGTGACCTCAAGCTCTACAGATTCACCTCCTTAATGACTATGTTTACTTCACCTTCTAAAGCGTGACCACCACGCTGCCTCAAAGTGTAAAAACATGAACTTGTAGGTGTGGAAAGGTCAAATATGAAAAATACTAATGAAATTTCATTTCAGCTTGGCACTAACAGAACATGAAATTAAAAACAATGCTTCACTAGATAAGGAAGAACTGACTGCACGTAGAGAGGCCCCAGTCCTCAGCTATCAAATGTTCTATCTGGCTCTAATCCACATAATTTAGAACAGGAAACCCAGAAAAATCTGTTTCCTCCAGATCATGTCGATCTAATGGTATACAAAGTGATTAATATTCTGGATTTCAACCTGGCCCACTGGAATCCTCAAAGGCAAAATGAGACAAGAAAACAAACAAAATATTTCCTTTCTTTTCCAGAGAAAGACAAATAGGAACAGCTAAGCAAGCTCTGGCAAGCTTTAAATTCTGATATGAAATTGGATTATATTATACCATGTAAAGATGATTCTGGAGTCATCAAATTGATAAGAGTTGGTTGTTCGGCTAAATAAACTTCTGCTTTAGGAGGAAAAAAATAACAGTTGGTGACTAGAAACTCTTTTAATACAGAACTGAAATGCTGTCTATAAGACTGAAAGCTGATGGTTTAAAAAGTCTAATAATTTGCTAGACATTAGAGGAAGCAAAGCAAATAATCTCTCAAAACATTTAATATTTTTTTGTTTTTCTTAAGTCATTTAGTTTGGAAACAACTGCTGGAGGTATGAGGTTTGCAGAAAAATATGGAAACGGGAATGGTGGAGACCAGTTATTTCAGTATTACATTCAACTTTTGCTTAAAAAGCAAACAAATGTACTTGAAGTTTACTACTCATTCTCCTGTTTTCCTAATTTGATTAACAGATGGAGAGAGAGAGGAAACAAACAGAATGTGCTTTCTGTCTCTACATAGAGGTGGGCTATCAATATGCAACAGGCTAATGTTGATGGTACTTGTGAGTTTCTTCTACCAAGTTCTGCTATCAGAGAAGATACAGTATGCTGGTGGATTTTAAAGCTTTTCTTTTAATAAAAATTGTGATACATGGCAAGGGGTTTGCCTTTTTACCAGCTTAAAGTTTCTTTCATTTCTTTGGCGACCAGGTAAGAAGATGGTTAATAATAAATACACTGATCTTCGCTGGATTTAATGAGTACAATTTTAAAATTAATTTCATACAAATTTATCACTCCTTTTCTATTTTTTTGATACGTGGGTAGAGTTAAGTATCCAGCAAAAGATATACAAAACCCTCAAATGCTGCCAAAGAATACAAGTTATACAAGCGGGCATGTCACAGGCTGACTTAGTGACTCAAGTCTTGGCAGCTGCTCTGTAAACAAAGCTACTGAATTGGTTTGAATCTGTCTAATCATGGGACTTCTTATGTAGCTCATTTTTAAAGATATGCTTTAAAGAATTACTAGAGAGTCAATATTTGATCAAAATGCATGAATTACTAATGAGCTGAAAAATTAGAGTAGGCTTTAGAAATCCAATTATAATAGTTGTATTCAGTCTGAGTTTTAATCAGACATGAACACATGCTAAATCTAAAGATTTGCAAATCAAAATGCATTCTCTTTCTGTATTACTGTAATCTGCATTTCTGCTTTGGGACTCAGAGCCCAAAGTTTCTGTGCCAAACAACACTGTCAGAACTGCTGATCACCTACAAAAACTTATTATGAGTACCAGGCAAATACTGGCCATCCAGAAGTGTAGGTTGTTTTGTGGATGGTTAGAGGCCTGTTCACACATTCTGGGTGTTTTAAATCTACAAAAAATTACATCATTCAAGGGGAAAAAAAAGTGAAGTGTTTAGAAACCAATAACCATGAATCTGCAGATCTTTCCTCAAGAGTTGTAATATTATAGATGTAGCCAAGTTCCAAGAGAGGGGAGTGAAGCTGCTTATTAACAGTTACTTGCCAGTTTATAAAAGTATAACATGTATATAACTCCAGAGTTTGATAGCAATGAATGTTAAGGATTAATATTTTTTGAGGATACCTTTACTAGCATAAAATTACCTGCTTAATTGATAGCAAGCCCCCTTAAGCCAATCCCTATACATACTGAAAATTTATAATGATTATTATACTATAATGCTAGAGTCTTTATATGTAGATTTGTGCTAATCTGCAACTGTGACTGTGAAGTCTCATGACAGCTTTTTCTTTCTCTTGTCATTTCTTCCAGAATGTTGCTTGCTGACTCGCAGAATGGGAGACTCTGTCACCTCTTCCTGGAGAGAAGGGAAAGAGGATTTGTGGTCAGTTTGTTTTGCCATTGTCTTTTTATTTAGAAATTTGATGTGAGATCTCAGTTTATGTTTATTTCCAACTATCATTAGCAAATCTTGACAGTTTGTCACGTGCTCTGGAGCAGCACTAACCATTAGTTAGTGCCCCAACCCAGGCAAATTAACACTTTCTTCTGCATTTTCTCCAGAACTGTGCAGCTCAGAACCTGTAATCCAATACATTTGGAGATGAACTTCAGTTTTCTGGGATAGGCCAAAAATTACTTTTAACTGAATCTTTCTCTGAATATTCAGAAATTAAGGGAAACTGGACACAAAGAACTAACTGAGACAGCTAAAGAAGCCCGCTTTTCTGCAGAAGGCAGAGAGCAATGTTATTCAGGAGGCGTTGGAGTGAGGCAGAAAATTCCAACTCTTTTCTTTGGGTGATTCTCGCATAGTTCTCGCATTCCCTGACTACAAATGCTGTCCAAAATGCTGTCTTTACAGGAATATTTGGCAAAGAGGGAAAGCTCCACACCTGAAGGACCTATATGCAGTTAATACCTCTGTGCTATATGCTATCTCATGACTTTTTGGCTACACCAGAGCTAGACTCTCATTCAATTGACTAGTATGCTGGTTTCAGTCTCACTGAAGTGGATGGGATCTAAGCACTTCCCTGAAGCTGAGTGTGCATTTTCAAGTATTGCTTTATATACAGATGTTTCTGCAAAATTACTAATGTTTCAGTGCTGAAATTCCATTTAATTTGTGAACAAAAATATTTTGCTGTAAATGCAGCAACAAGGTTTGAAATTTACAGAAATTAAACACATTTAATTTATTTTAACAAGTGTGACTGCTTTTCAAGCTATCTCTAATTGAAAATGTCACTAACAAAATTTAATATATTTTTAGTTTCTGTCTGTGAAACAGACCCCACAGATTGTTGTTGGCACCCTGTAGTATTTTAATTCATACTACCAACATATTTTCATGGCCAAATACTCTAAGAAACTTTCCTTGGAAATGAAGTTTGAATTTCTTTCCAGCATGTAGAGTGATTATTGAGCCATGTTTCTTCCTTAGGCTGTATAAATATTTTTTTCCGACAGTTTATGGTATGATGACAACTTGAGGGAAAATTAGAGGCCAAAAGAAACCTTACTATTCGTACCAATATGTATACAGACTCTTTGCTATTCATACAAATAAATCTTATGCTTTTAGCCACAGAGTTTACACTATGTACGTGTCATAGAAAAATATCCATAGTGGAAGAACTAGCTACTTCTGTTCAACTTAGTAATACAAACTTTGTAATTTATGGAAACATTTTGTTCTATATTTATTTTTTTTAATGGTTGACGTATCAGACATAATAAGGAATAACATTCAAATGATAAATTAGACAATTTTTCAAGGAATACAGTCCCGGAGATGGGCCTCCTGAACATATTTTTGATTTTGGTCACACTGTAATATATTTATTGTTTTTTGGTTTTGTTTTTTTTCAGCAGAACTCACTGTTGCACTCAGAACACAGATCTGTTCAATAAATGCAATGGCAATGTATGTTCTCTTCAGTTTTTTTACTTGCCATCATTCTTTGAGTGGGTAGTTTTCAAAGGGAAGTGGGTTTTTTTGGAGGAGTGTGTTTGTTTGATTTTTTTTTTGCTTTCAATTCCTACAAGTAAAAAGTAATACTAGCAGCTCAGACACCAGAAGGTGAAAAACCCGTATGAAAAAAAGTAAATTCCTCCTGCCACAAAGACTCTGTCATGAAATATTTGGGCAATGTCCAGTGCATAGAACCACAAGTATCTCAGTGACTGTGAAATTGATCCATCCAGGATAATATGTAAAATAATATATAGGATATTGTAACAGATAAGGCAATAGCTTTGACTCAGTAGGTGAAATTTTAGATAGATAATACCTCAAAAATTATCTACCAGTTAATCTGTGAGTGTTTAAACTAAAGAGCAGATCTAATTTTTATATTATTCAGGAACTGAGAAGAAAAATTGAATTGCAAATTGGACTTAGACTAGGCTAAACCTGCTCATTGAAATGTAATTTATGTAAATTTAAGCATATTCCATGAACTTCACAGAATAGATTTGACAGATGAATCTCACTGAAAAATAATCCTTTACAACTTTTAGAAAAGTTAATGGTTTCAGGTAGGTGCATAAATAATGTATGTCGTTCTAGAACAAAAGAATTTCTATTGTATGTGTATTCTGTGAGTGTGTAGATGTATATATAGATACAATGTGGACATATGTATCTGTGTGTGTATATATATATATAATAGTCATGTACAGAGTGTGTAAAAATGAAAGTGTAATTGTCCTTTTATGAAGTCAATATGTACTGTTCTTCCTCTAGGAAGATGTGAGTATAAGATGAAGTACTGGTATAGCATTAGGCACATATAAAAACCTAGCTGCATTTTCTCTAGCCTTGCATTAATACATACCAAGGAAAGTAATTCTTAAATTAAAACACCAGCAGTAGTTTTGATAAGTGTCAACTAATTTGTAAGCATTGCTGAGCGCAGTATATTTAAACTGCTTTATAAATGCAGAGTTGGAAAAATCTCCAAAAAGGAACACTGTATCTGTTTGAAGTGAAATTGCCAGAGGGATTTTGTACAAAGAAGATGATTCATTTTTGTAACAGCTGTTCCAGAGTTAGAGGCAGAGATTTTGGTATTCTCTGCCCACCTGCGGGTCTTTCTCGAGAACTGAAGCATTCATGTGTCTGTGAGGTTAACTGCTGTAGAATGCTCATTGCAGCAATACATCTTCCAAGGTCAAATGCTGTACAAGATTGTGAAGTGTTAGTCATTTATGTAAATAGGAATGCCTAGATGAACTAAAATGCAACTATTTTTCTGAAGAATTTTATATTCCCATGTTCTGAAAATATCTTTATTTCCTCTTCTCTTCTGTGGGTTTTGTTTGCAGCTGTGGGAAAGTGCACTCAAATTTGTCTTTGTGCTTTTTTTCTGAAAATAGACAGAAGTGTGCTTATTCTTATGTCCTATACTAAGGAGTTCAAAGCCATATAACAGAGACCCTTATTTCCTAATTCTTTAGTTTCTCAAGATTGCAGCTGCTGAGGGGATCTCACATTGCAAAGAGGAGAGTGCTGCTGAGACACCTTGGGCCATTTCTGTGGAGTGGACCATTGTGTGAGCTAATAAACTGTCCTTACAGTTAGCCTGAAATTAGTGAAATGACTGATGTCTTAAGTGAATAGCTTCCTGGTGACTGGGTTAAGAGGTGCAGTTGTGTTTTTGTGTAGCTGGAGTGTAGTTCACTGCTGGAATGCTTGTGTTTAAAGCAGTTCATTGGAAAAATGCAGAGAAGAAAGTGGCAAGGTCCTGACAGATAAGGGATTAAATAAGTCTTTTGCATTCTTCTTGGATGTCATTGCAATGAGTTTCTGCTTAGTGAGGTTAAATGTAGATAGAGCCTTAAACCATCCAGAAATCCTGGACCAGATGTCAGACCTGTCATCAGACGATCATCCTGTCCTGTGTGACCTCTCTTCTGGGTGACAGCAGGAGGGCTAGAAACCCTTTGATGAAAGTAAAAGCAAAAAAAGTGCAATTTCGTAGCATGAAATTAATTCTGCCTCTACAGTGATGATAATCTCTGTAAGGTTTGCCCAGCAGATGCCAGCAGTGAATTAGCACAGAGGTTGTGGAAAAATAAAAGCAGCTGAATAAGCAACTGTTGCCAATGCTTCACTGCTTAGAGCATGATTGCTTGAAATTATTTTTTTTTTCATTAATGTTAATTTTTACTGTAAAGATCCTCATTTTATTCTCTGAATCCCTGAGAATAGTGGGTTAGACTGTCTCTATATACAAGTCCAAAATATTAAGGTTTAGATTTGGTCCACAGTTCATAATAATGGTCTTCCACATAAACAACAGGATTAAGTTACTTATTTTAAAGGTGTTTTAGCCTATTTGCATCTTTTGTATTTTTTACCTGATTTGTTCTCTTCCTGTTTACTCTCCTCCAGAGTAAGAGCATAATTCTTCTTGTTTACTGTCCTTCTCAGTTGAATTACAAATTTGACCCGACATTATACTGTTCTTTTTTGTACTGAAGTTAAAAAAAAAGAAAAAAAATCTAAGTCATATGGTATTATCCTTCACTTTCATTGAACCATCTGGCCTCCTGGAGCCAGAGCTGAAAACTGTCAACATCTCTTGATGCAAAGCAAATAGACTTACCTAAAAGGGAAGTTCAAGTTGGAGAATCATCCTGTATAAAGTTTAGAGTAGTTCAACACTGGAGGAAGGAAATAATTATTCCTCAGAAGAGCCCCATCCTGCCCAAAAGCCATAGCATTAGATACCTAAAGCTGTTCCTTTAAAGATTGGGCTCATATTCAAGATTTCAGTAGAAATCAGATTTTGGTTTTACTTAAGTTTATTTTTGGTTTGCTGTTTGCGAAACTTGTGTTCCATACAAGAGGAAGAGGTCTAGTCTCTCGTATCATGACTTCCTTAATTTAAGGAAACAGCAAGGAGGACTTGTTATTGCACAGACCACCCACTCAATAGTATTATGATACACATAATACAAGTCAATTCTAGGTCCTTCTGAACTGTACAGAATATAATGCATTATCCACATGATTATGTTGATGACTGTGTTTATGTACATTCTCAGAAATATTTCCTTGAATTAAGGTGTTAAAAAAAACAAATAAAGTAGCACTGTCATGTCACAATGTGGTTGAAATGCTTGATTTGGGCTTTCATGTAGGATCAAGAACAATGGAAAAATGGAGTTCACTAGTAATATTTATTCTTTACACTTAAAAGATTCCTATTTCAAACTGTAAAGACCCACTGAAGAGTAAACTCATGTCACATGAAATTGAATGTTCATTCCAAATAATGATCATTATATGAGTCTAGATTATTACTTGTCATTTTATGTTCTTGGCAATTAGTATCTCTCACTTAAAATATTTATTTTTATTTTTGACCAAGTTTTCGTACAGAACTAGAACAGTTGTCTTAAAAACTAAGATCTCCCAGGCAAAATAAATTAAGTCTGAATTATGTCAAGACTTTTAACTGAAAACGAAGTTTCAAAATAATCTTTGTGCAGAAATGGAACTCACTTTCTCCCTTTAACTCATCTTTCTACCTACTCCTTCTCTGGGTGTCTCTGTTTGTAAATCAAACATATGCTCTTTTTCTAGCTTCCTGGAAGACTTCCAAAGGTTGGAGGAAAGTCTTACAGGAAACCTTTCAAAAACATATTTAGGATTTGTTTTTCCTGTGCAGATAAAACCCTCAGATGTGTTTTAATACAGGCTAACTGAAACTAGAAAACTGTAATATTTGGTTTAGGGCATTTTTTTCATTTAAAAGGTAGAAATCTGATGGCTATTTTTCCTGTTAGAATTATTTGCATCAAGAGTTTTACTTCATTGTTACTTACTCGTTTCTTTCAGTGAGTTCTGGAGTGCTAATAATTTGAGATTTATTTTAGTATAAATGTTTATTTGATCAAATGAACATGGATTTCATTCTGAGACTTCCTTATCAGATTATCAGATGTAAGTGAATGCAGTCTCCACCTTTCATGAAGTTTTCTGTATGGCTTTGATTTGAAAACCTCTCTCTTTGCATTACAAAAATGATCCAAAAGAAATCACAGAATCACAGAATCACAGAATCCTAGGGGTTGGAAGGGACCTCGAAAGATCATCTAGTCCAACCCCCCGGCCAGAGCAGGGTCACCTAGAGTACATCACATAGGAACGCATCCAGGCAGGTTTTGAATGTCTCCAGTGAAGGAGACTCCACATAACCTATACATATAAAAAAGATATGGCTTTAATTCTTTTCCAGATATAGGCTCAGATTTTCCAGGTGTCTTGGAGTCTAATTGCATGTTTTATTAATCTAATTTTGTCTTGTGTGACTATTGACATACCACAAAAATGGAATTTATTCTTAGAATACTGCCAATTCACAGAATTAAATTTTGTACATGTGCAATACCACAAATAAATTGTGCAATGTCTAAGGTAATTTGCTCTAGTTAACTTTAAATTTCTTTCTACTTTTCTTCCTCCAGGGACCATACATTGGATTTCTGGCTTTTTATTACCAACATTCTTAAATTATATATTTTTTCATTGATGCCTAGGAAAATTCAGCCCTCCCTGTTTAATAGGTATTTCTTTTGGGGCACCAAGGAGTAGAGATAAACAAGATCAGTCAAGGCAATAGTATATCATAAATGCACATACTGACATTTACAATATCCCCATCATTATTTGAAGTATGTTATTAAGAGAAGCTGCTGAGTTACTATTTAACTTAGTGTGGTGTTTGCTAGTTACAAGGTTTGCATATACTATCATTATTATTAAACCTTCCCTTGTTTATAAACTACATTGAAATATTACTTAACAAGGAGAGAAGCAGAGGGAGACGATTATCACCGTTAGGACTTAACTAAAGAAGCATGCTGACTAAGTTTACGTCTCATCTTTTGCACTACTCTGTCACATATTAGGAAGTGCTCTGATTTTAATTAGAAATACAATCAAACCAGGTAGTAGCTGTATATCCCCCAGAGGGATATACAGATGCTTTCAGTGATGCTGATAGCGTGGCTAGCATCATGTGCGCATTCAAAATAGGCTTTAAAAATAGTGTTAACATAGCCAAAAATGGAAGCACGGGGAGAATGATGAGTAATACAAGGTATGTGTGTCTGCTTCTTTTCTTCTCCCCTCAGTCTTATTACTCCCTTATTTCCACAGAAGGTAAATATTAGTGTTTCCACTCTTTGAGTTACAATGCTGGAAAAAACAATGCTTACATCAGTGAAATTAAAGTCAGTACTGCTAAGGAGGGTAAATATTACCTTTTCCCAGCTTTCCCAGGAGTTATTATATCTTGTTATACTATGAGTCTAAATAAATTACCATGTAAAAATTTGTTTTTGTCAGGCATACAACCCATAGAGTACCAAGGTTTATTTCATAAATGTAGCTGGGGATTGACCTGCATTCAAAAGATCAAATGGCACCCAGAAGGTAGGAAGCTCTTTTTTGATTTTCATTGGACATTTAGGAATATGTACTGTGATACCAAAATATACATGTATAAAACACAAAACTCGCAGATTATTCAGGATTTAGTAGAGGTTTTAATCAATCAAGGCAAGAAACTAGATTTAAAAGTTTAGAAAATGAGATTTAATGAGTAACTAGACGTTTCGATCAATGCCAAAGTATTCATCCTTGTATATACAGTGAGAAAATTCATATATATATATATCTACAAAAGAAAATAAAAATATTTCTGAACTGTTTTATAAATAGATAAAATCCAAGAAGATAAAAACCTACGCTTTCCTGTGTGAAATGCAACATATTCAGTTGCATATATAAATGAGGAAAGATAATTTTGCCTCTTGTTCTATTTTACATTTCCTATAAAAAAAGTAAATTCTTAACTCCTTATAGATATATTTGAGTTCTAGATTCCTGAACTGAGTTCTTGTTCTGAAGAATTTGACATGTAAATAAGCAGATGATTATGATAGCGAAAAGAATTATATTAAGTAAGTCAGGTCCACCAGAATATGCTTTGAGTATGTAGATCAGAACTATGAGAGGAAAAAACTGGCCCCTATTACTATATAATAATAAAAAATCTTCAGACAAGTCTGTTTATTCTACTGAATAAATACTATTATTGGTGCTTATAGAATCAAAATAGGATGGTAACATCTTCCCACACCAGATTTTTCTTGTTAATCTCTTTTTTATTAGGATAGGAATGTTCGAACTCTGTCACTGCTCTAGATACAATACTAACATTTTTTCCAAAAATTACTATTTAATTATTTTTAAAATATATTTAAGTAAAGCAAAAAATAATTAGCATAAACCAATTATTTATCTCTTTGATGATGTAAAAGGTGTTTGGTTGTATTGTTGAAAATGAATCCCTTGGGATGCTGTAATCTTCATAACTTCTCCATTTAGAGTATCATCTTCAATTATTGTTATCAGTCCCTCAGCAATTATTGATGGGCTGAAAAAAATAAATTCTTATTTTAGAATCATTACGTAATAGGACATGTGAATAGGACAAGTGAAGAAACTTGATGTAAATCTATATACCCTGAAAATGAAAAAAATTGGTATTAGAACAAATTTATTTTCAAGAAGAGCAGAGGTGGTATGAGTTTATCAGAAGAGAAATTCAGTCTTCTTGGTCAGGACATACAATGTAAAGTTTCAACTTTAGAAATCATAATTTGTTTGTTCTAGTTACTGCTAAATCCCTGTGGACATTCTGCTGCCATTGGGCTTCCTATCAAAGTTTTCTCTGTCAGAGCAACAAATAGAAGTAATCTTTACACAATTCTCTGTCACTCTTTGCTGTTGATTTATCCTGTTGCTGTAGTAGGACTGACGTACAAAATAGCATAAGTAGAGTTTTGTTACATGCCATTTGCTGTGGTCAGTAGGTGTAATATATTTTACGTATGAAAAATTCTGGGTGAAACAACACAGTCATACTATTTCCTTTGTGCAGAAGTGTCTGAGCAGCTAATTTTTAGAGACTGAGAAAGTGCTAAAAAAATATCACTTTAGGTTTGCCTTGTTTTCACACTCTTTCCTAGCTGTCTGCTTTTGGCCTTTGTTGGCAATACTGTAATGGGCTTGCTAACTCTTTGATCTGATCCACCATCATTGATGCTGGGCTTTTAGGAACTTAGTCCAGTTTTGTCAGTACTTGGTCTGTTTTCTATATTGGTTCACTTGCAAATTTTGTGGAAATTCAATACAAATTATATACCCTGTATCTCACAAGAAGTTTGATTAAACTGATTTATGAAAGTACACCAAGGGCTTTTAAAAACTAATATACCATATTTAACTTGGGAATTTGATTTGCACTTTGTTGGGAAATTGGGAATGCATAAAGGGAAATACCACTATGTAGATGATACTCTTAAAAAAACCTTAGGTGTCTGCCATTTGTTCCTTGTATAAAGGATAACACATTTGATAGACTTTTACCTGAGGCAGCATTTCCCTTTTATTTTAATTTTGCTGAAGGTGCTATTGTGTGTGCTTGTTCTTCATTAACAAAGGACAAAAAAAACACTGTATCTGTCTTGACTTACTCCATCACACCATAGAACTGCATCATGTTTTTGATCTCATCCTTATAAGAATAATATTGTCCCATGTTCTCCTCTTTATCTATTGACTGAAGAATCGGTGTGTTGACAAATCCTGGACAAATTGTGTTGAGTCTCACACCGTAGTTTTCCATATTAGCTGCTAACTAGAAAAGAGAAAAGGTTAGACATTTATCATGAACACTTTAAACCGGTATTGTGTAAGTAATTTTTCAAAGAATGAGATTTACCACTAAGTACTTTTCAGCCTTGCCTAATAAGAAAATTTTATTACTACTGATTGCTTTGTTTCAACAATTAAGTTTGAAGCACATTTCCTCTAGTACTAGATTACTAAAAAAACCCATCTGTTTTGTTGGGACAACAATTCAACAAGAAATCAACACTCTTCTTTCCATGAAGCTGGGTTTTTTTTCTGATATTTTTGTTATTAGTGCTCTTGGCATGTCATTAACGATATTCTAGGGTCATGATATAACTCTCATAAGCAAAACCAAGTAAAAGATACCTTCCAAATGTATGCCGCCAACCTTGTAAGAACTTTCTTATTAAGAGAAAACTATCTCAAATCAAATCAAGATTTAACTCTAAGATCGGATTTACCTCCCTCACATCAACAGAAATAGGACTTGGTCCTCTACCCTTAGAACTATAATGCTAAACCTTTCCAGCTGCTCTATTGTCCCTGCCAAGGGATGAATCCATCACTGAGCATCTCCACAAGAAAGTCCTTGTGAACTCCAGGAAAGAGGCAGGAGGTTTTTTAGGAAACGGTTCAGGAACATGATGAAAGCAAGAAGCACAAATTTTTCTTTGAATAGTAGGATCCTTCATTTGTAGTGCTACCAATGCATGTGTGTAGCAAAGTCTGATCAGCATCCAGGCATATGTTGAATGCTGGATGAACTTTCTTAGCAATGGCACAGAACTTATGAACTGATATATCCAAGAATAACCATAATTTTTCAACAATGACTTCTATTTATTTTAACATTTAGCATGAATCCTTTCTGGTATTATGTAAATCACGTGTTCTTTTCATGACATGGTAGCCTGCCCTTTTGGTCTGGAGAAGAAAAGAAATAGAAGTCCTGGATGTTTTGTGTCATACCTGCCCAGTGTTGGGCTGTACTGTCTTTCCTGGTAAATACAGTGATTTGCTATGTTTATTCTTTTTCTCCTTGGGATTGTCATGTTCCATAGAGAAAGCATTTCCTCTAATTTTCTAGCAGAACCTTGATTTTTGAACTTAAATGGTGATGTTTATATTATCATGAGAAAACAAAAATAAAAAAACAGGTGTCATGTTCATGCTGTATCTAAAATGCTATATACAACGATTATCCATACTAATCTGTTTAGGTTAACCTAAAAAAGAAGTTATTTGGGTGGGGGCATAAAATATGGATAAACTATCTAAATGATTATTTCAGGTTCTTTATTCTGGAACTTAGATTGGAAATCTTATATGGGTAGGCTATCTTTAAGCTTAGCCTATGAAAATGCAACCACATTTGCCCACTCCATTTTGTCTTACTACTTGTTCAGTTTCACAAGGAAGTTTTGGAGTCAGAGGCTAAAACTTACTATATGGTCATATAACATCCAACATGTCTCATCTTGCATGTATCGTTTTGCATTTTCAGCATATTAAGGGTTGGTAGGAATAAATAATAGTAAACATTTTTTTGTCCAGTCACTTTTCGTACACTTTAGTGCCTATTTATCATAAAAAAGGTCATAAACCTTTTTGTTATGAAAAATATTTTTAAATCTTGGATAAGAATTTGAGTTTTGTGCTCCTCCCACTGTCCGTAAATTACTTTGCAACATCTTTCTTCCACCCTCCCAAAATCTCAAATCAAACACACATATGCCTTACTTACTCCATCTTTGCATTCCCTTTGTGAAAGGAGGGAACTTCCACTGCCTCAGACACTTCATTTCCTTTAAGAAAATTAGTTCCAGTTGTGTGACAATAGAGAGGGAACGTGAGAAACTTAGTATGTTCCCAAGGAGCTGCTGATACAGTGTTCAAAAACACATACTTACTGCTATTGAGCGTGTGAATCCAATTACACCATGCTTTGTAGCACAGTACACAGGTTGGAATGCAGCGGGCATGAGTCCTTTAAAATAAAAAAGTAGCTGAATAAAGATGTTGGGTATTCCTATTTATGATTACCTTAAACACACATATAGGTCTATAATGTAAAAAATAAGTGATGGATTTACAGAGATGCAACAAAATAGGTTAGTAAAAATTTGCAAATTATATTTTGTAATGTGAGGTAGGCTGAAAAAAGACATGAGATGGATAAAATCATGAGGAGGCAAAAGAAGAGTAATAGAAAAGTATAGCTTTTATGAGGAAAAGTTTTATCTATGAAGTATGACTTCAAATGGAGGACAGGATCTGGAAGAAAACACTCAAGGATGAGATTTTTGAGCCTTCTTCTATGAATCTGTAAAGTATTTCAAGTATATAAAGCATGTAAAGTATTTTAGACAAACTTTGAATGCTGACACCCTAGCTGCTGAAATGTAAACAGGACACCTGCAATAATTCATAGTTATTTCAGGGAGGAAATTGTGGGAAAAGGTAAGGGAAATAGCAAAATCCATTTTGACTACGGTAACTGATTTAATGTTATCTTTTGTAATACATCAAAACATAAATGTAACATTTGACTTAAATCTCTTGCTTATGTTGCTTCTGTAGAATAGTAACAAAACTTGGCCTCAGGGAAAACTTTTCCCCTAGTTCTGATGCAAGAGATAGGAATGAGTGTGCTGCACAACTGCCTGAAGTGCAGTCAACCAATACATTTGCCTGTGCAATATTGTTACTGATTATTTATTTGACAATGTGGTTAGTACTATAAAAAATACATACTCTATTGCATAGTGTTTTTTGCTCAAAGGAGCAACTATACACGAAGTAATTCAGACTCAATGCACCATCTGAGGCATTGTAAAAATTATTTTCCTTATAATGCTACTCTGGTAGTATTTCATAGGTCATAGGTTTTTTAAAGAGATTTAAATTAAATAGGGAAGCCATTTTGCAATAAGCAAATGGAAGAAGCACTAATCAGTGCGTGCAGGACCTCAGTGCAGAAAGAGTATAGAGATAAGTGGGTGAACACTGGAATGGAATGATAAGATGAAGACCTCAGATACTAAGCAGAAAGAAATGAAAGCAGAGATGTGGACAGGAAAGCTTTTTGAAACACTTCTGAGATTGAATTAAATTGGCTGAAAAGGATTTCATGGCGTGGTACCTCCTACAGTGGGCCCTGTTCTGGAATGAAAATCCAAGATGGAGATTTTTAGAAGGGAACAGGAAAAAGAGTTAACAATCCTAGGTAATATCATTGCTATCCTCTGTAAGGAAAAAGAGAAGTAAGATGAAAAATGACTGCTAATGTTGTAAACCTTTATGAAAGGAGCAGGAGAGCATAAAATTATTACAGTAAAGAAAGAAGAAAGAACAGAGGTTTTGGAGGAAAATTAAGAACTTAAGTCTAGTAAGATTGAGTTTGATGGCAAAAAGCTGGTTAAGAAGAGATGATGGACCATGAGTGTTTATACATTTCTGTCCATTGTGCCAAAAATTTTCACTATACAATGACACCTGATCTGGTCCACACAGATGCTATAGTAGCACCAGAAAGCTAGGGTCTTGTGGGCATCAAACTACAGCCTGTCCTAAAGTTAGAGGATAAAATTTGTCTGTGGTATTGTAAAACTGGATACTGATTTTGATGCATTAATATTTGATTTTAATGGAAGTAATCCCAATTGATATCTCAGATATGTTTTGCTTTTTTTTTTTTTCACTCTTCATGTTTCACATCTTGAAGTGATATAATCCAAAAAGAGTGTGACTTACCTCAGTGAAGGTGAATATGCTACCCAGCTTTAAGTATGATTTCACTGGAAAAATTATGTATGCCAGAGACTCGCATGAGCTCTTTGCTCTGGAATCCATTTTGTCTGAAGGAAAAAACTTCTCCTAAGATGGCACAAAGTTCTAATTACAACCCTGGCAGCTTCAAGGTTTTATCTTGGTTTAAATGTTACATTGGTGATCCAGTGAAAGCAACACTGTTATTCGCACTATTTAGTGGTAGGAAATGAAGAACTCAACCTAGTGGCTGGTTGATCTCTTAAAGTTGTATTTATCTGCTTAGCTTGGATTACTGTGTTATGTTTCTGATTGAGAACTTGCTTTATGAAATGTGGATTTTGTTTTGTCTCCTCCAGGTTGTGATTGCAACACAGACTTAATATTCCCCTGTTTAATGATTTTTGATGATCATCACTGTTCTTCAAATAATTGGAAACATTGGAATATTAGAACATTAGAAATATTATAATACTTTTTTTAAAAAACTCTGAGTAGTTTTACATTCTTTTTAAAGAAAAAGCAATCCTAATGAGGCTGCAGCTAATAGACATATAAAAGGCAAAATCTACTGTGAAGTACAGAAGAGGGATTTTATTTTATTTTTTAAACATAATAAGACATTTTGTTACTTAAGGGAAAAGGAATAAAGTCAAGAAATAAACAAAGGGAAGGCACAGCTCACAATTATGAAGTGGAATAAGGTTCAAAGACTTACTTATGTCAAAAGACATCAGGAATAACAAGTCAGGAAGGGAAGAACAAATATCTCTTTTATTGAATCAAAGCCTTAGAACCACTTCTTTTCTAACTGAAGTTATTTGTTTTGTTAAAATGGAGAAGAAACAACCAAGAAAAAAAATCAATTGACTTACTTTCTGACAAAGCAGTGACAATGAAGACTAGTCCTAGCATTCCACACCCAAAACAGACAGTCCTGTTTTTTGTTCCTGAGTTTGGAACCATGGTGTGGGATTTCCAGTTCTGAGCCACTCCCAAGCTCCTGGGAGTGCTGAAGCTCTACCTGTTAGCAGTGTGTCCTAGATCCTCTGCTAGCAAGTATTTGGAGTGAACCACTGTATGGCATTCATCCTGTTCTGCCTGAGTATTTATTCAGCCAGTGAGCAAAGATGGATTCATAGCATATTAGTTAAGGCATTCATTTGCCAGAAAATCTGGATTCTATTTTCTGCTCCCATGAATATTTAATTATCTTATCCAAAGTGGAACAACAGTGGAACCGACTGGAGAACATTATGCACAAAATAAGGAGGGGAGAAAGGGGAGGGTGTTCAAATGGGTGATGATGGGGCAGTGTACTTGTGGTAAGTGATGCATTTGGTTTTCAATCTCTTTCAACAGGGGGAGGCAACTATACCTAGATTTTCCTCTCTTGGATATTGCTGCATCACTGAACTGCTACATGAAAAAGGACAGGAAACTTCCCTCTCCCCTCAAATGATCTTCACTGAAAAGTAGTTGGTGAATTGAAAACTATTTCATGATGACTGAAGGTGCCCTTTGGTTTGCCAAAACCAATTCAAACAGACCAGCAGTAATCCTGTGTGCCAATGTTAGTTATGCTGTTTTTCATTTTTCTCTGTTCCGGGCAGGCTGACTGAGACAGCTCTTGACCTTGGTTATACTCTAGTCCCCTTGTTGTTACAGTGTCAAGACGTCCATTTGAGACATGGTGTCAGGTCTGTCACTACAACTGCTCCTTTATCACGATCAATAGTTTCAATATCCACATCCTGATAAATTAATAATGGAGGTGGAGTATTGTATCAGTAAGCTTGAATTGTATCAGTAAGCTTTGTTGAAACCAGTACTTCCTTTCAGTGCAGTAAAGAGCTTTGATGAATACAAAATAAAACAATTTTACCTAGGTGTGCTGTCCCCCTAAAAACATGTTGTCCTTGGAGATTTGGACAAGTCTTTTTCTCTGAATAAGATTTAGTAGCTTTTATATGACCTTTCTGCCTCCTATTTGCTCCATGGATGCACTGACAAGTGGCTTGAGACAAACGTAATTTCTGTTTGATATTATCTTTAAGTTTCATTAATTGTTGGAATAGTGTACTTTGCATTTGGATGAGTGTGACACAGAGAATACAAGAAACAAAGTCCGTTTTCTAACATGGCTGTTGATCTCATTGAGGCTTTGTGTTCATCAGAAAGTACCACTTCTATACTATGATTATGCAGTGATTAAGCTCATTCTCAGTTATTCTTTAGACAAATATATTCACTATTAAAAGATTTAAGTATTTAATTTCAATACTTAAATTTTCTCTCACTAATGTGATAATCACAATATTGTGTGGTATCCTAAAACTAAATTTTCATTATTTATAGAAAAGAAGGTCAGTTTTGGCAAACTGATGGAAAATATTTAAAAGCAAACCAATAGTGTGCTTCTCTGTACATTGGGAAATATTGCCAAAGTAATTTGTTTTCCTTTCTATATTAGGTTTATTAAATATGTTTTCAAGTCCTATTGTAACAGATAGAATACATATAAAGAAATAACATCACAAGTTTTAGCCATATTTATTTAAATAAAACATCTTTCCAAACCACATTACAGAAATCTCCTTTGTCGCCTGTAGGCAAAAGTTTGGATAAACAGTATGGAATATGCTTGCAGTGTTTTTTGAAGGCCAAAGTCTCTTTTGAAGAAGTGGATCTGTAACTAGAGAAATCAGCTAGGGGTGCAATAGTCCTACCGAGTGATGAGAGAATTGACTCTCTCATTGTTAAGAATACGGAGGGGGTACAAGATTACATTCATTATGTCAGTTGTACTGCTGTGATCTTTGTCAAAAGAAAGGAGACACAGAAAATCTAGCATAAATTCTAAACTGTGTCACTTCTGGGATTTTTTTTAACAGTGAACTGAAGTCTCAAGGGAATAGTTTCTAAATTTTCTAACCTCATTCCTGTGGATTCTGCTCAGCATTCTCATTTTTCAGAGGGGAGGGAACAGAAGCTCTTTTATGATGCTGAACTGAAGGTCCCGGTTATACAGCCATTTACACCTTTGCTCCACTGTATCATGATGGTAAAGTCTTGCCTTTACTCAGTGACGATAACCATACGCTTAGCTTTGCTCTTGTAAAATATATAGGATCAGGTTCTAAAGAAGTCTGTTTGCTCTGAAGGGTACTTTAAGCATTTCTTTTGACTGAAGCTTCTATAGAAGGACAAGCTGGCTGCTTGTGGAGCCTGAGTGCTTGCAGTTGAGTGTAATTAAACCACTGATATGGCTGTACAACAGAAAGGTATCCAGATACAGTACACATTGAACAACCTCTCATAAAAAGCATGACCTGATACTAAATATTCTACTAGTTTTTAACCCTGATATGAATACTTTGATTTTTTTTTTAATCTGCTAGAATCCAGACAGGTACAGTTCAGTTTTACAGAATACCTTCTTGAAAGTATGAAGACTATCAAAACAAAAGTGCATGAACACGTGAATTCCCTTTAATCCCCTTAAATTAATGAAAGTGCATAGGTACCAGCCACCAATAAGCAAGAGTCAATGTTAAATTTAATTATGTAAATAATCTCAGGAGTTAAATTTAGTTTTGTATGCTTTTTCTGTTGCATATAACTATTCTGTTAAACAAAATTAAAATTAATATATGTAGCTTCCTACAGAAGAAATTTTAGAATATTTTACTCGTTAAATTTGAAATTAAGTTTATTACAGTGCAAAAACCTGCAGCCATTGGCATTATCTTTTGTTTAGCAGAGTTACTTCCTCTTGATATGAATGCACAAATGCCATAAAATTGAGAATATTTTTACAGATTTGAGATGCAGGTTAGGAGTTAGGTGCTTGCTGTGTGTCATTACGTATTTCTCTCCCTTCTCTCTGTATTTAGTCCTGTCTTGTGGAAATGTTAAAGACAAGAAGATTCAATACTGGAAATAAAGGAGGGATGCTGTGACTTTCATCCAGCTGAATGAACACTTTAAGCATCCACTTCATAGGAAGCATTTAAGTAGTCCCACGGGTATTTGGAAATATAAACCAGTAACGCTTAATTCTGTCCCTAGTTGAAATCATTGGCAAAATTCCAATGGTGAAGAACTGGAAACTAATTAGTGCGTAAGGCAAGTATTATTAAATATTATGTAAGCACTAAGTATAACTCTTCTTGCTGCTCAGTGAGACACAAGAATATTTGCTGTCTGTAGAGCATATCTGATAAAATCTTAAAACTTGGACAGGGGGATAAAAACCACTCAAAATTTTAATGATCAACAGAAGCTAGCTCTGAGAAAAGAAACTACTAGAAGAGAATGTTAAACAAGCCAATGGCAGTTTGCATTTTATATATGGAATAAACTGTGGGACTTAGACCTTCAGGCTGGAAAGGAGAATTGGAGTCACAAAACACAAATGATAGTAAATAAATAAATGATAAAAATCAGTTTATGTCAGCTTTTCTAATGTGTTTTTCCTGAAGACCTTGGAAACAATTGCTAAATACAAGCTACATAAAAGCAAACAAGGCAAAGTACACTTTGTTTTTGACAGGTTCCTCCAAACATCATGGCACAATGCCAAAGTTAAAAAAATAAATACATGCATATTTTTAATCAAATCATTAAAATAGCACTTATAAGCTCTTACCAAACTGAGAAAAGCCAGACTGTTAGGTCTTAAAATCAAAATAATTTTGTGTTCATTTGAGACTAGTTATATATGGAATCAAACTACTTGCTACCTCTGCCCTTTCTTAAGCACTGCATGGGCATCAGCACTTCTGAGAAAATGTTTAATCTTTTACTTGTGTTGATGAACTCTTGTACTGCAATAGTTGGGTTGGAAGGGACCTTGAAAGATCATCTAGTCCAACCCCCCTGCCAGAGCAGGGTTAATTTGGTCCCGATAAAATGTCCCTTTGAGCCAATGGAGATAAACTTACTGAGATGAGTAAGCAATGTGTTAGGCAGTATTGCAAGTGCATGACTTAAAGGTACATGGAGACTTTTAATAAAGGACCTCTCACTCATATGAGGCATGTGTATACATTAAGTTAGATCCTCAGGATCCACACATATTTATGTCAATAGGGTGAACTGGACTTCTCATCACAAAAATCAAGGTTTACAGGAGGGTTTAATAATACTCAGGACATTCACACCCATTGGGCACTAATCCCCATTCACATGCAGGAACTCTGGCCACTGCTGTCTTACTGGCTTTTCATCATTAAAACACATAGGAATACCACAGAACAAAATTACTATCATTTGGTATTCTGCATGGATGCCAAATAGAACACTGACAATCCAACTGTAAACCAGCATATATATTATTTTTCCTAGAGAGTATGACAGTAACAAGAGAACAAACTCTTGAAACAAACAAGAGAGAATACAAATATCTCCCCAGAAGTTTTTTTGAGAGTGTCAGGTAACATTGTTCTCTATTTACAGTTTCCTCTTCAGTTGTGTTTTTTTACTATGAGCCCAGCCACTGCAACATGCATACCTACAGGAAAGGGAGAAGGAGTCTGACTCACAACTGAGCAGCAATAACACCGACTGACTTGGAAGCCATATAATTCTATTTTTAAGCAAATGGAAATACAGTTATAGTATAGACAAGTAGTCAGCAAAGAATGTGCTAGCTTAAGCTCTATGAAATATGAGTGTTATTTTATGGTTTCTCAAGTAGAGATAGACCACACCTGTGAGGAGCTGGAGCATGGTCAGAGTTGGTATGTAATAATCTTCATTAATAAAGTAGATATAGTCTAATCTTAAATATTGCTGCAGCTGTGCTCCTATGGAGTTAAATGTAGGACCTGCTACTGCTTCGCTTTCTGTGAAAAAAGATTATCTGACTTTCCATATTTGATGTCTGATTAATACTTTATAATATCAAAAATAAACAGATTTAAAGTAACCTTGCATTCAAAATAGGTCTATACATTAGACTTTGTTTCTTACACAAAGTGTGGTGTACATGTTTTAATTCAGCAGTGTTACTGAATAGTGTTGACTAAGCATAACGAATTGAGGCTAGTTCAGTACTGAAACCTGAAAAAAAACTATTTACATCGTGCTCAAGATTATTAAATATGAGACTAATAGGTTAGGAAAATTACTGATTTTTTCATTGGACTGAGTTTAAAACAGCAAATGAGAGTTGTGGTCATTAACCATACTTTGGTTGCTATGATGAAAACCAAGTCAAAGAGGGAATAAACAGGTAAGAGCCATAAGAAAGAAGAAAAAGTGTGACTGATCAGTATAATTCATTTATTTTAGGAACAAACCAGTGTGTAGAAAGTGTTTGTACAGAAAATATTCTTACCTGCCAAAGATGAGATATTAATGATTACTCCTCCGTCGCCTCCATTTCCTTTCCTCATGTACTCTAGGCCAAGGTAAGTTCCTCTAATCACAGATGTCTGATATAAGGAGGAAAGGAATGACTATGTTAAAAATATGTTTCTTTCATGTTCCTAAAAACTGAATCTTGCTTTAATCATGGTGCCAGTGCTCTTTACTTGGTAAAATTGCTTTACCGGTGATCTTACGTGTACTTGGAAGATTGTAAACACAGATGTCATTCCACAGTAATGCAACTCAATAGCTTCAGAAGCACTATTGCAATGCATAGAAATGATAGCAGCTTAATTATTTTCCTCATTAAGAAATCAAAAATCAAACTGTTACAACATGAAATAAATTATATGAAGTAAATTAAATATGGAATAAGTAAATAATTTACAGACGAAACACACGCTTTATCTGAGGATATAAGTGGTGAATGAATTGATCCAATTCCCATCATTTTTATTGAGACATACTGTTCTACATCATAAAAAATGTACAGACTGAATATGAAGGTAACAGTAACACTTATAAGTCCATACGGTTTTAGACATGAGATCTCTTTTAAGGATTAAGTTGCAGGTTATATTTGTGGTCCCAGGATATTAAAAATCTATATTCTTTTCTGACTGAAATTACTGGAGTTTTACCATTCCTCTCAAAAGAAGGTTAACCCAAACAGACAAAGACAGATTAGGTAAAAAAGCATTTGAAGAGGTGTGAAACATGGTATTAGCTTAGTATTGGTATTAGTTGCAGCATGTGATTTTTAGGTTTGATTTTTAAAGAAAAATCTTTGAGGAAGAAAATTTTACTGAGACCTCTATAATCTTGATTCTTTAAGACCTGGTTTTGAACCCTACTACAGTCAGAACTTTTGCTGGGATGCATTTCACCAAACTTTGGACATATAAACTGAGATAGGCTGAGGCTGGGTTTATCAGTCTCCTAAATGAATCAAGTGGTTGAGTCTTTCCCAGAGAGTAAGTCACTTTACCGGAGATTATAACAAGTGATAATAGAAAGGCAGCAGACAGTGCTGCTAGTGAAAGATATTAACTTTAGTGAAATGATGCAATATTATTGCATTAGTGATGAGTTTCATAAATACTTACTGATTTTACTAGATGTCTCCATAATCAGTTTAGATTTGGTTTAGAATTTCTACTTAAAATGAACACATTTCTATTATTTCTATAGTTATTTCTATTTTTCTGGAAATATTATATCAGTTTTTAAATGAGAACTCCATTTATATTTTATTACTGTTTAGTGCTATTTATTTGACCCAAATAAATTAAGATGTTCAAAAGATGAAATGGCCCTAGAAATATGTTCACATCTGCACACAATTATTTCATTGAGAGTTTTGACTGGTGAAGATCTACATAATTGTGAATCATGGAGAAGGAAATCTCCCAAAGTAATTAAAAAAACAGTAAAAAAAATCTGCATATGACTAAAACCTAGAGGATAGTGACTAGGTGTACTGGAAAGAAAAAACCTTAAAAATCAGAATGTTAAGTATTTTTCTACCATTATTTAAATTCCCAAAACAAAACTGGAATAATTTAAAGACATGTTTTACATTTCATTTTTATTAGCTGATAGTTTTAGACATACACGTTATAAAACATAAAGTAGAAGTCCTAATTCAAGTTCAGTTGCACTTTGTGCTTATTGATTTTAACAGGAATCAGATTTAGAAGACTGCATGTCCTGCTTTATTATTATTGCTTGTTCGCTGACCAGGTAACATGAAATTAAGCTGCTCATTGACAGAGATAAAACTTGAGATCTTATTATCAAGTTTGCTTTGAATTTCGATAAAGAATCAGCTTTTTGAATTTTCTATAGTTGCAGTGTTTTATGTGATATTTTCAATATCAACATATTTTCAGTATACCAATTTCCCAGAATAATGCAAAAAATCCCACAATATATAAATAGTTCAAAAATCAAAATAACATTTTAAATTTCTCTTAAACAAAAATTTCCCATAAGAAGCTTTTTTGATTTTCTCTTGGAAAGTTTTGTCTTAAGTAACATACTTTTAAAAATGTTCTGATTAATATCAAAAGAATGTTATTGATTAAATATTTTAACAGAAACTTTCCAAAGAACTGTCTTGGGTGGTTTGTAAAATACCAAACTAAATCTGATTTTTCTTGCTTGTCCTTGGAAGTTTTGCAGCAGTTACAAAAGTAGTCAAGTGTTGTTTAATGTTGATTGTCAAGTGTAAATTTTAAAGGATTTATTGAAAATCAAGATCGTTAATGCTTACTGTTGCTGTATGGTATACTTATTTAGAACATAAACTCATTGACAGCAGAAATTAAACTTGGACTTAAGGGTGGGGGGGTGTTTTTAGTATATATACGATAGGCTGTACACAAACATTTTAGAAAGGAAGGGGTTAATGTTGTCTGTAGAGAGCAGGTGCAGGTCCTATCACAACCTGGAGCAGTGGCTCATCCTGCTGAACAGAAAACAAATTCCATTCTAAAATGATTAGACGCAATAAATCAGTTGAAGGAAGTAGCTTGAGGCTCCTTGAGGATTTTTCTATCCCTCCAGCCATCTCATTCAAAGAGATAATAGAGCTAGATGAGTCTTTGGCCAAACCACAATTATAAGACAAAGAAAAAGTGGGTAGCTTGACTCTCCTATCAAAATCACTGCACTGCTCTTTTTTCTCTCTAGACTCCATTAACTTAGCATTTTTTCAAATAACTGGGGAAGCCTTCTCCTTTATGTAGGTGTTGTGAGAGGTTGTCTTCAGAATTAATGCAGACTTTCATCTGGATATTGCCCTTACACCTGCTCTTATCCTTGCAAAATACTTCTCATCAAGCATCGCTGATCTTGGGTGACACAGATATTTCTGATGTTTGGGCTGGTACAGCAAAGAATTATTCTGGAAATAGATAAACTCTGAATCAAATATACAGTCTGAGAAGAGCCAAGCTGTCTGCACACTCTGCAGATGGCACTTCAGATGAAAGGCATCTCCCATCCTCTTACCAGAATATCCCTATATGGTTCTCCAAGGAAGAACAGCAGTGGCTGAACTTACTGTAGTAGGAAAATCATATAATGTGTGCCTAGAAATCTTAGTTCCGCTTTCCAGTCGAGCCTGTTGATCCAGCTGAGGTGTTAAAGTGAAGAAGGCTCTTGTATCTGGGTGCCAGACAATCAAATGGGAAAGAGGTTTTCCAATGAGTCTTTGGACTATTATTTTCCAAAGAACAATAGCATATTGGTTTTATTGTGAAATCCATCTTTGCAAGTGCATAAATTGCAGCCTCACGCCTCCTCTCATATGAAATGTGACTTTGGATTCCTATTTGTTGACATCAGAATACTTCATCTGAAGTCTAGAAGAAAACTTCTGAACTATTGCTTCACTATGCCATGAAATACACAATAGAAAGTAGAACAGGCAAAGAATGATGCATTTTGTGCAGCCCATCTTCCTGGTTTTGGGATATGATGAAAAATGTCTGCAATTTGTCTTTCAATAAACTGAAATAAACTAAAGGTGTCTGCAGTTCTCCATGTATACTTTTAAGAATAATAATTTAAACCCATGCTTTTAACCAACAATAAGTCATAGTTTGTCTATTGTGAACAGAAATTCTGGGAAAGTTAACATTTAAAATTACCTAATTTAAAAAAATATTTGACTTGTTTCAAGAATATTTTAATGAAAATACGGTGTGAAAGTTTGTACAAGAAAGTGTACATGAAAGTGCATTATTTCTTTGTCTAATAAAGTGTACAAGAAAGTATTTTAGAGTTGAATATTTTGCAATTCTTTTGTTTACAACTGCAGTTAGTGACATGGATATTGTCCATAACTATGTCAAGAACAAGGGTAAGAAAGTAGACAAATTTGAAATTGAATGCAGATAAAGCAAAAATTAGGACAGCTGACTCTCATCTACTTTTTTTGCTTCTGGCTACTAAAAACTAGTATTAAAATCAGAAAATGATCTCAATGGTTGTCCTCCTAGCTGTTGAAAATCCTATGATCTTAGTGATACTAATGTTTGTTTTCTTACCAAAGTACAGTGTTTTACTATAACACATAATGAAGATGGACCATAAAGGTTCACTGCATGTCTGAGTATATTCCCAAGAGAGGCAATTTTACTCTTCAACTGCCAGTAGAAAATTTAGGATTCTTTCCAAGTAAGTTATAACGGTGAGTATGGGAGTATCTCCTAGTATTAGCTTCCATAAATAACAGATTTAAATTAGAGGAGCTCAGCCATTCTGAAACACCATACAGTAATAAACCCAGAACTTAATATCTGAGAGCATGGTAAACTTTGCGAAATACTCAAAACATTTGCAGTTGCTTTTGTAAGTATCATATCAGTAATCAGTAACTTACTTAAAAATTTGTTAAATTCCAATTTAGGTATCAGTGTCAAAATAAGAAAGAAAACTTAAAAAATCTGCAATTCTTGACATTTCTATGTATCCCATGGCTTTACAGTTTTAATTGTATTCTGCTAAAAGAAATCATATATTGAAACTCTGACCCTAATAAGACTCCAAGTCTTCAATGGAGATGCAATTAGGAACCAGTGTTAGCATGTGTTGTACAATGTTCTTCTACTCCAACATTACACCTGTAAGTCAATTTTCATACTCTGAGTTTCATTTATAGTTTCATGATCTATTAAAAAAAAATGTTCTTCAGTGGTGGTGTTCAGACCATCATTAATCATCATCCTTTGTAAGTGACAACTGCTTTGAAAGTCACTCAGTAAACAGTGCTTTTTTTCTAGTGTTGCAAGGCAGATGTGTTTTACTTTCTTTATCCTATTTAGTAAGGTTTCCCTTGCCACCTCTTGTCTGATACTTCTGCTGTCTCCTTATGCATGCTAATACTTCACACTGAGAAACTATAGCTGCATGCCTTTGGTGATGAAGATGACTATTGTTATCAAGGGGATAAGGCAATATTAATTTCTTTGGGAGAACAAAATGGTAACCAGTCATCAGTCCTAACATTATATGTAGGTTTCTGAGCTAAACTACTTCAGTGCGAGCGATACTGAATAAAAAACAAATGAAAGAGCCATTGACTTGTGGTTTCATAAAGCAGGTTAGAACAGAGCTGGAATTTGACCCAGGATCATTTGACTTCATGCTGTGATGTTGTAAATTGATGGCTATCTATAAGGAAATGTTTCAAAGTACTTCACGAACTGTGTAAGACAAACTTCAGAAGCCTGAAACTAAGTGTTGCTAGTGATATCCATGGAAAATTTTAGCATTTTGCTGCTGGACAGGGAGGTGGGGCTGATTTTGCCTTTAATGTACATTTTCTGGGAAGCAGACAGGTTGTAGCAAGCATGCAAGTCCCTTGGTATTTCTATGTATAGGTTAGTTTACTTGCTATATGAAGTTAAATGAAATTGCAGGCATTTGAGTTTGAATTTCCAGCTCAAAGTGTGGAAAACAAGAAGCCGAGGGAAGGAGGGTTAGAAAGGTGAAAGGAATGTGCAGGTGGATTTGATCATTTGCTGGAAATCTGTAGCTTTTGTACAATGTGTAGTGGAATACTGTGTTTTAGTTTTTTACTGCATGTCTTTCTTTACTTCCCCGCTCCTCCCTCCTTCCTGCTCCCCCACCCCCAACCCCCTCCAATTCCTGAAGGATTGTGATGGTTTTAGCTGGGATATATCAGCTAGTATAGGGCTATGTTTTGTATTTGTGCTGGAAACAGTGTTGATAATACAGGCATGTTTTCATTCTTGCTGAGCAGTGCTTATACAGAGTCAAAGCTTGGACAGCTGATCCCAACAGACCAAAGGGGTATTCCATACCATATGATGTCATGCTCAGCATATAAAGCTGGGGAAGAGGAAGGAAAAGGAAGATGTTTGGAGTGATGGTATTTGTCTTCCCAAGTAACTCTTATGCTTGATTTAGCCCTGCTTTCCTGCAGATGGCTGAACACCTCCCTGCCTATGGGAAGCAATGAATGATTTCCTTGGTTTACTCGCTTCCATGCTCAGCTTTTGTTTCCCTATTAAACTGCTTTTCTCTCACCCCCTGAGTTTTCTCACTTTCAGTCTTCTGATTCTCTGCCCCATCTCACCAGGGGGAAGTGAGCAAGTGTCTGTATGGGGCTTTGTTGGCAGTTGGGGTTAAATCATGACAAGGACATGGGTATAGTATTGCATTTTGAGTTGCTGGACTTAAGTAGTTCTTAGTTCAAATACATTTGCTTTTCAATTGTACTTCAACACTGGTTACTGTAAACATATATTAAAACTGTAAGCTAAGAAGTTAATTGATTTAATGTGCAGTTAAGGTAAGTCTGTGTCCTTCCTAGTGCAACAGGAACAACAAAAATAATTATACTTACAGACTTCTTTATGCACTTAGAGGATTGACCCTCATGCCACTGATTTCAAAGTAAGTGATGGCCACATCTCTTCCTAGGCATTTAGTCCTCTTTCTGACACCAAATTATGCTGAAGGATAAGCAACTAAGTGATTGAACAACAGAAATAGTATATTTCTGGTTGTCTTAGAATGCAAACTTGGTGAGATAGTTACCTATGCCATCTTACCTACTACAGATAACACTGTTTGGTTTTTTCTATGCTGGTAGCATTAAGAAACAGGGCTTGCCTCTGTCTGTGCTGTGGGACCTGCTGGTAATTCCCAAGTGTTGAATCCAGCTATCTGTCCTGGTCACATGATTTTGGGATGAAAGTTCAGTCCTTGTCATTTCTCTTGGTACACTGGGAAAGGAGAGCAAGGTATATGGACCAGAAGGGGGTTGCGGCATACTCCCAAGGGATCCCTTTTTTTGCTTATGCAATGGAACAGCCTTGTGAGGATCACAAAGTCTTTGTCCCAAAAAATAAATAAAATTAATCACTCCTGAAGTTTGTCTAGTCACACTTCTGGTTTCTGCCAAGACACTAATTGGCCTTTTAAGGAATACTTCCTTAATGATGAGCAAATTTATTTTGCAAGGTATGCTCATTACTGAAACTTTTATTTCACATTGAGCTATGTTGAATGGAGCTACACATATATATACACCTTGTTGTATACTCTTCTCTGTAGTACCAATCTAAGTATTTTGCGAGGACTTTTCTAAATTCACAGAAATTTGTTACCTTGTAGTTTACAGAAATCAATTATGCAAACCCAAGAAAAATGTAAAAACTTGGAATTGCTGGGTACTGGCACATTTTGCCTAGTAATGAAGGATAAGACTGTAATGTGTATTCAAATTCTGCTTCACTTTGAGCAAACTTAAAAAATTGGATCCTGTATGACTGGGATTTTTTGGCATGCCCAAGTTATGGCCTGCGGTTTAAAGTTTCTCCAGAATAATGTCTTAAAATGTGCAAAATCATCACTTAAACAGGAGACAACTGTGATTTTGCTGTGTAACTCTTTCATGAGTCTATTTACAATTTCATTTGGGAAACTGCTTCAAAAATGCCTACAAAATAATTAATTTGTTGGCAACAAGGAAACAAAAAGATTGCAAAAATGTTATGTAAAGTGCTTCCGTAGTTTTGATCCAGGTGATACTTAAAATGTAAGCATATGTGATACCAATACTGCTACATTTAACTGTACACTGCAACCTATGCCATTTTTAGAAACCCCTAATATGAGCATAAAGAAAGTATCTCCAAGTAAATTTGGGAATTGTCTTAGTATCAAATGTGTGAAATGCATTTGTAAAGAGCAAAGATACTGTAATTATAGCAGCCACTACAATTACAGTTGTTCCAGAAAGTCTACATCAATACAAGATAAAATTAGGGAAGCTTCTAAAAACATATTGTGTTTAACTGACCTATATGTTGAAGGCTCATAAAGATGTGGGCACGCTTCTTTCTTTAGAGACTTGAAGAGAAAACAGTCAGATTATAAAATTTCTGGATTCCTTAGGCAGAAGTTCTTACGAAGATGAATGCAAGAATCATTATACTTGTCATGCTGGAGGACTGTAGGTAAGACTCTTGATAAGAATGTGTGTCATGTGTCCTTGTGCTGTTCTGTGCATGTGTGTATTTTGTATGTGTGCATATGATGGACTGATGAAGTTACACTGTTAATCCATTTAAAATGGAATTCCTGTATGGTTGCCAGGATATTTTTTTATATACCATAATAACAAGAGTGTACATTTAAATCAGTATGAGTAGTTGAAGCTGCCATTGATCAACTGATAACGATCAAGTCAACACTGTCAGCTTTGGAGTTCTGAGGTAAGGAATGGATGTCATTGCTGGCATACTGAACTAAAAAAAATTAATAGGAATATTAATAAAGTAACAAAAAGGTGGATGTTGTTTAGCACAAATAGCCATTTGGCACAAATATAGCCAAATGGTGAAAGCGCTGCAACAGAGATCTTTTTTCAGCAGTTGATACACTTGTTCTCCCCATCCTTCTCAAGATGTCTTTTCTCACTCTCAGGATCATCACTAGATGATCTTTCGAGGTCCCTTCCAACCCCTAGGATTCTGTGATTCTGTGAAACTAATGGACACAAGTAGGAATTGTGTTTTATTCCCTCTTTTCGCTTCTAAAATAAGTCCCACTTTTCGATCCTACTTCATAATTTCTGTTCATGTTTTCTCCAGCAATACAGTCAGGGAACTTGCTTACACTCCTTTAAAAATGCTCCTGAAGACCAACCGGTTCTGTGAACTGTTTTAGTCATAAAGAACACACCCCATATGTATTTGTTCTGATTTATCTTGCTCTGTGCTGCTCTACTTTTGTACTTTGTACTTTAAACTGAGGCAGGGAATATTTGTTGTATCAATATATAAATGATATCACTAAGATGAGGACTGGCATGTATAGGTTTTTTTTCCCTTTTTTAAAGTAGAAAATATGTGCATAATGCGTATCAAAATGTGTGGCCATAGAGTTGTTCCTGTTCTTAGGATTCATACAAAGGATACTTAAAATGTCTGAAGTAAGAAAAATAGAGGGATTTAAAAATCAAGTATTTCATACATATTTTGCTTTCTCTACAAGATGCAAAAAATATTTTATGGAACCAACCAACATAACATATTACATGCAGCAGCTGTTATTCTTCCATTTTTATAGTTAAAAAATGAAAAGTATGAAAAGGTTATATCTTGCTTTATGAAAATTCCAGTAACTAGATAGAAATGTCCCATGGAAATAAGCTAGTTAGTTGCCTTGGGGTTAGACAGGGAAAGAATATTAAAATCAAAAGATAAATAAGGATATTTGGATCTTAGAGTGTCCTTGATTAGACCCACATGGCTGTACTTCTACTCTGCTTGATCATTTCAGATTTCTCATTGCAGTCACTAGCATATATTGATGAAATTTTTCAGCTTTCAACTATCTACCAAGTCATTGGGACATTTTTGGTGATCTTATCTATACAGTAATTTATAAATCACAATTTTTTTTATATATTTCTTTTTTTTTTTAATTTTTAGGGGCAGTAGCTTGATAATTAACAATATAGATTTGTAAGACTTGGATTCCAGTTTTTCCAGTACTTGAGATGGTTCAGACCTGCCTATGGTTTGTTTCAGTCCAATCACTTGTAGTAAGACAAAAAGAATAGTAGAAGGACATTCTCAATGACTTCTGTTTGAAGCTCTTGTCATTGGAAAATTATTTGATCACTCTAAGTTAGGATATTTACCTGGTCATTAAATATCTTCAAGATTTGCTGATCAGAAATGCCTTCCTTTTTTGAGCTAAATTTAAAGGTGAAACACAGACAAATGTGTTTCTCACATGGACTTCAGTTTTTCTTGTGATGACTAACTATCTGCGCTTGCAAATTTGACAGGTGGATGACTACCTACAGTAACTTGTATCCTGCGTTAAACCAGGCCCAAAAATAAAGAGAAGTCAGTCATCTAGAACACAAGTGAAGTCTTCTTTCGAATTTAAGGGATCTGTACTAACAGATATTCATGTTGCATAACATTGAGGATATCACGCTCCTGTTACTTCACAATATGAAGTTTCCTGATGTTTGACAACAGAATATTTTAGAAAGAGGAAGAAATATTTGTAGTAAAATTTTAAAAAAAAAGCTTAAAGGAAAGGCAAAGGAAATTGAACAAAGGTATTTCTCTTTTTGCAGAAATTTTGATCTGTGGTCTCAGTTCAGTGTCTTTCAAGAATAAGCAAATTTGACCTTGGATAGATATGAAAGATTAAGAACAAGTATTATTAAATCTACCTTTTCTTCAAATATGTATTTTCCCATTATTTTTTCTGTAACTTGTCTCATATACAGCTTGTGTTATTTGTAGTGGGGTTTTTTTGTTAGTTTATTTTCACAGAGACATTAGGATTCAAAGACTCAAATACCTTTGTCTTTAAAACTTTTGACAAAACCGAACTTCTAATTTTCTTATCCTGAGCTTTCTTGTTGTTTTGACAAATTCCAAATGACTGGCTGAAGAAAACTCCACATTGCACTCTTCTAAACTTCCTTTTGCTACTTTGCAGATTGAGATTACAACACTTTGTAAGTATGGTCATAGGGGTGACTTGCTGAATCACCATCAAATTAGAATTTCACGGGATGTCAAATACAAGCTGCTCAGAATTTTATTAACCTAAAAAGTTGATCTTTCCTTTGGAGCTTAGATGTCCTAACTCTTAACTGGTGTGCTTCTATCAGTGGTGACAGTAGACAATAATAAAAGCTCAGAGTGTATGCTTGCTTCATTGGTGAAGAAAATGTGGAGCTTTTGGTTATAAAAGTTTTCTTGTAATATCTACAAATGGCAACTTATTCTCTGACGCAGGCCAGCTGAGTCTCACAAGTAACTGAAGTGTTCTAAAACACACATACAAACAGACTAGCCTCCTGCAGCTGCAGCTCTATTGCTTTAGTCACCAAATTGTTACACCTACCTGGGAATTCATTGGGTTTTGTAGAAAGATAATTTTGTCTGGTGTTAGCCTGAGTACTGCCACACAGTGCTGTACACCTTGGATAGACAACTTGAAGGACCCACCATACACATATTTATTGGTTAGTACGTATGCAGTTATGTGGTTACTGCTTCAATAGCTGTGTTTACCAATCCTATAATTCATGTTCTGTCATATGGCACAATCTGTACAAACCAAGGGCTGTTAAGTGTATTCCAGCATTAAATGAAGTATGAACATGTGATAGGAGATAATGCTTACCAAGTTAATTTGTATAGTGCTTTCCCAGTCCTTCTCATTGTTCACTCCAGCATTATTAACCACAATATCCAGCCTTCCAAAATGTTCAATTATTTTTTTGAATGCACCTATAGTAAGATCCAAGGGTAAAAATTCTTAGCTTATGGAAAGTAAGATATAAAATAAAATGCATGCACACAAATTAATATTTTATTAGTCTACCAAAATATCTTCATTGTTTCCTTAACCACTAATGAGCAATAAGCAATTAAATTCTTTATCTAACCGTTCAGCAATATTAAACATAATCAGACACACTGAAAGTATTAAAATACCATAGTTGTCTTTTCATTCAGTTTTAAGATGTCTGGTAACAGGAGCTAACCAAAGTTCCTAGCACCCACACATTTTGCATTAGATAGCATGTTTGGTAACCTCATTATGCAAATTAGGCATTTGTAGTTTGATTTGTGACAGTTTGGATATAGCTAGTGAGTTCAAGATTTGGCATCATCTATATTAAATGAAAAATAAAAGCTTCAGGTGTTCAGAAAAATTTTCTTGATTGAATCTGTATTTAACCTAAGAATGCAATTCTTATTCAGTGATATGTAATATAATATGACTCTTTCAACAGTAAATAATTAATCATAATTCTTATTTAAATTTACCCATTTATGAATAAATTGTTTTATGTCCTACTTGTCAGGTAACTTTAATAATGTGTTTCTCAAATTCAAATCTTCTTCCTTCTGTAGGTGAAAATAGGGACCTGTCTTCCAAAGAATTTCAAAATAAAGAACTGAAAAACTTCCACAACTACATTGTGTTCTCCCAGGTGACAGCGTTTGAACCAAGATAAAATATGTGTATGGAAAAACACAATGATGTCATAGTGATGAGCAAAGTCTAGGCTGGCTCTGCTTTGACAAGATAGTTGGATGAGGTTCCCTACAGATGTTCATTCCAGACTGATTTTCCATGACTGCAGACTTTATCTGACGTGTATACAGCTTGTTTGTTTTTCCCTCCAAATATTGTTCCCCATCACTAAATATTTATTATTATGTAAACCAAGACACCACCTCTCCTATATTGTTTTAAAAAACATGGGTTGGTGACTGATTAAAAATCTGGAGTATTTCAGGTATACTGAAATTGTGCTTGACAGGCCTTAATGAAACCACTTCACTAGAAGGTGATGTCTTTGGCTATTAGTGCCAATCAGGAACATAGCAGCAGCTTTGAGACATCTACCTTTTTTTAAAGCAGTTGCAGGGCTTTACAAAGTTTTTTTTTCTTGCACCAGATAATTGGTACTGTTACAGCCTTTTAGTTGCCTGAATGCTGCAAGTCTAGCACAGTCAACATCTTGTCATCAGAACAAGAGCTGGGCGGCTGATGGAAAAGGTTTTATTTGTTCAACTGCCTTTATTGTACAGATTTTTCTAATTTTCTTATTCTGTACTAGAATATTTTAATATTACTAAAGCCTCTATTTTTGGCTGTCTGCCTTTTTGGCTTTTGTTATGTTTGTTTTGTTGCTAATTCATTCTCTGGTTTCTCAACTTAACTCTTCAATTACTTCTCATCTTTCCAATTCTGCATCAGCATGGACAAATGAAAAGCTCTGGCTTCATTAGGGGCAGAACTGAATATTTAACTTGGGTTCAATGAGTAGAATAAATAAATTGGCATCCTCAATTAGCTTCCAAATTTTGGAAGCTGTCCCTCTAATTCCCTTTGAAGCCTCCTCTAAATAGCATCTTTCATCAACTCCATTCTTAATAGAATCTTTTGCCTGCTAAAAGCTCCATGAATAATAGTAGTTTTGCCAATTAAATGTTTATTAAATTCACACAGTCTTGACTAATTGTAGTTTTCTAGTTTACACGTTGAGAAAAGAGCCAAAAGACTTTTCAGCTGTTTGCATATCTATGTTAAAATAAAGAATGATTATACAATTCAGAATATTCCTGGTAAAAGTTTACTTGCCTATAGTAATCCCGTCTATTACATATCCACAAAAAGAAGAATAGCATTATAAATTCTTAATAAAGTCATCTCCCACACACCAGTGTAAACTGACTTGTTCTTCCCTTTTTGAATGTGGACTAATTCCTTGTTTACATTGCACATTAGTTAGTGCTTATAGAATCATAAACATAAAAGCAGATGATCATATGAAATATTAAATGAAGAAAAATTAAGAGGAGGATTCATTTTGAAGGAAAGGTAATAAAAACAGTGAAAAGTAATGCAAACCAGTTATATGTGAGTTTTCTAAATATTCATGGAAAGCAAAAGTAAATGTATGGCAGGACAAAAGGGGGACAAGATAGAAGATTGTTGTGGGGGACTATGTGAAAGAGCCACTAGAGAAAAAAGCACAGACAAGACTTAAAAGTAGATGAAGCAGCCGATTTCCTACCCACAAGATTTATGTACTTACATATACTAGTTCTAGTACTGTCACTCGTTTCTTACAGAAAGGGCTGAAGTTAAAATAAGAGGAACTTCATTCACACACACGACCTTTAACATAAAAAGCAAGTACAGCACTTGATGCATCCACCAACAACTTTAAACACTAGGAGGGAAATCAGTCTAAGTTTATTAAGTGGTCGCTTGCAGTTGCAAGTGAAAAAATAGGAGATTAAAGTAGTAAAAAAGACCAACCAACAAAACCACTAAAAAATACCCCAGAAACCCTGAAGGGTTGTAAGACATGATTGCATATTTATGCTAAGAAACCTACAGCAGGAATAGTGCAGCACCAGAGAAGCATAAGTTAGCAGCTGCCCATTCTTGCTCTCACTCCTTGCGAGAGCCCATTCCAATCTTATTCTGACTGCTCTTTTTATACTAACTTGGTTCCAAAACCTCCCTTGCTGACCCATTCTGCTCACTCCCTTATTCCCAGTGCACACCCTGTTGGTCCTGCACTAGCCTGGCACTAAAGAGAGGAGGAATCTTGGGAGAGAAAGTACACTGGAGTAACACCCACGCTGCAGCACATGTTATTCCTACCTCTAGGATGCTTTTTCTTGCTCCTAGGTTACTACTGTCACTTGGAGAAAAAGTCAATAATCAACCTAGCTGATAAAAACTTTATTAGAGCAGATCTCAAATTTAAAGTCCAGCATCTCTCTTACAGACAGGCAATGTAAATCTTTGTAATTGGGTATAATCATGCTAGCTCAGAGCAGTGAACAGTACTGCTGAATTCTGGACTAGCTGCAAAGTTTTGTGAAAAAGGAATGGATACGCTCATTCACCACTGTTGAGAAAGCATCCAGTGAAGTGCAGTGAATAAAAGCAGAACTTGAAATGTTCACATCTAGCCTGACACAAATGAACCTGGGGAGGGGGCACTGACTAAACTGTCAAAATCTGAGTCTGAGTCACTGCATATGAATGTATCTCTTTTATAATGAAACTTTGACCATGAAGTGATGTGCCTGTTACGAAATATTTTATGATACTCTAAGAACTCAATAGGGAACATGATTTATTAACCAAGTGAAAACATAAATGCAAATCATACATGAGGGAAACTCCTTGTCATTCCCTACATCTGCAAAGTATGTGCAAGATGTTATCAGTCCATGTTTAACATCGCGATAAAGCAGTGTGCCATCTTTTGCCAATTCTGCTTTCAGCTGCAGCAGCACACGTTGAAAGTAAATGTGCTGTATGGAAAGAGCACTGCAACCCAGAGCAGAATTTATTACTCCTGTGACGAGAGAATGCAGCTTGGAGTCTGTACTCATAAAAAGCAAGTCCGTGATTTAAAGTTTATATATATTACTCATAAAATAACAATTATCTTATGCAGAGGCTTTCATACAAGAATATCACACAGGACTCAATGTAAACGACTTCTTTGCCTTCTCTTTACGATTTGCCAAGAAACACAATGAAATAAATACATGCATTCTGGTAGTGATATTTCCCATCTGCAGGTTCAGGAACAGATCCTTTTCGAGTCCCTGTCAGAAGCGATTAGGAGTAGGCTGTCCTCCAGAAACTTTAACTGCACACTTATTGGTGCAGCAGCCCAGGCTGTTTCAGGTTGCTGCATGTTAGCCGGAGCACTGTGCTGAGTTTCCTCCTTACCTTTCAGCTGCTCCGGGTCCGTAACGTCGCACTGGATGAACACCGTCCTCTGCGCTTCGAACTGCTCGTCCAGGGCCGCCTTGCTCTCCTGCCCGGCCTCGGAGTTGCGGTCCAACAGGGCTACCTGGGCGGGAGGGAAAGGCTGAGCGGCGGAGGGACGGGGCAGACAGACGGCCGGCGGGCTCCCCGCTGAACCGAGCCGAGCC